>UESW01003833.1:760678-923034 GCA_900491605.1 Calamus simplicifolius | reverse complement strand
GACCGTTGCGATCGATCCGATCGGCTATGATTCGACGGTTTGCGATCGATCCAAGCCATGATCCCAGTCGGCGACGACCGATCTCGGACTGTTGCGATCGGTCCGATCGGTGACGATCCGACGGTTGCAATCGATCCAAGCTGTGATCCCGATTGGCGACGATCGATCTCGGACTATCGCGATCGATCTGATCAGCGACGATCCGACAATTGCAATCGATCCAAGCCTAATCCC
Organism: Calamus simplicifolius; assembly: GCA_900491605.1. NCBI lineage: Eukaryota > Viridiplantae > Streptophyta > Magnoliopsida > Arecales > Arecaceae > Calamus > Calamus simplicifolius. The sequence goes on along the minus strand of UESW01003833.1, from coordinate 922,800 downwards.
GATCGACGACGATCGATCTCGGGCCATTGCGATCGCTCGATCGGCAAACGATTCAACGATTGCGATTGATCCAAGCCGTGATCCCAATCGGTGATCGATCTCAGACCGTTGCGATCGATCCGATCGGCGATGATCCGACGGTTGTGATCGATCCAAGCCTAGATCCGATCGATGACGATCGATCTCTGACCATTGCGATCGATCCGATCGGCGATGATCTAACGGTTGCGATCGATCTAAGCCGTGATCCCGATCGGTGACGATCGATCTCGGACCGTCGCGATTGATCCGATCGGCGACGATCCGATGGTTGCGATCGATCCAAGCCCTGATCCCGATCGGCGATGACTGATCTCGGACCGTTGCGATCGGTCCGATCAGTGACGATCCGACGGTTGCGATCGATCCAAGCCATGAACCCAATCAGTAATGATCCGACGGTTGCGATAGATCCAAGCTATGATCCCGATCGGCGACGATCAATCTCGGACCGTTGCGATCGGTTCGATCGGCGACGATCATTGACGGTTGCGATCGATCCAAGCCCTAATCTCGATCGACGACGATCGATCTTGGGCCATTGCGATCGCTCCTATCGGTGATGATTCGACGATTGCGATCGATCCAAGCCATGATCCCGATCGGCGATGATCGATCTCGGACTATTGCGATCGATCCGATCAGCGACGATCCGATGGTTGCGATCGATCAAGCCGTGTTCCCGATCGGCGATGACCGATCTGACGCATGTACCAAAATTAATTTTCTTAAAAATTGCGACACATTTCATTGCGTCGCAATGTTTTATTTTTAATTTTTTTATCTTTCAATTATATTTTATAAAATTTATTTTTTTAAAAAAAACATTGTGACGCATTATTTGCGTTACTAAATTAAAAATTAATTTTTAAATTTTCTGATTTGTTGCGTCGCTAATGCGTCGCTACTTAACATAATTAATTTTTTTTTAAATATACGACACAATCAAATGCGTCGCAATAGTTTTATTTCATAATTACTTTTAATTTTTTTTATAAAATTATTTTTAAAAAATATTGCGATGCAATACTTGCATCGCTAATAAAAAATTATTTTTATTAATTTTTTATTTTATTGCATCGCTATTGCGTCGCTATTTAACATATCAATTTTTTAAAAAGATTGCGACGCACTAAATTGTGTCGCAATATTTTTATTTCATAATTATATTTTATAAATTTAATTTAATTTAAAATAATTACGACGCAATACTTGCATCGCTAAATTAAAAATTATTTTTTTTAATTTTTTGGTTTATTGCGTCGCTATTTAATATAATTAGTTTTTTGAAAACATTGCGACGCATTTGGTTGCATCGCAATATTTTTTATTTCATAATTATATTTATAAAATTTAATTTAAAAATATTACGACGCATTATTTGCATCGCTAAATTAAAAAATTAATTTTTTTTGATTATCTGATTTATTGAGTCGCTGATGCGTCGCTAATTGAGTCGTAATTTTTTTGTCGCGGAGGCATCGCAATTTAGCGACGCAAGAATGCGTCGCTAAATTTGCGTCGCTATTTCAGTATTTTCTTGTAGTGTATGGTTAACGTTGAACTTGGTAAATGAATTTGTTATATAATTAAAAAATTATATTATTAAGGAATACCCATTGAATGTTGAGATTATGCATTGAATTTTTGGTAGTAGATTCACAATAAAAAAAGTATTTGTGGTTGTTCCAGAAGAATTAAAACAATAGATACAGTAGAATTAGGATAGTTATCATATGAGGTCTATCTAATGTTAGATGCACAGATCGATATGAACATCATGAGCTATTTCGTAATAAAACGAGTTGTTGCTGATACCTCCTTCTAGATTCCTTCTTCCATAACCCAAGCTCGAAGAAGGAAGAGAGAAGAGGGCCCTATGGAGAATGTGGGCAGAAATCCAGAAATCCATAATATATCGATATAAGCATTATCAGCTATTTCGTAATAAATTCAGTTATAGTTGATACCTCCTTCTTGGTCCTTCTTTCATAACATAGCTCCTTCTTGGTTCCTTCTTTCATAACCTGAGCTCGAAGAAGAAACAGAGAAAACAGCCCTATGGAGAATATAGGCAAAAATCCATAATAGATCGATATGAATATCATGAGCTGTTCCGTAACAAAACCAATTGTTGTTGGTACTTTCTTCTTGGTTCCTTCTTCCATAACCTAAACTCGAAAAAGAAAAAAGAAGAGACCCTATGGAGAACGTAGTTAGAAATCCATAATTGATCGATATGAACATCATGAGCTGTCCCATAATAAAACCAGTTGTTGCCAGTACCTTCTTCTCGGTTCCTTTTTTCATAACCCAAGCACAGATAATTGGAAAAAAGAAGAGACCCTATGGAGAATGTGGTCAGAAATCCATAATAGAGTCAAACCACAATGATCGAATTTATTATCTTTATACATAAGAATAATAATTTACCTAGTAGAAAAGATTTCAAAAACATCACAAATCTTTTTTTATTGTAATTTTTGATTATTTCGTGATGATTTCTTAACTTTTCATGTATATAAATAGATAACTATAACATCTTTTATATCAATGGCATCGAAGGAATATTAAATGAATGAAATTGGGATACAGATGAAATATAATATAATAGAGCCACTTTGAGGTTCCTGTGAAACGAGGCACGGAATGGAGCCACTATAAAGGAAATAGCCAAAGGAATACATGTAGCCAATTATTACATGTCAAAAGGGTAATTAGGAGTCCTAATTCCATGGGGTTCTTAGGAAGTTGCACGTCTAACGAGACCGTTATGGTAACATATCTGAAAAAAAAAATTGGGAGAGCAATACGGCTCCATAAATAAGGCTTCTCAAACCATCGATTCAGCTTGTCACATGCTCCACCTTGTTTCCTCGACGAACTAGGAAACGCGATCGTTCGAAAGAGGAAATCCACAGGAAAAACGTACAGTTCCTAATTTTTAACGGATTAGCGCTTCCCCATGTACATATAGATGGTGCAAACTGTGGTAAAAAAATCCCTCCTGATATGGCTGATTCAACACCGTCAGAATAAACGATAACGGCGACTGATGGAGGCCCTCTCGGCCTCCTGAGCCCCCCTCTCGGTATCGGCCTCAAACCACAGCTCCCGGGCCTCATAAATAGTATCTCAACCCCGAGACCCCCCTCAGTCTTGGGCTATATGAATAGTGCTTGGCCTCGAGTTCCGCTCTCGGCCTCAAGCCATAGCTCCTGGGCCTCATGAACAGTATCTCAACCCCCGAGACCCCCCTCGGCCTCGGGCTATATGAACAGTGCTTGGCCTCGAGTTCCGCTCTCAGCCTCAAGCCACAGCTCCCGGGCCTCATGAACAGTATCTCAACCCCTGAGACCCCCTCAGTCTCGGGCTACATGAACAGTGCTTGGCCTCGAGTTCCGCTCTCGCCCTCAAGCCATAGCTCCCGGGCCTCATAAACAGTATCTCAACCCCCGAGACCCCCTGGTCTCGGGCTGCATGAACAGTGCTTGGCCTCGAGTTCCGCGCTCGGCCTCAAGCCACAGCCCCCGGGCCTCATGAACAGTATCTCAACCCCCGAGACCCCCTCGGTCTCGGGCTACATGAACAGTGCTTGGCCTTGAGTTCCGCTCTCGGCCTTAAGCCACAGCTCCCGGGCCTCATGAACAGTATCTCAACCCCCAAGACCCCCTTGGTCTCAGGCTATATGAACAGTGCTTGGCCTCAAGTTCCGCTCTCGGCCTCGAGTTCCGCTCTCGGCCTCAAGACACAGCTCCAGGGCCTCATGAATAGTATCTTAACCCCCGAGACCCCCTCGGTCTCGGGCTACATGAACAGTGCTTGGCCTCGAGTTCCGCTCTCGGCCTCAAGCCACAGCTCCCGGGCCTCATGAACAGTATCTCAACCCCCGAGACCCCCTCGGTCTCTGGCTACATGAACAGTGCTTGGCCTCGAGTTTCGCTCTCGGCCTCAATCCATAGCTCTCGAGCCTCATGAACAGTATCTCAACCCCCGAGACCCCCCTCGGTCTCGGGCTACATGAACAGTGCTTGGCCTCAAGTTCCGCTCTCGGCCTCAAGCCACAACTCACGGGCCTCATGAATAGTATCTCAACCCCCGAGACCCTCTCGGTCTCGGGCTACATGAACAGTGCATGGCCTCGAGTTCCGCTCTCAGCCTCAAGCCATAGCTCCCGGGCCTCATGAACAATATCTCAACCCTCGAGACCCTCGCGGTCTCGGGCTTCATGAACAGTGCTTGGCCTTGAGTTCCGCTCTTGGCCTCAAGCCACAGCTCCCGGGCCTCATGAACAGTATCTCAACCCCCGAGACCCCTCGATCTCGGGCTGCATGAACCCGATGCATGATCCGGCCCGCTCCAGGCCACCTGGCATACCCACATAATCCGCCGCACATCCATAGCAGGGTGTGGCCATACATCATAACGGCGTATGGTCCATCATACATCTATCACCATGCATGGCCATACCCCATTACAGCATACGGTTCACCACCTACCCGCAATTGTGCGCGGTCACATCCAGTGGTGGCGCGCACCACGTACAATCACCGATGCGAGACACCTGTGAGGCTGCACTGATAGGTGACGCAAGATACCTCCGGCATGCACGGCGACAGTATGATCTATCACTGTCAGCCTCATCTTTTGTCCGTTATTGAACGGGGCACCTTGAAATCAGCAATCTTTGAAAATGAAAAGGGTGTATCTTCGAACAGGTATAAAAGCATACGCTCACGCTGTAAGTAAGGATCCATCAACTCTTGTTTTTCTAGCTTCTTCTTACTAGTAAAGCCCTAATTGTCTAGCTTCCTTCGGCTAAACAGTTCTCATCTGTTCCCAAGTGACTAACTTGAGCATCGGAGGGTCCCCACCAGAGCATCTGGTCTTCGAAAACTTTTTTTGCAGGAGTTCGGCGAGAAGGACGTCTGTTTCCCCGATGCTTGAAGAAAGTGACTTAATGTCATCACCTCCAAATCACTATCTTTCTTTTTTTCTTTTCTTTTCTTCTCTTATTTTTTCTCAGTTTTCTTCTCTCCGTCCATTTTCTTTCCTCTAAAACCATGCCGGTGGGACACATCGATGGAGAAGGTTGGTATGACTGTACGGAGTTTGAGGGGATGCTTTTTACTGACTACGGATGGGAGCGTAACCACCATGGACATCCACCCTACCGTGAAGGCGATGGCATTTGAGCTCTCTACTTCGAGCCAAGAACCGAGATCATGAAGCATTTCTTTGATATCTTTGAATATGCTAAACATACCTAACCAAGCATAATAAGTGATCGCATCATGTTTATAGATTATAAAAATGACTAGTCAACCTTTGGACGACCTTTAAATATTTATAATCAATAAACTTCAATATATTCATATAAACAATCATGTCATTCATTTAATTATAATCATTACATAATTATGAGTAATTGAATTTATTTAATTTAATATCTATAAACTTTGAATTTGATCACTTTAGTGACTAACAAATTACACATAATATAGACATCAAATTTAATAAATGATAATATCATAAGTGAATACAAAGACTTAAGGTCTTATAACGTACCCATATAATTCTACTATGATGTTTTTCAAAACATTGATCTTGTAAATATTAGAAGGTAAAACATAAATTTCAAGGTTCAGCGGTTGATGAAGAGTGGTGGAATCTCCTTGCTAGAAAAATATTCTGGGCTTTCACCTTTTTGTTGTCAACGATTAGATTGGTGGGTTGATAACATGCTTGCCCTCAAACCCGTTGATTATAGGTTCCAACCATCATTGTTTTTATTTTTTTTATTTTTTTTATTCTGATTGGAACTCCCCCTCTCCTTCCACCGTATGTCCACCAACACCCTCACCATACGTGTGCATGAAGAGTCATCTCTCTTCACACATATCCCCTTTCATCGTATCTTCACGTGGAGATTTTCTTCTAGGGTGTTAAGATCTCAGGAAGAAAAGATGCATGAAAAGGGGCTTCATTGACCCACAGCAAGGAGGGGGAAACGTATTCCGTCGAGAGAGGGGAAAAACATTCCAGCCAACATTCATGCGGTCAAGGGAAGAAGAATCCGGTCTTTGGGAGAAGAAAGACCAGGCTTCCATGGAATCCCAAAGTCCACCGCATGGGGTTTTCATGGGAAGCAAAGAAAAAAAAAAGTGTCACGTGATTTCTCCTAAACCCAGCCAGGAAGTGTTGGTGTAACGTGATTTCTTTTTCACATTGTGCGGAATCCAGCAGGTGGAGTAACGGGGAGGAAGGGTGGAAAAAGAAAGGCTATGAGGGGTTCTGTTGCCACGGAAATCCGCCCTCCGACTTGGGTGCAGCTTGGCTCCAGATCTGGACACTGGTCACTCGCCCAGATGTGACCTGCAAGACAGTCCTCACGCAGAGAGTGTTTGGGGTGGCCCTCTGCGGAAGACCCTCCGATGCCCAAGTCAGTAAAAATTCACAGCAAGCAGATGTGAGGAGAAGGCTCTTGCAGAAGAGTTCCTCAAGGTAAGTGGCCTCTCGAAAACCCAGAGCTCTGCTCAAGCTTCAATGAAGTTTTCTCAGTTAGAGTGTCAGTGGAAGCGTACCTGAGAGACTTCAGGGCTGGAGTATTTATAGGCGATCACCTGATTTCTTGGGTGTGTCATAGGGGGTCTGAAAACTGTTAAGATTCAAATTGGATTTGAATCAAATTTGTTATGAGGCCGGTGGGATCTGTATCTAGTTAGTTAGAGGATCAACGGCCAGGAGAGTTGGTTGATGCTTTGAGATTTGATGATTCTGTAGGTCCTAAGCCATTCCCATAGGTCTTAGGCCACTTTCGGCATTATTTGCATAATTTTCTGTTTGAGATCTTGTTAGGCTATCATGAATTTGGAACTGTCCCATGCTTGATTCCACAGAGGTGCTTAAGCGCATCGGTCTGACCGAGGTGTGAGAATGGCTCGGTTCGCCGAGGTGTGAGAATGGCTCGGTTCGCCGAGGTATGAGAATGGCTTGGTTTGCCGAGGACGATTCAGCTCCGGTGTCTTTCGGATGTGACAGCTGGCTGGTAGGATGTCGAGATTGGTCTCGACTCAACTGATGGTACACGCAAACATTAATGTGAAGATAATTTTATCCCTCATCACATGCTCCCCACTCCCTAGTCTGAAGTATAAATTCGGATATAGGGAGTAGAGTTTAGGATAATCTCATTCAGAGGGATTCAAAGAAGCGTGCAATGATGGTCTCGTAAATGATAGACCTCTGCTTTGCCATCATTTTTTATCATTGCACAAGGAGGAAACCCCTCATTTCTTGTGGGCAGCAATTGGGGAAGTCCCACATGGCGAAACCCCTATGTTTATGGCGCCCATAGCAGAAGTTTTAGCATTCAGGGCTTTCCTTCTGAAGTGCTTTTTAAAGAGGAGAAGGGGTTAGGGCGGCGCCCCTTCTGCAGCGCCTTCTTGTTTCTTCCTCGAAGATTTTTCTTTCTCCCCAAAACTTTCGCGAGCTTATCTGTGCTTTGTCCTTCAACCCGATGACATAAAGGGTCTGAATGACGTAGCCTCTGAGATAAACCTCGAGGACTTGGACAGAATACTTTGACGTTACAGGGTCCCTCGGGATGTTGCCTTATGGCTTCCAAGGGCTGAGCACAGGGTCTCAACGGAGCTGAGTCGTGGAGTATTCTTTATGAGGAAATCTTAAGAGGGGTCTCTGGTTTCCTCTCCACCCGCTGGTGCAGGAGGTGATGAGATTTTACAATATATGTCCAACGATGGTGGCTCCGAACAGCTGGCGCAACTTCATCGAGTTTATCTCAATGTGTAGCCATGTCGGAGTAACCGCAACTCTCCCCATATTCCGAGTCTGTTACAACCTAGTTTCCGGTAGGAACTCTGAGTGGCCCTATATCGGTCCTCGAAAATCATTCAAGATGATATCGGACAATCCATCGTCGATAAAGTCCCGGTTCTTCATCGTCGAGGGGAACATTGGCTCGGATTTCCCTTGGGCATGGGCGAGTTATGTGAAAGACCCGGGTGTTTTTGGCCAACGCCCTTTTGTCGGAGGATGCCCTTTTTTCCATCAGGCTAAGTTCTATTGACCTCCAAGGTGAGTTTCTTCCCTTCTCCTTGCAGTCGATATACCAGATAATTTTACTATGATTTAACTGAATATTTGTTGTGCTTATAGCTGAGAGATTGGCATTCGTGGGTCAAATGAAGAGGGAGCTGGGAAAACGCCATAGGGGATCTAGTTCTGGTGATAAGCACAAGTCCAAGAAAAAATCCTGCCTTTCTGGGCCCCACTCAAAGAGGCCGAAGCAAACCAGCATTGGTCAACACTCCTCCACTCCGAAGAAGGGGGAAGCCGGTGTGTCGTCCACGATTGATGAGTCCTTCCTACCAGAGGGAGGTATGGTAGTGGAGGAGGAACGAGTTGTTGGGGGAAGCTTGGAGGAGGCTGTTGAAGTTTCTCCCCTTCAAATAGTAGTCATATCAGATGACCCCAAGGGGATGTCACCGGTCTATCCAGCAATCCCCTCACTCGAGGCTGATCAGCCTCACTCATCGAAGGTTAGCAGCCCTAGGATGCAGCGTGTGGATGAGGGAGAGGCCCCCGCTTTAATTGAGGGGGCAAAAGAGGTAGTCGCCACCGCCGAGGCTCAAGTAGAACTACCTGAGGGAGAGCCGGCGAAAGTTGAGGGAGAAATTGAATCGGCAATCGGAGTTCATGAAGGATTCTCCGTTGGGGACTTTCTCCCGAGGTATTGGGAGAAGCTGCAGAGGAAGCCGAGGCTCTGATGGAGCCTATTGGGGATGAGGAAGTGCTTAAAGAAGAAGAAAAAGAAGAGCCACCGAGTGGAAGGGGATGCTCGGACCGAAATTCCTCTGGCCGGAGCCGAAGTGTCCGAGGCTTCACAAGTTAAAGTCTTAATGGAGGAAGCCAGGCAGATGAAAGCTCCATAGGTCAAAGCTCCTCAGATCGATTCTTCGGCCATGAATTTCCTCACCCACGATCCATAGGTGGAAGATATGTTTACCGCTCTGATGCGGTTCATGCTGCGCACGAGAGAGAGTTCCTCGACGGATTAGTCCACCGTAGAGGATCTCATCGAGGTGGCTTTCGGGCAGCTTGGGGTGTCGAAGGATGTTTATCTCCTTCCCGAGATCGACATCCCTACCCTTATGAAGATTGCCACAAACTATGCCTCCCGAGTAAGTCATTATGTCAAGGTAACAAGTTTAGTCAGTTGGCTCGGTCCTGTTTCGCACATACATTTTCCTTGCAGAATGCTTTAATTATGAGGGCGCTGAGTTGGCGCTTAAACTTGGCCATGGGGGCCTGTGCTCAGGCCAAGAGGGAGGCCACCGGTCTTCAGGAAAGAGTGTATTCAACCAGCAAACTTTCCAAGGCTTTGGCATTTCTCCAGGGGGATCTCGAGAAGGTGAGCAAGTCTTACCAAGCCACCGCTAAGAAAGCTTCTCAGCTCAAGATTCAAGCCAAGGAACTCCATGATTTCCACGAGCAATCTAATAAGGCTTGCCTGGAGTTATCACAGATTAAATCCAAGCATGCTGAAGAAATAAAGGCCATGCAGTAGCATTTTAGCGAAAGATGGGGTGAATTGAAAGACAGTTTCACCGAGGAGAAGAGCAATTGGAATAAGAGGCTTGATGAGGAGGAGCGTAGGTATCGGCGGCAACAGGTTCCAACAAGGAATCAACACTTTATTATTATATATATATATATATATAGTCAAAGATAAATTAATGATAAAAAATTATAATTCTCAATCAAGACTCGATACCACATGTAAAATTCATTAGAGAATTTTTTTTAATAAATATAATAGCCAAGATCTTAAAGAAAGCGAACCATGTAATATTCATTAGAGAGTTTTTTTTAATAAATATAATAGCCAAAATCTTAAAGAAAGCGTACCTTGATCCTTGATCATTGATATTTCAAGATTACGTATAGATTATCAACAAATTAAGTTTCTTTTTTTTTTCTTAATTCTCATACTCATATGTTTTGATGGTGAAACAAACTATATATACATTAAATTTTTCTTTCTATCAAAGATAGGTTATCAGATAACAACTTTTCAAAAATGAATCAATAGAAAATTAGCATTTATTAAACCATCATTATTATTTAAATTTAAATATATGATAAAATTATATATCATAATTATCATTTAGAATAAATAAATGATAAATCAATTAAATATCCATGTGGGCCATGAAAAGGAAATGCCACCATCTACAAGAGTTTTTGCGAAGAGGTCTAGGGGACAGAAGGGGAAATCCAAGCTCTTCATGTGGTGTTCGAGAATAGTCCATCAAAGAAGTGAGCCATCGATTCCAATGAGCAGCTTATATTTCATATCGTGCTTTAATCGATGTTAATAGTCTTTGCTTCCAAGTTCTCTTATTATTTTTGCCATGGTTATGTTACTGTGGTGAGGTCTTTCTTCTCTCCACTATTTGGGAACAATATGTAGTCCAATCGGCGGTGGCCTGGAATACTAGAGTCCCAACTCAGATGGAATTATCTTTGAATATTGGTATGTATTGTTTCTTAAAAATGCTTGCAATCTACTCTATTTTCCTTAGTGCTTTTCTGATTCAATTCTGTGCCTCTATAGATGTTGCCGCCACGTCATTTTATATGAACATGGAAGTTGTAGGCTTGGTAATTGATATGGCTGGTAAAAGCCACATGGAGGTTAATGGCCAAAATCACCTAACGGCCAGTTAATAGGGCGCCAACAGCCCTGGCTCCTAGGCAGCCCCTGCTCCTAGGCGGCCCCTGCTTCTAAGAGGCCCTAGCTTATAAGCAACTTTGAGGTGGCCCCTGCTTCTAGACGGCCTCAGTTCATAAACGACCCTAAAGCGGCCCCTGCTATGCAACCCCAGCTCATAAGCGGCTCCTATGCGGCTCTGGCTCCTAGGCGGCCCTAGTTCATAAACGACCCTAAGGCAGCCCCTGCTCCTAGGCGGCCCCAGCTCATAAGCGGCTCTAAGGCGGCCCCAGCTTCTAGGCGGCCCTAGTTCATAAACGGCCCTGAGACGGACCCTACTCCTAGGCGGTCCCAGTTCATAACCGGCCCTGAGGCGGCCCCTGCTCCTAGGCGGCCCCATTTCATAAGTAGCTCTGAGGCAGCCCCTGATCCTAGGCGGCCCCAGCTCATAAGCGGCTCCTAGATGGCCCTAGCTCATAAGCGGCTCCTAGGCGGCCCTAACTCATAGGCGGTCCCAGTTCATAAGCGGCCCTGAGGCTGCCCCTGCTCCTAGGCGGCCTCATCTCTTATCTTATATCCAAAATCAACTTCAGCTTTCCAAGCAAGCCTTCATTCCTGATAAGGTTGGGCCCATTAGCCATTTTTGATTCATATATGTCTAATAAGACAAACTCCATTGGTTCTAGCACAAGCCTAAGAAGTTATAATCCATCAAGAAGCATTAATGGCTCCGATCAGATGAGCCTAAAAGGTCATCATATGCCATAAAAGTACCAATCACCCAGTTTAGATGGGATAAATCCAACTAATTCTGACATTCCGTTCATAAAGTCATGGCTCATCATGAAATTCCAAAGCTTCTAAAGTAAGTTACATAGACCCCCACTACAAGAAAAGAGCATAACAGTGACAAAAATTTCCATCACTATTTCGTCACAAACTGGGTTTAGTGACGGATTAGTGACGAAAATCTTATCATCACAATTTTTGCCGTCACTAAATTTAGTGACGGAAAGAGGTCCGTCATAAAATAATAGCGACAAATTTGTGACGGAACATTCCGTCAAAAATTTGTGACGGAACATATTTTCCGTCACTAAATTGTGAAGGATTAGTGACGAACTATCCGTCACGCATATTCCATCACAAATTTTTCATCACTATTCCATCACAATTTAATGACGGATTGTTGACGAAAATTTAGTCACTAAAACTTTCGTCACTAGTCCATCACTAATAGCTCCATCACTATGCCATGACGAATTAGTGATGAAAGAATCCATCAGTCATTCATTATTGTTCCATCACTAATCAATCACTAATATTTTCGTCACTAATCCATCACTATTATTTCTATCAAAAATCCATCACTAATCCATCATTAACCTAATAAAATTTTATCAAATTTTTATTCTTATAAATTTAAAATTATTTTTAAATTACAATATATTTAATGCATTCTAATGAAATTTATAGATAAAAAATTTAAATTTAAGAATAAAAAATGCATTTCATAAAATAAAAATATTTGTATACATCAATAATACTAATGTTTTATATAATTGACATCAAATTATTAAGTTTAAGATAAGTAAAAGAGATAACTTGTAATGATCAAACATTAGCACTGGCATGGGCCATGTCACAACTTGGGTGGATTCTCTTCTCCTTCATCACCTTTACACCTCCAATCTCCTCATTTTTGCTGTTGCAACGCAGCTCCCCTGAAACATAAATTTTAAAGTCTGTTGTCTTTGCATGCAGGTGGAGCACAGTTTAGGTTTTGCAGACTTTGTCAATATGTCAACTTATTTGGAGTTGCCATTGCCTACACCATCACAGCATCCATAAGTGCAGCGTAAGCTTTTGCCTTCTCCACCAAGGTCACAGCATTCTAAAGCCTTCCCAAGATGCATCATTCATCCCTTCCCTAAAACCAAAAGATACACATGTAAAATTTAACATGCAAAAGTTATAGCTTGAAAAAAGTTATCTTTTAACTAAAAATTAAAGTTTAAATTGAAACTAAAATTGATACGATAGAAGTTCTTTAATTAGTATTGACATAAGATAAGCAACAATCTATTTAATTAAATACTTTACACCAAGATAGTTGAATGAGCTTAGATTCTGTAGATTGTTACCTTATCTTCCGAAGCTCACAAAATAGATTATAATAGAAAGAGGGCGGGGAGGAGCAAGCAATGATTGAGTCTGCCGACATTCTTGTGCAACATCACCTTTGAAGAATATCCAAGGGTTAACAAAGATTATTGAGAGCAATATATGATTACCAAATAATAGCAATTCATCCTACCAAGATCACCACAAGTTTTGTACATTTCTTTAATTCTAGACTGCTTGTCCCACAAGCCTCTTCCAGTGCACTTGTCATCAGACTACCACCAATGTTCAGTTCCTAGCTTCATAGACAGCGATGCAATTACTGATTACAATTACTACAAATATTACAGAATGTAGTTGGAAATTATAAATAAAAGTTCTCAGGAAAAAAGAAGTGATGAACCAAAAGAAGTTAGCAGTACATAAGGACATAGCATTTTGTTTTCTCTGTTGCAGAAGAAGAAGACAAATTCACCAAACAAGCTTAAATAAAGAAAATGGCGTGTCCAGACTACCAAATAATTGTTAAATATCATCTCATCTGCAGGGACGATCATCTAAAACGTAAGACCATGGAGGAAACAAAAGCTAAAATTTCAAGTTTATCATGCATTTCTCATAATCAAGTTTGAAAAGCACAACAATCCTATCACTTGAACTGACAAAGTAAAGTTTCTAAGGTAAACTGGAAAAAAAAATGCACATGTAGCAGACAAACATGAGAATGTGGTTGGATGAGATCATGGAAATACATTGTAAGCATCAGATAATCTCTTTTTGAAATTATTGGATATTCAATCAAGAAATATTCAAGACACAGATCAAGTTCGTAGAAAATAAACTTTAACGTACAACTACCAGCAAGGCTCTCATCCTTGTCAACATGTGCACTGCAAGAAAATAAACTTTCCTCACTACCAGATACAAGCTTAGAACCACTGTAATACATATCAACTGCTACATTGACGTTTCCTTTTGCCTTCTTGAACAAGGACTAAAAGTTCCTCGTCTGCAAGGTTGAAATCAAGGGAAAGTCTTATAAGGAAATAGTAACGGGCAGTGAACTTGAATATCAATAGGTTTGAGAGATACTCTCGGATTAACAGTTTGTGATGTATTGCAATGTTATACTTTAAGTTTGTTTGCTTAATTGAATTAAATACATGTTTTATGGATTTATTTAAAAAAAGTTTCATCAATAATTTTGTTAGGTCAAGGGTGCTGGTGGCTGGGTTGGTAAAGTCTCTTGGTGTAAATTCTTCTAATGTTCAGCTGGGCATCCACACATTCTTGTTCTCAAAAAAAAAAAAAAAAAAGAAAAAAAATAGAAAGAGAAAAAGGTGGACCATGTGGAAGACGTTGGTATTGTTGTGCTCTGCTTTAATCTACTTCTGACGTGTTCTTTTTTTCAACCTATTTAATCATTTCTTTCCCTCCCGTTTATAATGTGATGCCTCATTGTCTTCTCAAATTGTGTCATATTCCAGAGTTATTATCAACTTCAGCAAACTTATCTATCTCTTTTCTATCAGTTGAAGTAAAATTACACCTTCAGAATAGATTCTCCCGGAAACGTGATTTTGGTTTAATAAATGGATCCTTGTAGCTGTTGTAAACAGTTCTGTAGAATATTTATAAAGAGAAACTAAAGTGGCAAATTCAAAGTCATGCGCATCACTTATCCAATGAAACCTTGTTAATTCTACCAGTAAGTTTCTAGTACTTGTTTCCCCTTCCCCGTGACATTGTTCAAACCTCTCTTTTGACTCCCCATAGCTTATAATCATGAGCTTGTAGAAAGTAAATGACCTCTTATGTAGGCTTTTTTACTCAATATCTAACCATCTATAAGACATGCAAAGCATTCATTAATATTTAGCTGCCTCACAATTATATAATAAAGAATTGAAGCTAAGAAAATCTGCAAATAAGTCTGCATCTTATTTGTGCTATATTATCAATAGTAAGAAATCAAAAAATAATTCAAAGACATAAAGATTTACCAGATCACCAGCACTATTCAGATATATCTGGACCATTGCATCTGCAAAAGCTTGGGTAGTTAAGTTAAGAAATCAAAAAATAATTCATGACCATTACCCATCCGTAACGAAGATCGAATGCTAGGGAATGGAAAGGATTACAGTGGCTATTGACGGGATATCCATGACTTACAATCGATCTAATTAACAACCCTAACCATTAAATTTAAGGAGATAAGATTTAAACAGATATTTGCTAGCCGAAACAGGGAACTAGTTGTGGTCTTACCTAGCAGTGATTCCACTACCACCGGCAACGAGGAAAGCAATGGTAACCTAGAGATTCTTTCCGGTGATACTCAATCTTGCTTCAGAGCGACGGAGATTCAGCCTACTGACGAAGAACTAAAGAGATGAAGAGGGAGAGCTACGAGGAGGAAGAGGAAGAGAATGAAATTGGTTTGCAAAAGAGGTTCGGCCTCAATTTATAGTCCGAAACCAACCTCTCTCCCAACTCTTCTCCGACCGAGAACGTGGCCAAGCTTCAAGGCGATAAAACTTTTGTAGGGTTCCACTTATTAAAGAGAATTAGAGAGAGAGGGAACGGAGAGATGTAAGATAAGAAGAAGAAGAAGCGATGGGAGAGAAAGGAAGAGGCCATTACCGTCGGAAGAGTAGGAATATAGGGGGGAATCTCCTCCTCCTTCTCTAGCTCAGTCAATATTGCCTAAGAAACCCTAGGCACGGGCAGATAGAAGGAACGGCCGGTTGGAAAAAAAAAAAAGATGTGGATAGAAGAAGGAAGGGAATTAGTGATGGAATAATGATTCCGTCACTAATTGGTGAGGGAATTAGTGACGGAATAATGATTTCGTCACTAATTAGTGATGGAATTATTCTTTCATCACTGAATTAGGCACATTGGTATGGAATAAGTGCCCGCACCAATTCTCCCGGGGTGGGAAGAACTCGACCCCATCGAGTATGGGTCATTATGGCTCTGGTATCTCTCTAGTAGGCCTGGATCAAGGTGTTGCAAGTCCTCTCGAGTAATCCATGAATCGTCAGATTCAGGGTGACCCTGCCATCGAACTAGGTAGCGTTGATAACCGTGGTTCCGGGTTGTAATGGCTTGATCATCTAGGATACGCTCGATCCGCTCTCCTCCCTTAGGTAAAATTGGTGGTGGATACTCTTGGGTAGGTTCACTCATGAAAGGAGGGTTAGGTCCAAAGTACTCACTAGGAATCGCTGCTGGTTCCCTATATTCTACTAGGTCTGCAATATTAAACGTAGAGCTAATGCCCCAATCTGAGGGCAGATCTAGCACATAGGCATTGGATCCTACCTTCTCTATTATTTTAAAGGGACCAGCTCTGCGAGCATGAAGTTTCTTAACGGTCCCTGGTAGGAACCGTTTAGGCCTAAGCCTAACCATGACATAATCCCCTACACCGAACTCTTTGGCTCTTCTTCGGGAGTTAGCCAGTCTTTTATAAGTTTCATTACTTAGATTTATTTTCTGGCTAATATCCTTATGTAAGTATTTGATATGTTGTGCAAATACTTATGCGGACTTTGAGATTCATGTATGGAGTGGTAAAGGAATTAGATCAAGTGGACGATTAGGCTTGTACCCATGGACTATCTCAAATAGACTCTTGCCCGTGGACCTGTTCACTAAGCTATTATACGTGAACTCTGTATGAGGCAGTAATAAATCCCACGTCCCTAAGTGTTCGCCTACAAGGCACCTAAGAAGGTTTCCTACACTACGGTTCACCACTTTAGTTTGCCCATCTGTTTGGGGGTGAAAGGCTGTGGAAAAATTAAGTTTGGTCCTTAACAGATGCCATAGCATTTTTCAAAAGTACCTGGTGAACCTAACATCCCTATCAGAAATAATGGTCTTAGGTAGGCCATGGAGCTTGACCACACTGTCTAAGAAAAGTCAGGCTACCCTAGACGTCAAAGGTTTGTGAACAAGGGATGAAATGAGCCATCTTAGAGAACCTATCGACCACTACAAAGATGAAGTCGTACTTCTTCTGGGTTTTAGGTAATCCTAGAATGAACTCCATACTGAGGTCTTGCCAAGGGCGATCAGGCACTGGCAAAGGAGTATATAGACCGGAGTTCTTCTTATGCTGTTTTGCAATGGCACAAGTTCGACATTGGGCTATTATCAGGGCAACGAGCCTTTTTAATCCTGGCTAGTAAAATTGGTCCTCTATCACTAGAATAGTCTTATCTCTTCCAAAATGACCAGCTAATCCCCCAACATGCATTTCCCAGACTAGGAATTCTCTAAGTGATGTCCTAGGGATACAAAGTCTATTGCCCCTAAAAAGGTAACCATCCTGGATGGTATAATCTCCACTGGTACTGGATGGCCCTATTGAAGGATCTTATAAATTTCACCAAAGTCATGAGAGGTCTCATACTCATCTTTTATCTGGTCGAGCCCTATAACTTCGGTGCTAACAGTACTCAACAATAAAGACTTACGGCTTAGGGCATCTGCTACCTTATTTTCTATATCGGCACGGTGTTTCAGGACAAAAGTGTATGCCTGAATGTATTCAACCCATTTGCCATGCCTAGAATTTAGCTTCTTTTGGGAGTTCAGAAATCGGAGTGCCTCATAATCAGAAAATAAGACAAACTCCTGCGGTAGTAAGTAATGTCTCCAATACTTAAGGGCTTGTACTACCACATAGAATTCCTTATCATAGGTGGAATATCTAAGTTTAGCTTCATTTAGTTTTTTAC
Organism: Calamus simplicifolius; assembly: GCA_900491605.1. Lineage (NCBI taxonomy): Eukaryota > Viridiplantae > Streptophyta > Magnoliopsida > Arecales > Arecaceae > Calamus > Calamus simplicifolius. Next base: position 905,148 of record UESW01003833.1, on the reverse strand, counting down.
TAAAGAAAGCTATGGGGTAATTTTCTTGGCTTAACACTCCACCTATGCCTACTCCTGACGCATCACACGCAACCTTAAACACCTTTAAAAAGTCTGGAAGTCTAAGTATTGGTGCATGAGTCATCCTATCCTTAAGCTCTAGGAAGGCCTTATTAGCTGACTTAGTCCACTCAAAATTACCCTTCCTAATACAATCAGTGATGGGTGTGACGATGGTGCTAAATCCCCTAATAAATCTCCTATAAAAGGTTGCTAGGCCATGGAAGCTGTGGACCTCATGGAGGTTCATGGGTACCGGTCACTCTACGACCGACCTAACCTTTTCAGGATCCGCTGAAACACCTTCTGGGGTTACCATAAAACCTAGAAAGATAACCCTATGCATCATGAAATCACACTTCTTAAGGTTTGCATATAGGCTATTCTCTCTAAGGGTCTGACAGATTAATCTGAGATGGTTAAGATGGTCCTCTTTGGTCTTGCTATAAATTAATATATCATCAAAATAGACCACTAAGAATTTTTCCGTGTACTCTTTCAGGACCTGGGTCATGATTCTCATGAATGTGTTAGGTGCGTTTGACAACCCAAAAGGCATCACGACCCACTCAAACAGACCATCTCTAGTCTTAAATGCAGTCTTCCACTCATCCCCTGGTCTAATTCTAACCTGATGGTAGCCACTCTTAAGGTCTATTTTGAAAAAGATAGTGGCACCTGCCATCATGTCCAACATGTCATCTAGTCTGGGGATAGGGAACCTATACTTGATAGTGATTTTGTTGATGGCCCTACTATCCATGCACATTCTTCAAGTACCATCCTTCTTAGGGGTTAATAGTGCAGGAACTGCACAAGGACTTAAGCTCTCCCTAATGAAACCTTTCCTAAGTAATTCTTCCACTTTTTTTGTAGTTTTGATGCTCAGTGGGGTTCATCCTATAATGGGAAAGGTTTGGGAGGGTGGATCCTGGGATTAGGTCAATGGCATGTTGGATGTTTCTTAGGGGTGGTAACTGATCATGCAATTCTTCAGGAAGACATCCTTAAACTCCTCTAGAATCTCAATTACTTCTGGGGGTTGTTCCTTTTGGACTGATTCATAGATCTCTTTAGTGGTCAAAATCCAAACAGGATTACCCTCAGTGATGTCCTTTTCTAATTCCTTAGCTTTAATCAGATTAACTCTTGGCTTGCTATCCTTAAGGTTGCTAGATCCTTTCTTGATTGGGTCCCTAGGTGGAGTTGGATGTATCACATACTTGTTCCCATTGTGTTTAAAAGAGCAGATGTTGGATCGACCAAACAAGATGGCATCATGATCGTAAAGCCAAGGTCGACCTAATATAATACTACTAATACCCATAGGAATTACATCGCACCAGACCTTTTCCTCATAATTTTGCAATTTGATTAGTATTTGGCATCTGGACTTGATTGGGATAGAGGTGGAATCTACCCACGAGACCTTATAGGGACTAGGATGGAAACTGTGGTCAATCCTAATGACTTAACTGTATTGGCAGAGATGGCATTGACACAACTCCCGCTATCCACTATGATCTTGAGCACCTTATCCCATATCTTAACAAAAGTCTGTAGGATGTTAGTCCTACGCTAATCTTCCTGGTCCTTAGTTTGAGTCTGGGTCAAGATACATCTAACCACTCCTAGTAGGTCTTCAGACTCAATTGTTTCCTCCTCTCCATCGTACTCATCTATCAGATGGGTATCAGCCTCATAGACCTCTCCCTCAAGCTCAACTAGGGACTCGGATTCAGTCTCAGGTAACTCATCTATATGAAGGGATCTGACTGGGCACTGGCTGATCATATGTCTCGGTTTGTTGCATCTAAAGCATTTGATCTGGGGGTTAGAATTTCTTTGAACCTCTACAGATTTGCCCTTATCCTCTCTATGGGGTATAGGGGTACTATTCTGGGGTCGAATCAACTCAGTTCGGCTTGTACTGGGTCGGCTAGTGTTGGGTCAACTTGAAAAAGTCTGGCGGGGGTCTAAGTACTGGGTAGTTCTGGGACGACTAGGATAGGCCTGGCTAGATCCTGGATATAGGCTAGGGCTCTTGGTAGCCTCTGATCTACGATAGGGTGGTCCTCTCTGAAAACGTTCATAATCCCTATCAACTTGGTAAGCTTCTTCTAAATCATGTACCCTTCTTAGGTAGAGTTCTCTTTGAATATCTGCTCTCAGGCCATACCTAAACTTGGATTGGGTGACTTCCTCAGACTGAACGATATTACACCTCATGGTATACTCTTGGAATGTAGCAATGTATTCATTCACAGTTTTACTACCCTGAATTAATCCCTGCCACTAGTCCAATAGGCTCTGTTCATACGATGTGGGGACATAATTGGACCTAAGTCTAGCCTTCATGGCGTGCCAGGTGACTATGGGGTCTCTACCCTCTAATAATTGCCTTCACTATAAAGTGGCCCAGTATAACCTAGCCTATCGTACTAATTTAAGCTTGGCAAACTTAAACTTATGCTCTTCAGACATGTCATACCAGTTAAAGTACTGGTCCATCTCTTCCTCTCAATCTAGGTAGTCCTTAGGGTCCATAGAGCCATCGAAAATAGGTGCTTCAAGTCTGACACTTCTAAGGGCTCTTTCTTCTTGGTCTACTGCCTCATGATTGGGTCTCCTAGGGAGGACATCTAGGACTAGATCAGATCGAAGTGGTCTCCTAGGGTTTGGCCTTATGTAGAGGTTAGGTTGTTGGGCTCTCCTAGGATGAGGTGGGGTCTCATGATCAGACTCAGTGTGGGGCTCACGGGCTTCTTCTAGGATGCCCAACCTAGTTTCGACTTGATCGAACCTGGACCCTAATGCAGCCTCATATTGCTTGATGTCTTGGTTTATTTGGGCTAGTTGTTTAGTGATGATTCTTAAGTGATCATCAATGCTTTGATTAGCCATGGGTTTAGCCTGTAATGGAGGTGGTGACGGCGAAAAGATGCTCCTGATCTAGTGCACATGCAAGCATAATCAAGCATACAAGACTCAGACTAACTCGGACTACGGTATGCTAGACCTAGTCATCCAGAGTAAAGGATTTGGCTTAATGCAAGCCAATCTAACAGTAACTCTTCAATTGGCCAGTTGGGACAGGTGGAAGGGGGGAGGCTCGTCCCGTAAATTGCAGGTGCCTAATTAGAATAACTCCAACACTCCGCTTAAGTCGTTTGACATTTAACCTTCCTTCTAGACACCAATTTCAGAGCACACACCATATTGATTTGTACTAGTCTCCTCCAGTACACTAAACCGACTATTGGTGTCCCTAGCCCTCTAGGGCAAATGTCAATTAAGTTGCTACTCAGTTTTAGATCAGAGGCTTGGGATCGGAATGCACAGGTGGTTGTTTTGGGCCAAAGAAGGGGTCTCAATCCTCCCTTATCTGACATCAATGAAAGCCCTTAAGAGTAATTTAATGCAGATGAATGACATGTAAAATACAAACCCTAATCCAGAAATCTATAAATAGCAATAAATCTCAGAATTTTTTTTTTGATGTGTATGCAGCCAGAAACAATTCGATCTCAAGAATTTTTACATTTTTTATGAGTAATCAGCTATGAAATTAATTCACATATTGAATTAAATTCTTAGAAAATAACAAAAAATACTTTAAATTATAATGAATCTAGAGAAATAAATTTCATAATTTTCTGATGTGTATGCAGGCAGAAAAAATTTAATTAACTGATAATATACTGTAATAACGTGAATTAAAATTAAGCCCTAACTATGCTCTGATACCAAACTGATGCAGGACCGATTCGCATGCAAGTAATTTTTTTTTTTTTAATGATTAATGATTACAGTTGATTATTTTACCAAAGTAATAGCCTAAGAGGGATTCAGAAAAATTCATAGTAAATACGCACGCAAAATAGTTCCTAAAAAATAAAGAAGAAGGGCCACCGAGGCTAAGAAGCCCCGGTAGGGTTGCTCTCCTACAATAAAGTTACTAGTAGATTAGACGGATGTACCTAGCAAGAGGGGAAAGATCAAAGTGTTGAAGGGGTTGCTCTGCCTGGCGGATGCATCCTAAATGACCAAGCCTTGAGCCTCGGATCTGCGGCCAAGTATCCGCTGTCCTGGATGACGAACGCTTTGAATCCTGGATTCGTGGCTACTAAGGGATCTGCAAGATCACCATACAATGGTTAAAGAATCATAGAAAAATTTAAATAGAAGCAAAGAGAAAAGGAAGGAGTAGAGAAAAGGAAAGGGTGGCCAAGGTTTCTCCTGGAGACTTGGGATGTTGGCACGTGCAGGAGGAGGGAAACAAGGGCACCAGAGAACCAACTAACAAAGATCATAATAACTCAAAACTTGGATTGATTGATTAATAATAAAAGATACATCATTCATACAAGAGGGTCTCTTTTATAGAGCAAGAGACTTGGGGCCCAAGAAAATACAGATATGGAAAGAGAGAAAAGAAAAAAAGGCGCCCTAATCAAATTTGGCATAAAATCTGTGGCGTCCAGATGAGGCAGGTGATCTTCTATATATGATTGAGATGCAATCAGCGGCAGCTCAATTTGACATGAAATCAGCATCGGCCAGATAAGAAAATGATCATCCAGATCGAAAAGGTTGCTTGCTCTGCTAGGTGGCATGTGGGCTGCTTGAAATAGGTGTGGCACCAACTTGAATTTAGCAACTGCTCTGTCTGACTGTGATGGCCTTGTCTTCTGCTCTAATATTGATGTCTCCTTTTGTAAGCTGATGAACTTACTACATGACTCACATTAAAATAAACTGAACTGGATAGGACTCATTTTAGAATAAAATGAACTGGACGGGACTCAAAATAAACTAAACTTTATTTTCCAACTCAAGACTTGAATCATAACTAATCAGATATCCACAGAGGGTTAAGAATCCTCTGCTTGATCCTGGTGCCCACACCATGCTCAATCCTAGAGAATCTGAAAGAAGGATAGAGCCCACTGAGCGCTTGCTAACCTATCCGTTGGGGGATGATCCCATAAAGACTGTGCAAATTGGCGAGCTTCTTTCCTTGGAGATGAAGAATCAACTCCTTGCCTTCTTAAGAGCGAACATAGATGTCTTTTCCTGGTCAGCATCAGATATGCTCAGCATCCCTTTGAAGGTAATTACTCATAAGCTTAATATTGATCGGAAGTATTGGCATGTCTGCCAAAAAAAGAGAAGTTTTGCCCCCGAGCGATAGAAGGCTATTGATGCGAAGGTCAATAAAAGCTACTTATGACTGGCCATATTTGGGAAGCATAATACCCGAATTAGCTAACCAATGTGGTGATGGTGCAAAAGGCCAGCGAAAGTTAAAAAATCTGCATCGACTTTATTGATCTTAATAAAGCATGTTCTAAAGACAACTTCTCGCTACCGTAGATTGATCAATTGGTGGACTCCTCATCTAGCCATGAGCTCCTTAGCTTCATGGATGCCTTCTCTAGATACAACCAAATAAGGATGAACCTGGCAGATGAAGAAAATACTTCTTTCATCATCAAGAATGGCATCTACTTCTATAAAGTGATGCCCTTTAGGTTGAAAAATGCAGGGGCCACCTACCAGAGATTGATGAATAAGATGTTTAAAGACCAGATTGTACACAATAAGAAGGTGTATGTGGATGATATGCTAACCAAGAGGACCTGCACTGTTGATCATATGACTGATTTAGAAGAAACATTTAACAACCTTTAGCATCATCAAATGAAGCTCAACCCTCACAAGTGTGCATTTGGAGTCACTACCAGAAAATTCCTGGGCTTCTTGATGACCCAATGGGGGATTGAAGCAAATTTAGAAAAGATACAAGCCATTTTCGATGTGAGGCAGCCAGTCAATAAAAAGGAGGTACAGTGGCTCACCGAAAGAGTAGCCGTATGAGCCATTTTCTATCGAGATCAGCTAAAAGATGCCTACCCTTCTTTAAAGCTCTACGCAAGGTGAACGGTTTTGAGTGGATGGAGAACTGCTAGAAAGCCTTTGAGGAGTTGAAGGAGTTTCTATCCACACCACCATTACAGTCAAAGCCAAAAGAAGGGGAAAGGCTCTTACTTTATCTTGCTACTTTCTTGAAAGCAGTTAGCTCTGTTCTAGTATGCCTCAACCCCGATGAAGCACAAAAACCAATCAATTACACTAGTAAAGTACTCCAAGATGCAGAAATCAGGTACTCTAGAATCAAAAAAAAATATTTTTTCTCTAATTATCTTCGCTTAGTGTTTTAGGCCATAATTTCAATCCTATCCAATCGTGATACTCATGGACCAACCTCTTAGAGCTATCTTGGCTTGTCCTGACACCTCTGGTCGATTGGCTAAATGGGCAATCAAATTGGAAGAGTTCAATCTTTCATTTCAATCCTGATCTGCCTTGAAATCTCCAATGCTGGCGGAATTCTGGTGGAATGCACTTGGACGGAAGAGCAATCCAGAGATTTCCCAATGACATGTGCGGACGCTGGTGGGGATGTGGTGAAGACCTAGATCCTCCATATTGATGGCACCTCCAATTCTCAAGAAAGCAGAGCTGGTCTTATTCTTGCAAATCCAAAGGGCATAATGCTGGAGTACGCTTTTTGATTTCTCTTTAAAGCTACAAATAATTAAGCCGAGTATGAGGCCTTGTTGGCCAAAATTAAGCTCATGCAGGAATTCAGAGTAAGCACCTCAAGGCCTTCACTGACTCCTAGCTTGTCTTTGGACAAATCACTAGGGAGTATGAAGCTTGAGACCCATTATGTCTCGATATCTAATAAAGTTAAGTTGCTGACCTCCTTATTGACTTATTTCACTATCAGTTATATTCCTAGGAGCAAAAATGCCAGAGCCGACACCTTATCGCGGTTAGCCACTTCGATAGATAACACTTTGGGAAGAACATATGTTGAGCACCTAGAGACTCCAAGTATTGATTCAGCAGAAGAAGTTCTACCAGTTACGCAATAGTCAACATGGATGGATGCCTACATCCATTACCTTGCTGATGGTACTCTTCCCATTGATCTTATAGAAGCCAGGTTACTCAAGTGGAGGGCTCCCAAGTTTGTGTTGTTGAATGAGCAATTATACAAGAAGTCTTTTCTTATCTCCTCCTTAAATGTGTTGGCCCTGCGGACGCTAATTACATCTTCAGGGAGATTCATGAGGGCATATATCAAAACTACCTAGGAGGCAGATCACTGGCACACAAGGCTTTTCGCTAGGGATATTATTGGCTTACTATGCGAAAGGATGCCGCTGAGCTAGTCCAAAAATGTGACAGTTACCAGCGATATTCTAATGTTCAATGACAGCTAGCTCCCAGCTGAGCCCGCTCTCTGCTCCATAGCCCTTCACTCAATGGGGAATGGATATCCTTGGACCATTCCCACCAGCTTTAGGGTAGCGGAGGTTCTTACTTATCGCCATCGACTACTTCACCAAATGGGTTGAAGTCGAGGCATTAGCCAAAATCACTGAGAGCAAGGTGAGGATAATTTTTTAAAGTCTATTATTTGCCGATTTGGCCTACCTTATACTATCATCACCGATAAGGGTCGATAATTCGATAATGCTGCATTCAAGACTTTTTGCACTGAGATGGCTACCGGCCATCGGTTCACTTCTGTTGGGCATCCACAAACCAATGGAGAAGCAGAAGTCATGAATCAAACCATCCTTTGGGGACTTAGAACCCGATTGGATGAGTTCAAAGGCAACTGGGTGGAGGAACACCCAAGTGTACTGTGGGCGTATCATACGACTCCAAGGAACCCCACAGGGGAAACTCCTTTCAGTCTCGTCTTCGAATCTAAAGCGGTCATCCCGGTGGAGATCGATCTTCCAAGCCCTAGGGAGGAGTCATATAATGAAGAAGACAATTCTTATCAGCTAAGGGCTAGCCTCGACTTCATCGATGAGGTGTGGGACCAAGTGCGGCTTAGGATGGCTACCTTCCACCAATGAGCAGCAAAATATTACAACGCCTAGCTTCACCTCAAGATATTTCGCCCTAGGGATCTAATCCTCAAAAAGGCTAAGGTGTTCAAGCCAGTTAAAGGGGGCAAGATATCTCCGAATTGGGAGGAGCCCTATCGAGTTACCAAAGCACTTCACCAAGGAGCGTATTGAATCGAGGAGCTCAACGGGTGGCCAATCCCACACACTTGGAATGTAGACAACCTTTGCTGGTATTATCAATAGTAAGTGTATTCGGCCGACGAATATATGAAGAGCCTTAAATTTTATCTTTTTATTCGGCTCGGACAATTCTATAGTTTTAAAAAGGCTCTCAGTGGCCCCGAATCATGAGGACACCCCCACGCCGGCACGAAAAAACCTTCGAGACGGTTCAAGTCCTATGATCCTAGCGACCCCAAGTCGACTCCAAAGCCAACACCGAGAAACCCCCGAGGTATTTTCAAAAAGGCTCTCGATGGCCCCGCGATCATGAGGATACCCCTGGGCCAACACCGAGAAACCCCCAAGGCGGTTCAAGTCCTATAATCTTGGTGGCCCCAAGTCGACTCTCGGGCCAGCACCAAGAAACCCCCGAGGTAATTTTAAAAAGGCTCTTGGTGGCTCCACAATCATAAGGACACCCCCAAGCCGGCACCGAGAAATCTTCGAGGTGGTTCAAGTCCTATGATCCCGATAGCCCTGAGTTGACTCCTGAGCTAGCACCAAGAAACCCCCGAGGTAATTTTAAAAAGGCTCTCTATGGCCTCGCAATCATAAGGACACCCCCGGGCCAACATCGAGAAACCTTCGAGGCGGTTCAAGTCCTATGGTCCCAGCGGCCCCAAGTTGACTCCCGGACCAGCACCGAGAAGCCCTTGAGATAGTTTCAGAAGGCCATTGAAGGACCTGCGACTGGCACTAGCGTCCGAAGAATACTTCAACAAATGCCCAAAAGGTGAAGGCAAGCCCAAGTGTCCCCATGAAGTCTGCACATCAGGTTGCCGACTCTCCAAATATGCTCAAGAAGCTGGAGGTACATCTTATTGAACTTGAAGACTAAAGCCAAGACATGATCACCAAAAGACTCAAGCGCTACAAAAAGCTAAGTTCGTCATACTTGAACAAAATATTTCTTTCATTAATCTTATGACAATGTCATACAAAAGATTGACATTAGTCGGATTACATAATGTTGACAAAAGAAAAAAGGAATAAACTCTAGGACTCAGCGTATCCTGGCCCATCTTCGTCATCGCCACTCTCTGGATCCTTCTCTTCATCTTCAGGCCGAATGTGCTCAAGGCCACCTATTTTGAAGATCTAGGAGATCCTCTCTTTACACTTCTTGAAGCCATGGGATAAGGCATCGATGACCGCTTCACTCACCTCCACGGCAAAATCGGTGGAACCTTTATAGTGCTCCATGGCCTCCCGAGCTTGGGCTTCAGCAGCGGCCACTTTCTCCTTAGCCTGGGCTTCGGCCATGGCCACCTCCTTAACTTGAGCTTCGACGATGGCCAATTTCTCCGTTGCTTCCCGAGCTTGGGCATCTGCGGCATTCTTCTTCTCCCAAGAGGTCTGAGCGTTCGCCTTCGCAAAAGCTTATTTTTCCATGGTGTCCCAAGCTTCAGACTTGGCCTTATCGGCCCTCTCTTCGGCATACTCTAACTTAAGGAGGGTGTCTTCCAACCTCTCCTCAGTTGGCCTAAGCCTTGTCATGGCATCTATCAATTTGACCTCCATGACCCTGGCCTTACTCTCGGCTTCTTGGCCTGAGCCTTTAAAAAGTGGCTACCCTCCTGAGCGGCTCGAGCTTGCCAACTGCCTTCGTCTCTTGGGCTCACACCTTGGCCAATTCTTTGGCCAAGGTGTCAGCCCAAGTCTTGGCGTCAATCAATTCGTCCTGAGTACACCCGCAGTTGTTAACGACCCTGATGCAGGCATTCTGAAGGATAGAAAGGCCATTGGACATCTGCAGGGACCAATTGGCTAGAACTCAGACCAAATTCTCATATTATATCCAAATGCAAAAAAGAAATGGAGCTGGCAAACTTACTTGAAGGGCAATGATAAAGAGGCTATCGAAGACGTCAGCAATTAGTCGGTGGTGGAGCTTGGCCTAAAAAGTTGGAAGGCTGAAGCACCTCAATACACGCTTCGCCAACCAACCGTGGTTCATCATCGTCACCCGAGATGGCTGACCCCTTGGGGGTACTATTAGGGGGCGTCCCTCCTTCCGTCGGCATCGGTCGGGTAGCTGGCAGGACATCATCTTTAACTTTCACCATTGGAGGCATCCCAACCCTCACCTCCGGTGCGGCTTCACCTTCAGGTTTAACGGTGCCTGGGAGCTCTTCCCTCGATGGTCCTGCCTCGACTTCAATGGGAGGAACCCCTGCTGCTGGTGCCTTGGCAGGGGGATCCTCCCTTCTCATTTCTCCCATTGGGCAGCCTTGGGAGCCATGGAAGAAGCCATGGGGGGCCGGGATGACCCACCCCGATCTTCCTAGGGAGGCTTTTTGGGTGCTGCCCTCGCCAGGTCGCCAGCGGCCTCTTTTCTCTTTCGAAGGTCTGGCATCAAGAAAGCAGAAGAAAACTTCATTGCTACACAGAACCAAAAAATCAAAGTTAAAAAAGGGGGAGGGGGGGGGGGAGAGAGAAGAAGAAGAAGAAACAATGGCTAAGGAAGGAGACACTCATCGGGTGCCGGTATTAACGACTCCAGCACTACACCGGCTCCGTGGAGGTTATCCTCCAATAATAGTTCTCGACAGGGAGGTAAGATGGATGACAGCATCGAATCAAAAATTTCTCGGTCTTCCTCATTTACAGTCAAGTTCTTATTAGGGCTGGCATCAGGAATGCCCCAGCCCATCTTCACCCCATCCAAATGGTCATAGAAAAGTCGGGACTTCCATTCCTTGATTTTGGAGGGCAGGTCAAGCTCAAGGGCTCTTTTGGGTTTGGAGGAGAAGCTCCACCATCCGACTTTGTTGAGATTGTGAAGTTTGTATAAGGTCCGAAACAAAGAAACTCAGGCAGAAAGGCCATAAAAATGGTAGAGTACTATAAAGGTGCAGATAATCTGAATGGAGTTTGGAGTTAGCTGTGTCAGGATAAGGTCATATCTATCTAGGAGATTGAGGAAGAAAGGATGGAAAGGAAGATGAAGCCCACTTCTAAAAAACTCTTCATACAAGGAAATCCCATCAGACTAGCTGGAGGTTACCTTGTCACCAAGACAAGGGGTAGAGATCAGACTTTATCAGGAATCTCATATTGGGCCCTAAGGTTCTTTATGTCTTAGGTGGTCATAGTGGAAGCTATCCCCTCTGGACCTACGAACTCAGAGAGGGTAACCGAAAGAGATGCCGGATGACTCGATTGTGGTGGTGGAGAAACCCTAGGGGTGGGGGAGAGGCCCTAGATGGTGTTTGAGCTATGGTCATCGGGCAATCGTGAATGGAGATGCCACCAAGAGTTTGGCGCCGTTCCTGAAGGATCTTCTCCCTAGAGGGTTCGACCATGGGGCTCTTACCTTTCCTACGGGAGTTAGAATCCATAAGAGAAAAGAACAAAGAAAGTAAAAGGGACTGACCTGAAGATCAAAGGAACAGAGGCAAGAGCTCAAGACTCAGAAGGCAAAGAAGGCACAAGGAAGGTAGTGGAGGCGTGAGAAGCTCGAAGGGACGGGCAGGATAGTCTTTATACATAATTTTTGAATGTTATGCCCACTACAATGCCATGCATAGATTCATGAATGAAGGTACCATCTAGCTATCCACAAACTCTTTGCTATTCGAGAAACGATGCCTCGGTGATGCATGAAGGGCACGATCTGTGCCCAATGATGGGGCATAAATAAGAACAACTCAATAATGACGCTCCACCTTTTTCATCAACCAAGGGGTATTTTTCTTAATCTCCCCATGGACCGTATCTCTTTTGGTGTCGTTCCTTAAATTATGAGAAGAATTCGAAGAGACTTTACCTCTTCGAGGGTGCGTGCCCACCTCCACTAATTTATGGTGCACAAGGCTCAACAAAAATAGAAGATATTGTGCTCCTTTCTCTTGGCAAGTGATGCGCGCATGAGCACCAAGACTCAGGAGCGGGGGCATATGATGTAGCTGGTAAAAGCCACATGGAGGTTAACGGCCAAAATCACCTAACAACAAAAGTCGATAGGACGCCAACGACCCTGGCTCCTAGGCGGCCCCTACTCATAAGCGACTCTGAGGAGGCCCTAGCTCCTAGACGGCCCCTGCTTCTAAGTGGCCCCAGCTCATAAGCATCTCTAAGGCAGCCCCGGCTCCTAGGCAGCTCCTACTCCTATGCGGCCTCAGTTCATAAACGGCTCTGAGGCGGCCCCTGTTCCTAGGCAGCCCCTGTTCATAAACGGCCCTAAGACGACCCCTGCTTCTAAGCGGCCATGAAGCGGGCCCAGTTCATAAGCGGCCTTGAGGCGGCCCCTGCTCGTAGGTGGCCCCAGCTCATAAGCGGCTCCTAGGCGACCCCTACTCCTAGGTGGCTCCAACTCATAAGTGGCTCTGAGATGGTGGCTCCGACTCCTAGGCGGCCCCTACTCCTAGGCGGCCCTAGTTCATAAGCGGCCCTGAGGCGGCCCCTGCTCTTAGGCAACCTCATCTCTTATCTTATCTTATCTTATATCCAAGATCAACTTCAACTTCCCAAGAAAACCTTCATTCCTGACAAGGCTGGGCCTACTAGCCACCTTTGATTCATATATGTCTAATAAGACAAACTCCATTGGTTCTGGCACAAGCCTAACAAGTTATAATCCATCATGAAGCATTAATGACTCCGATCAGATGAGCATAAAAGGTCGTTATCTACCATAAAAGTACCAATCACCTAGTTCAGATTGGATAAATCCCACTAATTCTGACACTCCGTTCACAAAGTTGTGGCTCATCATGAAATTTGAAAGCTTCCAAAGCAAGTTACACAGACCCCAAGTATCAATAAATTAGGTAAGAGGGACTCCTGACCAAGGTATGAACACTCAAGAACTTAGAGAGTTTTCGGATCTTCTTCCAAACTCTCCTTAGTTCGAGCTTCTTCAAGCTCATGAATGTGATCTTGATCACTAACTTAAGCATCGAAGGGTCCCCGCTGATATATCCGGTCCTCAGGACTTCTTGCATATCTTAGCGTCGGGGTGAAGCTTTTTCAGCGAACTCATGACACATCCACTGACACTCAAGGATGCCAGCTCAAGGTGATCAAGCATCATCACTAATGAAATATCTTATCATCTAGTATACCGGGAGGCCCATGAGTACGAATTTCCCTTTGCTATTTCTTCTCAAGTGAAGGTTCTTTCTATTTAATTAAGCCTTTTACCTCTTATTTTTAATAAATTATGTTGCATTTAATTATAATTATCTAGTATTGTTTTCCTTGCATGCTGAAAATTTGACTCATTCTATGTAATTTGACTGGAAATTGTTTTCTGGTTTTAGCTTTTAGGCCAATGTAGTTGTTCTCATGTTCTCACCCTTGGTACACCAATAATTCCAGCTAAGGAAGGGCCTTAGAGGGTTGAAGGTTGAGGTTACACACAGGCAAAATTCATGCCAGCTGTTTAGGATTATAGGGATAACCTCCTCAGAATTGAAAGATCTCAAGTACTTTCTTTTCCACTACCATACTCTGGTTTTAAACGTTTGGTACCTGATGTAAGTGTTGTTAATAGGAATAATTGCTGCTGATATACAAAATGAACAATTATGTAATATTATGTTTGTTCAAGTATTATCTTGCTGATCAGGGATATGAGAAGCCTGTCCCCAATTACTTTCGAGGAAAGAACGATTGTAAGGCTTGTTTCATGCCATCTCTTTAAGTTGGCAGTGCTAGGAAGCCAATATATCTACCAATCAAGGTTATCTCGTTTTATTGATATCCTAAGCGTGTTCTTGGAGTTGTTCTTATTGTCTCCATGGGCTTGAATTTTGGATTTAGATGGTTCTTATCATGTTCCCTCTAGCAGGATTGGTCTGTTCAATTGGTAGATGAATCAATTTGTGAGATTGGTTGGCAAAGGATTGTAAAAATTCAGATATTTTATGGAGCAGTGTCTATTTGGAGTTTAGTGTAGTATTGTCATGCCTCGAACCTAATGGTGGTGGCCTAGGGGTGGCAACCCGCCGCATGCCTAGCATGCAAGGCATCCTATAGCAATTCAATTTATACGAGGAAGGATAATACCTCTATGTCATTCAAAATTAATAACCTTAATACAAGTCATACTCATAAATTTTGGGCTTCATGCCCATTATACATAAATCAATGGGGCTACAATAAAATGTCGGATCTTAATTACTCTAGTAGAAGCTCCAACTACCTCAATCCCCTTTGTCAGTCTTGTGGCTCTGAAAAACATTGTAAGATTTAATGAGCTCACACTCAATAAGTAAGCATACTCTAATATAATTTAATCATTTTAGGCTTTTAGCAAATCAGATTTTTCTATGTAAAAACACGTCAAACTTCTAAATATCAACTACATTTTATCGTGTTATCAAAACATGCATATCATATGCTCAAAATAATTTTGAAAACTATTGCCATGTAGCATTTCAAAATACAATTTCAAATCAACCACTGTACCACTGTAAATAGCATGTAAAATCCATTTTATACCAATGCTTCTCGGTTATATACTACATCCACGTAAATAGATCATCCCTCAGGTGTGTCCTCCACATATTCGCCCTGTGGAGATGGGTCCCGATGAACCAAAGTCATGTAGCATATCATGTTGTATTCTGTCACAGCACATCTCAAAATGTGTGTCCTCCATATATTCGCCCTGTGGAGTATGGGTCCCGTTTAACCAGAGTTATATAATATCATGTCATATCATGTTATGCCATAGTGAACCATGGTGACACATAATAGCATATTCATAAAATATCATTTTCATATTGTTGCCAAAAGCATAATAACATACTTTTAGTATCAAATCCATTTTCTCATTTTCAAATAATATACTATATATCAGTATAGCATTTAAATCCATAATTTCTATACTTTAATAATTCATGAAAATCATGATAAATAGCTTACTTACTCATAAAAATCATGATAAATAGCTTACTTATCTCCTAATGCTAATCCAAAAGTGTAAATTAGCTATTTAGACACTTGGGCACCTACAACATCATTTTCTTAATTTTTAATCTCCAAAATCAGTATATCAAAATAACATCTAAACTCTACCCAATTTAATCCTAGGGCCAACTTGGGGCTTGAATATCTTCAAATATATAAGCCCAAATGAAAAAATAAAAATACACCAAGAAACTAGGATCAACACTGATCCAAACCCATCTTCATTTTATTGGGCCTAGCTCGATTTGGGGCCCAAAAAATCAGTCCAAAAGGGCTAACTAGGCTAGGCCGAACCCAGGCCTAGCCTTCCTTTCTTTCTCTTTCTTTCTCTTCACTACAAGAAAAACAACTTTTACCTACAATTTCTGCACCTACAAATTTAAAATCATTGGCAAAAGAAATCTTTCCCTATGATTTTTTAAAAATCGTAGGCAAAGATTACATAGTGAAAGAATTTCTAATATAAAAAATATTTTTTTATTTTAGAAATTCTTTCCCTACGATAAAATCCAAAATCATAAGGAAAGGCCTTCTAAGGAAAAACCTTAGCCTACGGTTTTAGTAAAAATCGTAGGGATTAAATCAATAAATTTTTAGAGGCAAAATCATCAGCCAATATTTTTCTAAAAAAAAATTCCCTACAATTTTGTTTCATAGCCTTTTTTTATCTTAGATATCCTAATTCTATAGATATATCATATTTTTATCCATAATAAAACTAATAAAGTATTCTAAATTATCTATATAAATTTTATTTAAAATTTATTAAAATAACTTCTCTAATTTTCTTTGATCTTATCCTTCCTAGCCAAAACTTTTGATTTGTTATCTTTGATGCATTTAACTTGAATTGTATCTTTACTTTTTCTTTCTCTTAATCTTGCAATTATATATATTTCTTTTTATCTTTAGTTTTTATCTTGTGATATAATTCTTCATATACCTTGGATCTAGCCTTCCATACAATCTTTTTTACTTCTTTCTTAACTATCTTATAGTTGTCATAACATACTTTTCTATTCCTATATTTAAGTAATTTTTTATAGCACTTCCTTTTAATCTTAACTGCTAATTAGACTTTCTCCTTCCACTATTAAATTTTCCTATTATTTTAATATTTTTTCTATAGTTATTTTTATAATACCATTAATCATCCCTTCTCATATGGCATTGATTTCCCTATCTAGACTTAATTTTCCTTTGTTCTTTATTCTATTCTTAAAAGATATTAGATTTTTGGCTTTCAAATTCAGCCATCTATATACATCCATTGTTAGTTAATATTTTTGTAGGCTACAGATTTGCATTTTAAAATTTTCTAAAATAAATATGCAACAGAAGCAATAAGATATTGAATCTAATCCAATATCAGCTTACAACAGGATCAATATATAAAAATTATATATAAAGGTATAAAAAAAAGTACACAGATCAAATCTATGTAAAAAGGTACACAGATCAAATCTATGTAAATACAAATAACATAGATCATATCTATGTTTGTGGCCTAGTGTCTTAGATCATATCTAAGTTACCAGTAACTATTGAATATTTTACCTTTGGATGCTTAATGGATGCTTAATTACTCTCGCAGCAATAAAAGGCGATGGTATGTATAACTTTGAAAGCCACACAAACGTGTATGGCCTCTACAGGTGATCCACACCGAGGTTCTGGTCCTGACCAACCTCTTCGGAGTGCTAGCTCCTCTCCAAGGCTTCGGAGTGCTAGCTCCTCTCCAAAGCTTCGACGATGAGATTTCTTCTTTTTAACACCGAGATGCTTGTCAAAAAAAAAAAAAAAGATTATGGAGGAAACCTTTTACCCCTAGCTTTATAGCCAGAATCCCTTATACCCTAAAAACTTCTCATCTTCTTGTCTTAGTCTTTTCTTTTTCCAATGTTTCTTGAAAATAAGGAAGAAATCCTTCATCTTTTTCTCAACCAAAAACTGAAAAGGGTTAGAAGTTAAAAAAAAAAAAAAAACCCTTCATCTTCTTTTTTAATTAAAAACCAAAAAAAGGTTAGAAGATAAGGTCATTAACATCCATTTTAAATTCAAACCTAAAATTTTGAATTCAAAATTCAAACTTCAAACTTGAAATTAAAATAGTTTAAATTCAAATTCATAATTTGAATTTAAATGGCAAGGATGTTAACATTAGGCTTACCTATACTAAAAGAAAAATTGATTTTAGCGATGACAAAATGCATCGCTGATGCATCGCTAAATTGATTTAGCGATATATTTTGATCGTCGCTGTAAATTTCATCGCAAACTGCTATCCGTCGCAGTTTCGTTGCTAAATAGCGATGCAATTAAATGTGTCACTATTTTGTGACAAAAAAAAAATTCGTCGCAACTTAGCGATGCATTAGCGAGTCCAAATTGCATCGCAATTTGGCGACGCAATGCATCGCAATATTGCGACTCAAATTGTGACGCATTTGCGACTCATAATGCGTCGTAATATTGCGACGCACTTCACTGCGTCGCAATATTGCGACGCAAATAGATGCATCGCAATATTGCGACTCAATGATGTCCGTCGCAAAATTGCGACTCAATATAAGTCACAAATGCATCGCAAATTATGAATTTAACTTTTTAAAAAAAATTGCAACGAGAACTTTTTTAAAAAAAATTTAAAATATTATTAAAACTCTTAATACAATTTTAATTGCATTCAATCAAAACATTATCGCTAAATATCCAAAAATATTGATCGAAACAATCATCACAAAATTTTTAATAATGTATAAAATTTTATTTTATTAATAATGAAAATTTTGGATACACAAAACAGAAAAAAAAAAAAAACATTAAGAATCTGCACTGTCACGATCACGGAAAGGCTGTGGAGGCTGGAATGAACCCTGCGACATTTGGCAAACCAAATCTTGCATGTAACGCATCTACTCTCTCATGTCTGCAAGCTCCTACCGAACCTCTTGTCGAACGTCCTGCCGAACCTCCTCTGTAATAGATCTTCGAATATCGTCTAAACGATCAGGAGGAATATCGCCAGAATAGTGCGAAGTGGAGCCAAAAAAATATCTAGAAGCTTTAGCGCCCAAATCGTAGACCCTACGGTCTCGCGGCTGGGCACCAACAGCTTCCAAAAATACACGTCGACTCTTCTCTGATGAGAGTTCGATGGGCAGCCCCCCATCAGTAGAGTTGACCTGCGATGCCTGGGACTGAAGCTCCTCGACTCGTGCCTTTGAATTATAGAATCAATGAGAAATGAATCATTATACAAACCTGAATAAAGGTTTAGAAATTAAACAGTTACAACATAAGTCTAATTTCTTACCGCAACCTCATGTGATCGTGCATCGACCCAGGTACTATCCTTCATGGTGTGTGTCATCCTGAATAGGTTGAACTCACCAGGATCTATGCCCTTCCGCTCAAACTACAAAAGCAGAAGAAATGATATAAATGTAAGTATTTACAAATGACTAAATTAGTAATTAAATTATTTATGTTTTCTTACCATACAGCGTCTGTACTCCTGAATGGAAATGGACCCCGCAGTGTGGCAGGAGAGACCCATGCCACGACCGGCCTTCTCGGATCGGCGGTTCGTGGTGGCTGATGCGGACCTCCTTTGCCAGGCCTCAGACTGCCACACCTGCTGCCAGTCGTGCCAAATACCCTCCAGCACATGCACAGGGAAATCACCCGATCTCCTCCAATGATGAAAAATGTCAGAGTATCGGCGCCGCAAGAGCATTCCATACTACCCTAACAGCATTATGGATGGTAGGGTCCTATGTAAACTTTTTCTATATTTAAATAAACAGTTAGTTTAAGAATATATTAAGATTAAGTAATTTTAAATCAATAATAAATTGTATTTAATAAGTTTACCTAAAACTTTGAAAAATAAAACTTTCTCATGGCCACAGATACATGATGCCAATCGTAGCCAGTGGGATCAGCACGGATCTGGAATATGGAGCTGATCCGGCTCGATACAAAAAGCTGCTCAATAAAGCTGCAAAAAAATCCATATTTATAAGTAAATACCCAGTAACACATAAACATATATTTACAATTATTATATACTTACTGCCCATCAACATCCAATCAAGTATGGTGCGACCGATGTGGGATGAACTCTTAGATGTCTGTGCCGATCGGCTATGAGACTCGAAGGCTACAGATCTGAACTCTCCATCTCTAATGCTCATGAAGTGATCTGATGCGGCAGGGCCACGTCCCTGCTCACTCTGTCCATCGACAAAAGATCTATCTCGGCCCGACATACTGAAAATACTAAAAAACCCTGCAATATAATTATGAATAATGATTGAATATGTCAAAATTTAGCACTTATAAAAATAAATTGAAATTGAATAAACCTCTATGTTTAATCAGTGTCATTTGTTTCATCAAATGTTGGTTCAACATCCGATGTAGTATCGGATTGTGATTATGTGTCATTATCATCGGAAGGAAATCGAACATTTGCATCCTCAGTTTCTTGGATATCACCATTTGGATCTCTAACTGATGTTTCAGGAGCCCTTGTATCATCCTCAATTGCATGCATTTCTATCTTATCCTTTTGAAATGCAGGGCACTCAGGTGATTGACTTGATGAACTCTCATCTAATATGATTGCTGAAAGTGGGAGGATTTTAGAAACAGCCCACTAATCTCGCTTGTCATTGCGTAAACTTGAATATCCGTAGTAAAACACTTGCTGAGCTTGGGATGCAAGGATGAATGGTTCATATTTTTACAACCTTCGGCGATGGTTGACTTCAACTAGATTGTAGTCATTATGAACCCTTTTACCCACAGGAACTGTCGAATTAAACCAATCGCAACGAAACAATACAGTTCGTTTTATAGGCCAACCGGGATATTCAACTTCAACCACCTCTACTAACTTTCCGTAATAATCCATCATATTTGCTTCAATACTTTCTCCTTTGACACACACACCCAATTCTGCGTGCTTCTTGAAGATGCTTCAATACTTTCTCCTTTGACACACACACCCCAGTTCTGCATGCTTCTTGAAGATCTAGTCGTTCAATTTGAAATTTGTACCCATTAACAAAATAGCCAGTAGATATTGTTACGGTCTTCAATGGCCATTGTACTAGACATTTAATAAAAATATTGTCGATTGTGAACCATGGACCATTTACCTATAAATTAATAAGCTATTCACAACCAATTCGAAAAATAAAAGCCATTATTGCAATTGATTGAGTGATACTACTCACATATTCATAAAACCAGTAAGCGAACTCCGTTTCTAACTTATGCCTAATGGCAATTTGATTCATCTGTCGTTGTCTATCACAAAACATCCTAAAGGGATGATAACAATTAAAACTTCTATTAGCAATTAAATAGTGAGGTATATTATAATTTAAAGCAGTGAAGTGTATACTTACTCAATGTATGGATCGACTTCTCTACCGTTCATTAGGATGTAATAATGTGCTGCATTATACTCAGCATCGCTCAAATCTCTTGACTTCTATCTCCCAAATGAACGACCGATACCTTTAAAAACTGATATTCTACCATCATTAGGTTGTCCTTCGTCCACACATACGTCATCATTACGACCAAGATTTCGGCTCCTCGTGTGGACGTGACTCTCAAAGTAATGAGAGGCAAAAGCTGAAACTTCTTCAACCATGTGTGCATTGCATATAGAACCTTCAACCCTTGCCTTATATTACGCACATTATTTTTTAACTTCTTAAGGTACCTACATGTAAAGGTAAGAAATAGAACAAACCAACTTTCTCGCAATGAAATAAAATTTTAAATGTCAAATGTTCTATCGATTATTAAGATATTTACCTCTCAAAAGGATACATCCAGCGATACTGCACGGGACCAGTTATACTCGCTTCGTATGGCAAGTAAACCGATAAATGCTCCATTGAGTCAAAAAAACTTAGAGGAAATATTTGCTCCAGCTTGCATAAAATAATTGAAATTTCATCCTCAAGCCTTGCCATGGATGCAGAAGTAATGACTGTGGCAGATAAATCCTTGAAGAACAAGCTGATCTCCGTCAATGCCTTCCACACATGGTGCGGAAGCAACTCACGAAAAGCTATAGGCAATAACCGCTGCATGAAAATATGGCAGTCATGACTCTTCATGCCAAACAACTTGAGCTTATGCATGTCCACACACCTACTGATATTTGAAGCATAACCATCTGGAAATTTTAACCCTCTAATCCAGTTATGTAAAACTTCTCATGAATTTCTATCAAGAGTGTAACAGGCTTTATGATATGTCCCATCAGCATTCCTCTTCAAATCAGCTCTTCTGCAGTACTGATTAAGTTCTTCTCTCGACTTTGTAGTGTCTTTAGTTTTTCCTGAGATGTTTAGCACCGTATTAAATATGTTATCAAAGAAATTTTTCTCAATATGCATAACATCCAAGTTGTGCCAGATAAGATTTGTGCTCCAATACGGCAAATCCCAAAAAATACTCTGTTTCTTCTAGTTGTGTTCTTTACATATACGGCCATTGACTCTATCTACATCGGCTTCCCAAGCATACCTTAACCCCAAATGCTCTATAGTATCAAATATATCTGTGTCAAACCTAACCGGTTCGGCAAATTTTGTGACTGCTTTGTTCTTCTGGAAGGCAATCAAGTTCCGCCTATAAGGATGATTTAAAGGCAAGAATATTCTATGATTATCAAACCATGACTGCTTACCACTCTTATGCAATGTGAATGTATCAGAATCATTCATGTAGTAAGGGTACCCCATACACCCAGCAATGCTCCAACCAGACAACATTGCATATGCCGGGAAGTCACTGATTGTCCACATCAAAGCAGCTCTCATGAAAAAATTTTGTTTCATTGAAATGTCGTAGGTCATGACTCCAGTTTCCTACAACATTTTCAATTCGGCCACCAACGGTTGTAGGAAGACATCAATCTTTTCCTTTGGATTTGATGGTCCTGGAACCAAAACTGTCAAAAACATTGCGGTATCTTTCATGCACTTCCATGGAGGAAGGTTATATACAGTCAGTATCATGGGCCAACAAGAATACTGTCAGCCCGCTTGACCAAATGGTTGGAAGTCATCGGTACAAAGACCTAATCTCACATTCCTTATATCGTCGATGAAATCAGATGACTGTCATTGAAATGCTTCCAAGCTTTTGAATCTGATGGATGCTGCATTTCATCTTCTTTAGATTCATGTTCGGCATGACATCTCATATCAGCAGCTGTAACCTCATATCTGTATAATCTTTGTAGGCGTGGAGTAAGAGGAAAGTAATTCATCCTCTTGTAAGGTACACTTTTCCTTCTACTTGTACTAGCTCCCCCTTTATCGTTGATGTACCTCGATTGCCCATAAATCTTACAACATTTCATGTCTGAGTCTTCACCCCAAATATCATATAATTATTCAAGCAACAATCGATCTTATTAACTGGGAGCCCAAGGCCACGCAACAACTTCTTCGTTGAGTAAAAACTGTTTGCTAAAACATTATCATTTGGCAAAACTTCCTTCATTAATCCAGCTACAGCATTGAACACCTTTTCTGATAATCGATGTTTTGCCTTAATATTCAACAACCGAGCAGCCATAGATAATTGGGAATGACTCTTACAATCAGGATATAATTCTTGATTTGCAACACGAAGCATATCATAAAATTGTTGTGCATCTGAATTTGGTTCTTTCATAAATGTATTCTGATTGAATTCATTACCCGATGCATTCATCACCATTTCTTCATATCTGTTTAAATTCGCACATGGTTCATCAACGGGAATTGAAACTTGTTGGCTTGTGACAGCTGCACCCATTTCCTCTGTTTCACCATGACAGTACCAAATATCGTACCCAGGAACAAACCCCTTTTTACACAAATGCACCTTCAGTTTCAACATCCCTGTACGCTTTATTCTAACACCTGTATAAGTTACAGGGGCACCTAATCCTAGGCCCATCCATCCATTCGGGTTGGCTACATGCAAATCCAATAAATTCTTCCAATCCATTCAAAAAATCTGGATTAAGCAAGCCATCTTTAAATCTTGCATACATCCACAAGCGAGGTCCGTTCATTTTTGACCAACTTACACAATTTTCTGGTAAACCATTAAAGAAAACCACAATATAAAATAATATTAGTATTAATAATTTTATAACTAAATTAGTTATTTTACACATCCAAGGTAAATAATAACTATTTAAAAAATTTACAACAATAGATCAATTTTGTTTTTAATGATTGCAACCAATTGATTAGGCCAGGCCCTGCTAAGGTCCTTGCTTTGCAAGGTCGTGCCATGTGGAGTTCGTAAGACTTCACGAGTATGCAAATGTCCTAAATTAATTCCACCTTCACTTCATATCTAAAAGGTAAGGCCCTATCCCATTCAAGATTATTTTCTGTGACATGATATTCTGCTATTCATTATCATTGTTTACGTTGAAATTTCAGCAGCATTTTACCATATGTTCTCCTAAATGTGTGGCATATATGCCACACTAGGAGAACGTATGAGAAAATACAAACCACAATATCAACAGATGATAATTAATAGCAGACTAATATATCATAAAAAATAATCTCAAACTGTCTACTAGGATAATTTGAGAATTTGTAAGACTACGTTTTGCAAATTCTCAAACGGGTCTAAAGGTTTCAGTGCTGCGAGAAATAATATTCTTAATAAAAACAATCGAACTTATGCTTGTGAAAAAGTTTTCTTGACTATTATACATATTTTGATTGTGGTCTATAGTCACTAACTTATAAAACTGATATTATGTCAAAGATAATAACCTTAATCCAATATTTATGCATAGTAATATCTAATAATACTATGGTTTCAATATTAGACAGGCTGGACCAAAATTTTTCATAACATATCAACCGTGGCACATCTATTAAAGCCATATATAATCTAATTCCCAACATAACATATCCCAATATGAAGGAATTGTAACTTAAATCAAAGCCTAAGTCACAACAATTTCATAATGAAAGTAAGATGCAATAATATATGTAAGATGTTCACCAGTAAACTGCCATGCATAGTTTAATAGGCTGAAAAATTGAACCATAATTATATAAAAACCACTAATCAGTCATGACTGAATTAATTTAAAATAGAAGCACTAATTAATCGTAAAGCAATTTCTTTAATTAATTTACTATCGATCAGAATCACTAATTAGCAAATATTACAATGATGTTATATTGCAATCATTATTTATTACAATACCATAATTTATTATTGTTATATTAAATTATAATATTATAAACTAATATAAGTTAATATATATTATAATATGATATTATTAATATTATGACATAATATAATTATCATAAACATACTTTTTTATGATCACAGTAAATATTATAAGTTAAAGGGATAATAAATTTTATTTTTCATATTTTATAACATAAAATCCAAATATTGAATTATATCATAATTTCATGTTATTTTATAATGAGGTTGTTATATTAATTTTTTTATGGGTGATGATGGATATAATATTAAATTTAATATTGTAACATTAAATTATAACAACATTCTTACAATACTACATGCATAAAGAAAACTATTTCAATTTTATTTTAAAATTCCATCAAACACTAAATAGTTCAATATAATGATATTATAAAATCATTATATTCTAATATTATAATATCACATAATATAATTTTTTATATAATATTAAAATATTATTATAATGTATTCTAATTTTATTGTAATATAGAATTATTATATATAATGATATTATTTTAGGGGTTTTCTAAATTTAAGTGATATAATAATATGATTGAATACGTTATTAAGATTAAAATATCAAAACAAATTACTAATAATATTTTTAATAATAATAATTAAATCATTAAATCATTAAAATTAGTTATGCAATATATTTTGTTACATTATAAAATAATTTTTTATAATAATTTTTTTGTTTTAATTAAAAAATAGTCGTAGGGGGCTTCTAAGAGGGTTTGAAATTTTTTTTTCCCCTACCCGTGGATTGGCCACTGTGGCCAGGCCACGGTCGGCAGCCACCCAGCGACGACGGCCACTACCGTGGCCGACGATGGGGAGGGGGGCAGGGGGGTTGGGGAAGAAATTTTTTTTCCTTGTAGTGGCCTACTGGGCGCAGCTGTGGCCGGTGACGGGACGGGGAGACGGGGGGTGGGGGGGAATAGGGTTTTTTTTCCTTGTCGTGGCCTGGCACGGTGACCAGGCCACGGCCGAGTGCGGCCGTGGCCGGTGACGGGAGGCGGAGACGGGGGGGTGGGGAGGGGAAAACATGGTTTTTTTTCCTTGCCATGGCCTGGCCACTAGCCGGCCATGGCCGTGGCCCTGGCCGATGACGGGAGGGGTGGGGGAGGAAATAGGGTTTTTTTTCCTTACCGTGGCCTGGCCACCATGGCCAAGCCACGGCCGGGCATGGCCGTGCTCGGTGATGACGGCCACGACCGTGGCCGTGGCCGGTGACGGGAGGGGGAGATGGGGGGGGGGGGGGAAACATGTTTTTTTTCCTTACCGTGGCCTGGCCACTGTGGCCAGGCCATGGCCAGCCACCAGCCGGGCCACTAGCCAGCCATGGCCGCGCCCGGCCGTGGCCGCTGACGGAAGGGAGAGGGGGGACAATACATGGTTTTTTTTCATTCCAGTGGCCTGGCCACTGTGGCCAGGCCACGGCCCTGGCTTGGAGTGAGCGCGGGCACGGCCCCGCCGTGGCCGGCGAGACGAGAGGGGAGGGGGGGAGGGGGCTGGGGACTTACCCAAAAATGGAAGTCGCCGAAGAGTAGATCGAGTGCCAGAGGGCCGCCGGACCTCCGCCGAAGGTGGGGAAGACAGGAGGAGAAAGATGAACGAAGAGGAGCAGCAGTCGGCTGGTTGCGGGAGAGAAAATGGGAAGGAAGAAGAGGGGGGAAGTGTTTATATATATATAAGGATTAGTGACACATTTATTGCGTCGCTAATTAGCAACGCAATTAATTTCATCGCTAATTGCCTCACAAAATTGGTGCCCTTGTCTGGGTTTGCCGAGAATTTAGCGACGCAGAATTGTGTCGCTAAATGCATCGCTAAAAATTAATAATTTATAATAATATTAATTTTATTTAGTAATTATTATAGTTTATTATATATAATATTATAAAGTGATAATTTTATATATCGAAATATATGAGGAAATTTATGTTGCTCGTTTCACTAGAGCCCCGGGGTGACATGGGTGTGGCCGCGATGTTACATGTCCGCTTCCTTCCTGTGGCCAGCGCTGCTGGCCCTTTCTCCCCTTCGCCGCCCTCGGTGGCGCTTCGATCTCTTATCGCGGGTTACCTCCCAGGTGGCTGATCGGGGGGTCGGGCTCGGCCTTGTGCCGCTCTCGTCTATCCCCTAAATCAGGAGACGGGTAAGGGCCTACCATGATGGTGACGTTCGGGTGGCATTAGTGATGCATAATTGCGTCACTGTTTAGCAACACATAATTGCATCGCTAAACAGCGATGCAATTACGTGCATCGCTATCAGCGACGCATATTCATGCGTCACTGTTTAGTGACGCAATTATGCATCGCTATTCAGCGACGCATCATATGAGTCGTTGTTTAGCAATGCATATGCATGCGTCATTGTTCAGCGATGCAATTATGCGTCGCTGTTCAGCGATGCTATGCATCGCTGTTTAGCGACTCATGAGTCGCTATATGCGTCGCTATTTTGCGATGAAAATTTTTGGAGTCGCTAAATCCGTCGCTAATTAGCGACTGATTTAATGAGTCGCTAAATTTTGTCATAGATTTTATGGGTCGCAATTGCATTGCAATTTTGTTGTTATTTTACAACGAAAATTTGTATCGCTATTTCATGAATTTCTTGTGGTGCTAATTTTAAGCCCAAACCAAATCTCATTTGATTTGACCCATATATTCATAACTCAATCAAATTGAGCTAGCTAGCAATCGTATTATCAATTTAATCTTTCAATTAATTTACTAATATTTAGTTTCTCAACCATCCAGTCAAGTAGAATCCCCTATGATGTGTGACCCCATAGGTTTGAACACTAAGCCGTAGCACTGGAACACTTCCAATACTAATCGAAGTCACCATCTAGCAATGACACCCGATGCCCAGTTAGGCCGAAGGTTGCATAGCAACAATCAAGAACCTTTGGCAAATGGTTATCATATAATTCATCCCTTTAACCCTCAATGCTCTAGATGACTTAGGGTTTTAACTGCCAATCCTTAATCAGCTCATCCATAAAGTGTCTCAATCTTCACAAGTCCTATGACTCCTCACAAGGACTATCCTGCCAAGGTTTTGCTAAATTAAAACACAGTAAGAGATTTACTCCAAACTATTTGGAGGGGTCAATCCCATCTTGATCCACTCACTGCTCCATAAGTACTTTACTGCATCCATAAACCTTCTGTCAGTGGATTAAAAATTCAGATAATCTGGCACCAAAGTACAGTAGGTTGCTTGCAAGCTACCATGGTGATCTCAGGTCAGAGGGACACTTATATCCATATCCTTTTACGAACACTTCTTGGCAGAAGAGTATTCCGCAGATTGGTCACGTTTAGTGAGATGTCATACACCTCACCTGCATATCATACCAGTGTCACCACACTCCTTGATAAAGAGGACAACCAACCCATATAACATACAACGACCTTTACTTGATACATAATTGTTCTATAACTATATATTTGGTCGCGACTATTTTAAGAACCACTCAATAAACCCTCTATTTATTGAATAGATTATGGTTCTAAGAACTCCATCACAAAAGAATTTATTTCAGGAAGATGCGATGTGATGAACTATCAAATAAATATTTTATTAATTAATAATATATATTTATAAATTGCATAATCATCTACATGTTAGTTGATTGGCAATAGGACACAATTCCCAACATCCATAACCATCAATTTATATGGCATAGTAAAACTTTCATATGATATAATTCATAATTTTTATAACAAATTCGATCAATTTTTTTAGTAAAAAGAAATCTATTTGACTAGCGTTATATTTATTTATAAAATTTATTAGATAGAGTCCTTGTTAAAGCATACGTTGGCTAATTAAAACCTATGCCATTGTAATCTCTAAAATGGCATATCCTTCATTTCTACCTCCAAAATCATAACCTTCATTTACTCTTTCAAATTTATATTGCATATTCCACATATCCATCCAAATCTCTTTTGACAAATATTTTTTTCTCCACTAAAAATATATTGAATTACTCCATCCATGTCCTCCCAAAAGCTTTACTTTGTAGCTTTATTTAAACCTACTTAAGGAGTATAAAAACTAATAATATTAATTGACTCCTCTCCTAACATCAATTAAATCAAAATTATTTTATCTCCAATTCTCTTAATATCTATAACCTCATCTTTTAAACTTTCATCTATAATAATTCCAACTTCATTTTTGTTTTTCATTTTTACCTCTGTACCAAAGTTTATAAACATCAATCTCTTTTGCTTTTTCTTTTACCCACTTAGTCTCTCTTACAAGCAAACTACATTAAAACTTACTAATCATTATATTCATTAGTTTTATTGATTTTTCTATTAATGATCCTATATTCTAAGTTATTAAATGTATTTTATTTTCTTTTATCTTTTTTTTTCTGAACTAACTTCTTTACCCACATCGTCCATAAAGATGTAAGAACTCTTGCTTACCAAACTTGAGCACCAATGTGATGAATTGCTTCTAGGGACCACCCTAGCTACCTTAGCAAAATTTTTTGTTACACTTGGGGTTTGATGCAATGCATCGTAACTAGGTGATGCCTAAAGGTTTTATTGGATTCATATTTATAGAATGTGATTATAATTTTATACTAGCCGCCAACCTAACGTAAGCCTCTTTCATCCAAGCTTAGAACTAGCTATGCATAAAACTTTATACATATGTAGGTAGAGTTATCTATTAACTAATAAAGCTTTTAGATTGTATTATTTATAATGGCTTGACTAAGTCAAAGCCTCTGAAAAGCATGTTGTGTCAATATCAGTAAGCACCAACTACTAGTTAGATATGGCTAGGATAAAAGTCAAGGGTATATATTAAGCATTATATTATTAAAATTCAGAAAGGCTTTTAATACTCTCTTGATATTCTTAGTGTACTTCACAGATACTTCAAAATGCATATGGTGTCTGCATTTGAGAAGCTCTTAAACACTACACCTATCAGATATGGCAAATACTTAAAACATATCAAAATTAAAAGAAGGCTTTGAATGGTTACATTATATGCTCAAAATACTTTGTCGATACCTCTTGGGATCATACGGATTCTTTCTTTCTTACTTTTTTTTTTCTTTCATTTTTCTTCTCCTTTAATGGTAAATAGTCAATTTTAGAGTTGGCGATGTTGGCAACAACTTATGGAGTATAGATTTTAGTCTACTATGGTGATGATTAAGTCCTTGTTTGGACATTTGATGCACTATCCAGTGGTTATGAAATGTCAATCTAAGAAGGGCTGAGGAGATAGCGTGGAATCATGAGGAAGCTGAATTCTCATTTGGTTGTAGAAATGGAATCAAGGTAAGAATAGAATTGAGGCAGAAATGGAATGCAATGAGCGGAGTGATTTCAGTGTTGGAAAACCCTTCCTGCACCGCTTTCGGTGCAGGAAGGGCGCACCGGGGCGCGGCATTGGCCGCGCTCCCGTGCGCGCGCACGTGTGAGGCGTCGCACGCGCGCCTGCATGGGGCGCGGCCAATGCCGCGCCCCGGTGCACGACTTTGTGCACCGCAAGCGGTGCACAAAGTCGTTTCCTTTCAGTGTTTGGTTGGAGTAGGGGATCGAGCCCAAAATGAAATGCCGATTCTATCTCAATGTTCATTATGTGCAATGGAACTAGGGGAATAGAATTGGATATTTTTTAATTTAATATATCCTTATGTACAGAAAATTTAGACAGCATTTTGCGATAGGACTAATGTTTCACACCAAATATTACCATTCCGAAAAAATGCCATCCAAAAAAATCCATAATTAAAGTCATACATGCATGTATCATTCCAAGGGAAATGCCAGTCAAAATAAGAGATGGTAGTTTGGCCATTATGGATGAAATGGACGGTTTTAATTACTCATCGTTGAAATTTGACGAGTTGTATACATGAAGCTTGTTTTGGTGATCTTTATCAAAGTAAGAGACAGAGAAAGCAAGGATTTCAATCATAAGATTAGGATTGTTTCAATGAAGGCAAAGTTGCAATAATAAAAAAAATAAAAGGACTTTTTGGTCTTTAAGACATACTAGAGAATGGAATTGTGACACAGGAAGCGGGTTAATGGAATGCCCATTCCTTCAATTAGGAATTTCCATAACAAGAGAATAGTGATTCTGACTTCATTTTAGATAAGCAACAATGGAATGGAATCATCTACTTGTAGTTCCTTGAAAAAAATCACCCGTATTTTGTCCTCCCACTCAAAGTAAATGTAATATTTTTCCTTCGTGATTTGGATTTGGTGACACTGAAACGATATATGTTCTTACTCTTGTTTATAATTTATATAAATGAAAATTTTACTTGCTTAAAAAAGAAAAAAAATCTTATTCTGTTTTAAAGATGTGATTTATTAGGGTTAGGATATGCAGTTTTATTTATTATGCGTGGCATCCATTAAAAAAATACATATACATATATTCTCTTCTCCAACAGGATCCATCTTCATAGTTGCCTCCATCTCTAACTCCACACCCAACATCTTCCAAGATATGGTAGAAATGTCATCATGCCATTCTCATCGCCCTGGTGGTGATTTATAGAGTCTTTGGTTTTGGATGCCTAGTGCAGATGAAGCGATTGGTGGGGTCAAGAGAGTCAAAGACAATGGGGATAATTGTTTCAAATCCTAGCCTGACATCATGTGGGATGTCAAGATGAGTTATTGTCCCAAGCACTAAGACAGGATCATCCCATCATCTTTCTTTCTAGCATCTTAATCAACTGCCCAAAGACAACCTAGCCTCAAGTGTTAGGATGGGTCAGGACAACAGCCCGGACAATTCCATGACAAATCTTGATATGAAAATTTAAAACCTTGATGGAGATGCTGAATTAAAAATAAAAAAAAAAAAGGTCATTACTAGTCTCATCTATAGTGCAACCCCATCACCCCACAACAACCAAAGTGAATTTAAGGTAGTGTTTGAAATAGGGGATAAGAAGGGATATCCCCTGGATATCCCCTCTTATTCCCAAAAGCCATAACTATAAGGGATAGCTAGGAATAAAGTTAACCAAAGGGATAATCCATGGTTAACCATGAGATATCCCCTCAATTTATTCCCTAGAAAATGCAGGAATAGCTGGTTATCCCTCCAAATAAGAGTAAAAAAAAAAAAGATATCCTATGGATTTACCTTTTTGCATTTGATATGATCAATGGGATAGCCAAGAATATCCCTAGGGATAGCTAGGAGGTAAACTCTATCCCGTACACTTATCCATAGATAATATTTTTTTCTATCAAACACTACCTAAGAGTCACCAATAAGGACAACGATTGGCTTTCGCAGGTGCATGCCTTGCTATGGATTTGTATAGGATATAGCATTTCTTAATGAATAGTGCATAATTTCTTTGGCACCGAATATGATATATCTAACTTCACATAAGTATGCAGAATAAAGTATTTCAACATTGAATTACAGTACATTATGGTATGTCGATCGATCCTAAACCGAACGATTTGTGGCGAACCAAACCAAATCAGCTCAGAACTAGGACAACTCAACCTTTTGATTTGGTACAGGGGAAGAACCGATCAAACCAACTCTAAACCAACTATATTGAATCAAACTAAATTGCCTTCAACCAAACTGAGCCGCCCAGTTTGATCCAATTGGGGGCGGTTCATAGCTTGGAGCTTCTTGATGGACTGGTACACCATTGGTTCCATATAGTATGCTCTACATCAAACCAATTCTGGTTCAGTACCAAAATGGTATCAATTCCTAGTACAATAAAACATGCACTATATCTTTGTAAAGATGACCCACACCAAATGCACACAAATTTAAAGGGAGTGAAGCTTAAGCCTTTTTGATCATTTGGAGGGAGGTAGACCACTGCATTGCTAGCTGCATCCCCATGGCATTTCAAGGAATGGAATCATGTTTCTAGGGCCTTTAATTTATTCTACTAGTAGTTACTTGAAAAAAATTATCCACATTTTGCCCTACTGAAAGTAAATGTAATCCTTTTTCTTTGTTGTTTGGATTTGGTAACATTTAAAGGATATACTCTCAAATGTTGTTTGGATTTGGTAACATCGAAATGATATGTTCTTACTCTTGGTTATAATTTGTATAAAGCAAAAAATCACTTGCTTAGGCAAAAGAAAAAAAAATCTTATTCTATTTAAAAGATAAGATTTTTTATGATTAGAATATTCATTTTTACTTATTATATATGGCATACATTAAAAAAAATACATATATAGGCTCCGTCTTTACAGTTGCCTCCATCTCTCTCTCCATAACCCAACATCTCCTAAGATATGGCAACAATGTCATCTTACTGTTCTCATTTCCATAGACTTTGGTTTTGGGTGTGTGATGCGGATGGAGGCATTGGTAGGGTCAGGAGAATTAAAGAAAATGGGGATCATGGTTTCAAATCTTGACAAAATGGTTCATGGGACATCAGGATGGGTTATTATCAGTGTGGGTCCATCCCACCGTCTTCCCAATAGCTCAATCAGCATGTCCTCATTACAAGTGTCAAGATAGGGCAGGATGATGGCCTATCCCATTCCATCCAAACACTTTTAACAGTTCTATCCCATAGAATTTAAAACCTTGATGGAGATGCTAGATACAAAAAGTAAGCTCTACCCTACTCTCATCTAAGCCTTTTCCCAACTACAACAAAAAGTTAGGCATTAATAGTATTTATCTGAAGTGCAATCCCCATCACTACACAACAACGAAAGTGAATTTAAGAGTCATGAATGAGGATAGATGTCAGCTTTAGCAAGCATGTGCCTTACTACATGCATTTGCACAGGATATAGCATTGCTCAATAAATAGTGTGTAATTTCTTTGGCACATAATATGATGGATCTACCTTTACATAAGGATACTTGTATTATACAATCATATATACATTGGATATGTGAAATATGTAGATTCCTATGTATGTACGTACATATCCAAGTATGTATGCATATTGCGTGCTTGTTTGTGGTGTATATATGTTGGTGACTGCTTGATAATGTGCTACCTTGGCAAGCACCCAAAAACATAGCCTATGTCATATATCATGGCAGTCTAGGGGGGTTTCCACAGTGTAACAAAGGCCCACATATCTCAGGCACCAATTGGTTAGAAGCTATTTATGAGTTAGCTTAAGAGGTTAGTCACGAAGAATTTATTTTATTTTGGCTCAAGGTGGACCAGGTTGCTAAGCCGTCAACACAAGCACATACTAGCCTAAACTTGGGATTGAAACCGACCCAACCAACAAAATACCCACCAATTTTGACTTAACTCACCTATTAACTAAATTGACTAACCTTGAAACCAAGATTTTTATCAAGGGGGAACAAAGGAGAAAACACAAGTTTAAGATGTTACACAAACTGAAGTATAGTCAAATTGGGGTAAGTCAGGTCAAGGTTCAAAATATTGAGAGATTCAATGTGTACCTATCAGTATGTACCAGACCAATAGTATAAATAGGCTACACTCAGTTCAGATGAAATCATCCCAAGCTATCCCAAATAGATGGTACATCAAGCAGTAGTTTTAAGGCTGATCAAGGTCCAATCGCTCTAAACAGACCCCGAACCACTCCCATATCATGGTATAACTTGATATCAAATAGAAGCGGATTAAAGGTGGATACTCGCTTGCTTTTGGCCAGTTGAAGGTGACACATTGACTTCTCTTTGTGACTAGAGTTCTAGACTAACAAGTACAAGAAAATATGCTAAAAAGTAATTAACTTTCAGGGATTTAGGTGAAACAACAAGGTGATTGTCACATGGATGCCAGGAATGAAGAAATAAGCTCTCAAAGATGAAAATATGTGAGTTTGTGTAGAAACTAAAATAAAATATGGTTGCAGGCATTAGTAGTTACTGGACAAAAAGTTAGGATAGAACTGAAAGAAATAAGGCACAAAAAGCAAAAATAATGCGTGAAATGACCTTTAAAGAATGAAAATTATAAAGGGGCAAAACTATCATAGTACCAATCAAGGTTGGTGAAACTGGCTAAGGACAAGTGGTTCGCACCGATACACCAGTGGTTCACGCCAATACAACATTTTTTACCTTTTTCATAGTTTTCATTCTTTTTTTCTCTTTTTATGTGCTACACGAGGCTAAAGAACCTCCCGTGAGCTTTTGCCTTCTCTTCTTTCTTTTATTTATCATTTCTCTTTTTTTTTTTCTTCTTTTTCATTTAGTTAACATTTCTCATGAAAAATAAGAGAAATAGTCCCATTTTAATTCAATAAAAATATTTAAAAAATTAAAATTTTGAAAATAAAATGACAACTCGCCCTCTCAAGAATAATTTTGGAGAACTTCAATAGATCTCAATTTAACAAATGTCAAGTTAGGATATTTTTACTTCGAATAAAAATCTCAGCAAATCAATTTAACTTATAAATGATGAAAAAAAAACTAAAAAAATTATCTTAAAATATAATTTATAAAGTTTTAGTGAACACTTGGTTAAAGTTACATAGTTTTTAGACTTAAACGGGATTATAGAAACAATTTACCTCATATTGTCCTATACCAATTTTATCCACAACTCATCAAAATCATAAAATTAAACTTGTCGTAAAATCCTATGGTTACAAAGTGTTTCTTGGGGTCAAAAGCTAATGACATGTCACTAAACTAGAAGTCCTATTAAGAAAAAGCTCTAACCTCTGGTTTAGTGACACATCATAGTTCAGACCCTAAAAAATATTTTTTGACGTTAAAATTTATGACAAGTTTAATTTTATTGCTTTGATATGCTATGGATCAAGCTGGCATAGGTCAGTGTGAGGTTCACTTTTATTGTGACCTTATAAATTTGGCCAAATGTTGACTAATGCCTTACAAATTATATTTTAAGATTTTTTTTGATATTTTTTTTTCATCGTTTTCAAGTTAAATAGATTTTCTAGGATTTTTATTCAAAGTGAAAGTATCCTACCTTGATATTGCTAAAGCAAGATTTCTTAAAATTCTCCAACTTTGTTCTTAAAGAGAGAGTTGATTTTTTTTCTTACAAGATTTAATCTTTCTGATATTTTATTGAATTCAAAAGAAAAAAGAGACAAGAAGATAATATTTAATTAAATAATTTTGAATAAAATAAGAGAGAGAATAAAGGATGAGAGCTCATGGAAGGCTCTCAGCCTCCCTCTCTTCTTTTAAGTGAACTCACAAGAACCCTATGTTACCTAACCCAAACCCCCCACACACACCCAAAACAAAAAACAAAAACCCTGCCCACAATCGAATCAGGCCAAACTAGGTGGTTTTGCACGGTTTGGACTCATTCAGGGGTAGAATCGGATTGGTTTGGGGTAGAACCGAGCTGAAACTAGTTTTCGGACCGGTTTTCAAATGGTTCAGTTCAGTTTTGCCATCTTTAGTATCAATTATTGTCAAATGAATTATGCATTCAAAATATCATTAGGGTGATTACTCTATTATAGATGTTTCATTTGTCTTTATCAAAAAAGCATAAATTAGGAATCATCCCATGCATATTTTTGCAGCTTATAAAATAATAATTTGCAATCATCACAACATACAACAAAATTTGGCAATTTAATATGCAGAACATGAATTGTATAAACATGCATTGGCATATAATCTTTTCGAATATGTAATGCAGACTTCCCCAAAGCACCCAACTATGCTTGAGGTGCTTCTGTTTTCATCTACTCCAACTATTGTTTATTTATTTATTTCTTTTTCTTTTCCAAGTGGGCACATGGAAAACTCCATGGCGCTCTACTTGTCCGTGTTTCGTCTCTCACAAGGACTCTCAGTTGGTACCTACTCCTACCAGTGTCTTCCCTTCTCAAGCTCCATGAATCACATTTGTAATTATCTACTAAGTAAACTGACTTCGACCGTATGGTGGCAATTCAACCATTGTAAAATTAGCTTAAATTTCACCTTAATGGAATGTGCTCTTCAAGGATCACAGAAGGCAAAAAGCTAAAAATACATTTTTGAATGAATAAAAATGGCAGTTTTTATAAATATATATGCATTGTGTGACTCATATTAATCATGAATTAGGTATCCATCCTGGATCTGCTGGTGTGTCTAATAAAATTTGGAACCTAACACAGATATTGCATACACAAATTAGCAGAAGCTTGTGGATTCACAGTTTACATTTCTGAATAATAGTTTGTCTGCATTGTATCATGGTGAGTGGTGACCTCAACAACAACCAAAATAGGGATGGACTGTGTTTCATCTAAACCTACATGGCTCTATATATCATGAGGCCCACAGTTTGTATTTAATGAAGAATGTAGTTGTTCTGTTTGAGGCAGAAACTTATATCACCATTCATTCTCCAAGTGCATTTTACAAAAAGAATATATATTCACACAGAGATGATGGATGCATACCTCCAGAATACCAGGATTCTGCATGACAGTGCCAAGAACACGACGTGTAAGACCCTTATAAACAATAAAGTTCATGGTGCCATCACCATTAATCCATGGTAGTATAGATCTGCATGCATATGAAACACAGGTAGCAGGGCATTTGCTGTCACCAATGTCTTTCCCCAGTACAGAAACACCTACCACCTGAACACTTTCATCAAGCATGCCACCATCTTCAAAGTTTTGGTCTTCAACATGGGGTATGGCAGGTTTGCTAGGCACATCAAGGATGGTTAATTACTTTATGCCCATCACAGAGGTTCATGCTAGTCTCCTGAGAATGATCAATGCTAAGATGCTTTTCTTGCAATAGTTGTCGAGACGCTTCATAACCACCTTTTTGAGAGTAAGATGAAATATTATGGGCTTGATTGTGATATGCAAGGGTGCATACGAAATACATTGAACTATATGAAGAATCAACTATTCGGATGTTGTCGTATGCATTAACCTGTATAGATCACGTTAAACAAAATAGCTGAGATTAATCCCAAATATTTATGTGCAGTAGCGAATATAAAAGTCTTTTTTCTTAAAAAAAAGTGACTTTATATCCTCTATCTGTGGACTAAACATAGCAACACCCATTTATCCTACTAGGGTTGATCCAAATGCTCCCGTAGCAGTTTACAGATTGTTCCAAGAAGGCTTATGGGAGTACTGAGTATGTTTTCACATGATGATACATAAATTAAAGTTTATCATCCCAAAACAAAGTTAATGCATGCATCTCTCTTTGTAAAGACTTTAATCATTATATTGGACTCACATGTTTTCAATATTTACTACACAAAAGCTATTTTGTTGATGGTTCAACTGGAAAAGTTTATTAACATTTTCATATCAGAAAACAATGGACAACTACACATAAAACATGCCATCACTTCTCATAGAGTAGCAACAAAATCAAAGAAATTTCTTTATCTGGAACAATTAAAATTTCTTTCCTGAATAACAATAATAAAAATGCTATCTATATCACATTACTTATTAAGCATGATAGCGTGAAGCTTCTGCTTTGGACAAATGACAATGTTGATCTGATTCCATTATCATTAGGTTAAGTTAAATATTGATCAATAATCAGACTGCATCTTCAAATAACTTAAGCATTTCAGCAGTCACTGTAGTAGATAAACAGTTCCAATTTGGGCATTAAATAAATATGCACATCTTAACTTGTACAACAGTCTTCTTGAAGAGATTTGTCGGTTTAGATTATTCTGTAATTATTAATTCTTTCCTTGGCATTTGCTTTCACCTTGGAGAATTTTTCTTTCCAAGCTGAACAGCTTAAATGCATTTCTTCATCCAATAAGAAGTACATAGCTTGAGTTAATGATGGTTCTAATCTGCCTATTTTTAATGAACAGCTAGACACTGGTCATATCAAACGAAAATTAGAGACAACTTGATTCAAAATTTTTAATTAAAACTTTGATCTGGGAAAACAAACATTAGGAATAATTGGATAGCATGAGATGTCGAAATATTACAATCCAAAAGGACTGCAAGCATAAAAGTCAGGCTATTATTGTTGTTTGGCATTGGGAAAATTGTGAACAAATACAAGGGTTATGAACAATAATAAGGTGCATGAATATTATGACATGAACACCCTCGATGTCGTTCCACTAAATGTCTAAATTTTTAGTGAAATTGATGAAATAGTTTCTTATCAAAAGAGAATAGGGGGAAAGAATTCAGAAAGCTTTGCTTATGTCATTCGAAAGCCTATTAAAAGAGCTCAATTATTTATCAATACACCGCAATTAACATCTAAACGAGTTCACACTTTAGCCCCTTTATAAACTCGGTTAAAATTCATGAGGACCAAGTACAGGGCTTGTAACATCCAGAAAAAAAAAGCTGCTTGTAATTTATTGAGAAATATTTTAATGCAAATGATATTTGTGTCATATTGAGATTTCTTGATGACTTTATGAGTTTTTGGTCATGTTGGCCACTTGAATAATGTTAGAAGGAAGAAATTTCGGTACATGAAGGCCTTGCAAAATTTCTTCTGAATTTTTTTTTTAGAAAGCATGAGGGCGCTTTAGAAAAAAATATCGAGACCTTGGTCTTAATAGAGACAGAGAGTAAGTTCACAGTAGGCACCTAAATTTGGAGCCTACTTGTGGATGGTCTAGAGGTTAGGCGCCCAATTGGGCACCTTTCAGGTGTAGTTAGGCGCCCAATTGGGCGCCTACCAAGAAATGTAGGCACCTAATTGGGTGTCTACCAAAGGATGTTAGGCGCTCAATTAGGTCCCTATTAGGAGGTTAGGCACCCAATTGGGCGCCTACCAGGAAAAGTAGGTGCCCAATTGGGCGCCTACTTGTCCATGATGAGGGGGTTAGGTGCCCAATTGGGCGCCTATAAGGAAAAAGTAAACGCCCAATTGGGTGCCTACTTGTCCAAAATGAGGGACCCAGTGGGGAGTTTAAACAGAAAGAAAAAAAAAAATAGAAAAGAGAAAGAAAAGAGAAAGGGAAGAGGGATTCAGCCATGAGGAAAAAGGAAAGAAAGGAAGAAAGAAAAGGAAAGAGAGAGGAAGAAGAAGAAAGTGGATTTTCTTGCTTTTGAGGTAAGCATGTTCTCCCTAAGCTTAGGAATAGCTTTAAAATCTTGTGATTTAGATGTGTATTATGTTAACATGTATATTTTGGAAAGATCAGAAAGGGTGGAAGAAATTATACTAGGGCAATGAACATAGCATTTTCATATAAAGTTGCATGAAACCTTTCATGTTATTGTCCCGATGATGCATATATGTTAAACTATGACAAGAGGCTGGCCCTAGGGAACCTGAACAAGGGAATTATTAGATTGTCTAGCGTGATAGCAATAGGTGAGTGGGTTATTATGTTGAAATGCTACGAGGATATTTTGAAATGCTATGTGGATAAAATTTAGACTGAATGTTACAATGTATAATGTATAGTGTTGAAATGAGGTTTTGGAAACCTAAGAAATGAGAACAAAATGCATGATGAAATTTGAAAGCTTGATTTTAAAGCATAACATGTGTATAAAGGAAAAGCATGAACATACGGCATATGTTACAGTATGATGTTATAGTATTTTAATAGTATAGCTTGTGTTTCAAAGAAAAGTTTATGTTTTAGTTGCATTCATGGCATATATGCATGAAAATGTTATTGAAAAGGAACATGTATTTAGAGCATATAGCATCCAGAGCATCGGGCAGCTATGGGGCTGATCATCCTATAGTATGTACCGTAGCATGAGCATTGCACACTACAAAAACCAGCAGCACCTTCT
Source organism: Calamus simplicifolius (assembly GCA_900491605.1). Taxonomy (NCBI): domain Eukaryota; kingdom Viridiplantae; phylum Streptophyta; class Magnoliopsida; order Arecales; family Arecaceae; genus Calamus; species Calamus simplicifolius. The sequence goes on along the minus strand of UESW01003833.1, from coordinate 865,019 downwards.
TGCGATTCGATCGTACAATGATCCCTCAGCCAATGATGAGTATATGCTAGACTAGGCCCAGTGAGGCAGGTTGTAAGCAGCCTGTGGGGGCAAAGAATCATAGCTCAGTGGAGCTGGTTACTATATGGCCCGAGGGGGCAAAGAAAAAACCCTAGGTCCCAGGGTCAAGGGACAAAGCATATTGCAGTGAACCGCATGAGTAGTAAGTGGTGCCACCAAAGTGCGAGGATCTTAGCCAATCACGCACCTGATGAGAATACACCTGCAGTAGGGCTGCTGCAGGGTGGTACCTCAGAGGTATGCACATACAGCTCAGCATCAAGAAATTTGAAATGCTTGCATCTGGATTTCAAAAAGAAAGGCCAGTGGGCAACTTTTGAAAAGCTTGCATCTGAATTTGAAAAAAAAATGCCAGTGGACAACATTTGAAAAGCATGCTGTGTTTTAAAAAGGGGCCTGATGGGCCAAACATATCCCTGGTGGGGAAAAAGTATTTAAAAAAAGGCCAGTGGGCAAAGTATATCTAAGTGGGGATCAGAAAGCAAAAGTGTAAAAGCTAGGCTACAGAAAAAGACATTTCATGTTTTATAAAGCAAACTCATGCATGGTTTATGTTTCAAAAAAAATGACTGATATTGTATTGTGTTTCAGTTTGATATATTGTTGCAAGCATAAGCTATTTTATGTTATCTGTTATCATGTTAAAATGTGTACTTTGATGTATTAATGCTATATGGTGCTATTATTCAAATGTTATTCATGTTCTCAGTTTTTTCAAAGTTAGATGGTTATCCAATCACTGGGACTTCGATCTCACCCTATTCTTATTGGTATTTTTATTCCAGATCAATGAGCTCTCTACTAGGATTAAAAGGTTAGCATTCGCCTTAGCTTGGGTTTTGGACATGGATTTTAGCTGCTCTCTGTATCTGTCCCTCATGAAGCAAACAAAATGTTTCTAGTTGCAAATGTATATGTAAAGTTGGGTGAGGGGTTGTATATTTGGATGTATATATTGGTGACTTGGTGATGTAATATAGATAGGAATGTATATATATATAACAAAGTTTTGGGCATGCACATATGGATGTATATGTTAGTGACTTGATGTTGTATCACTTACTAGATACATGTATAAAGATAAAATGTTTTAGACATGTATATATGAATGTACAAAAAGGTTACCTGATAATGTATTACAGCTGGACCTATATTTTTATATATGAAATGGGGTTGGTTGTGAAATCAATTGTGAATGTGATCTTATAAGTTATGTCTGGATTCAGTATCATTCTTGAATAAAATGATTTATATTATGTTGTGATGATGAATATATATATATATATATATATATATATATATATATATATGATTGAGTAGGTTAAAAAGTTTTTAACAGGATGAGTTTTTGCTTTGGTGAACTATGCCAATTGAATGGAGTTCACTTGTACTTTATGGTGCACAATATAAAGGCTAGTAAAACTTTACTCGATTTTCACAGACCCCCTGTATTGTCGGCCAAAAGGGGTGCCGACAGGGCTTGCAACCAGTTAGAGATGCTTAAGCCTCAGTTGATCCTCAATTTATTCAAAATGGATGGTGTATCGTGATGGTCCAAATTTAATGGTGAGAAATATTCTAGTGTTGATATTATGTTCTACCTATCTCAATAAAGAGAATGGAGTCTTTGTCTGGTATGTTATATTGAATTATTGAAAACTATTGTCATTTCTCAATCTTTTAGTTGCCTATAAAGACTGACTTGGGTTGGTAGCAGATGAAGCAACTTTATGTTGTTTGATCTCAGAGAATTACTTGGAGTCAACAAAATTCCTTCTTTACTAGGATAGGTGAGGCAGGAAATCATGAAATCATGTCCTCAAAGCAGATCATGTCACTAGCTCCAAGAGAATTTGATGAGGAAGCTGGTAAACTCATTTAGTGAAACAACTATATAGCTTTCAGAACTAATTGATCATGCATCTAAAGAATATAGAAAGTAATTCTCAATATATATAATCGCCTTGTTTACAATTATGATCTTGCTAGTCTCATACAACAAATATTAGGCTTTTCAAGTCCATGAACATCAAACAAACTATACATTCCTGTAAGTATATTTAATTATATTGTTATTTTAACATAAAATAATTCGTCAAAGTAGACAACTCTGAGAAGAAAAGATCAACAAGTATTCAATATTTAATGTTGTGTCAACCATTAATCTTCGTAAGTAGTTCTTGAAAGATGACAGCACCACAGGTGCTAAGACCTATAACAACATAAGTAATGGTTATAGAGAAATAGCTAGAGGAAAAGTCAGAAGTGGCTATATGCTCATGGATCATCCCACCACTCATGCTAAATCCTTCAGGTTAAACTAATTTGTGAATTAACTTCCATCTTTACCAAATCATAGCTTATTGCAGAGTGGACCTTCCAACCTCTGAATATCACAGCATGCAATGGAAGCAATGGTCATTTAACCAAAAGGCTTGGCAAAACAACCATTGATATGTTTAATATTAGGCCTATGACTTGTGTCTTGTAATATATCTTTTATACCTTAGTGTTTTATTAATTCTTGAAGGGTCCAACTGATTGCTCAACAACCTTCATGTTGCATAACTGATTGATGCAAATTGGCATGCAACAATCCCTTGCCAATAGAGGCTACAATCATGCGTGAGAAAATGAGAGAATTCATGGTGAATCTGAACGTTTGGTGGCCTATGTCAATGGCAAGTCTGGTAAAGATCTGCCCACTATTCATATTCATCTAAATTGGAGTCTAAATGAGGCCTGTCTTAGTCATCCCCAAGAGGAAAGTGCTTATGTATATCAAGCTAGAAATTTCTTTCATAAATTAAACTAGATAGTGAGGATTTATGTATTTTATCAATGGATCGAACTTTTAACTTATATGCTGAGGATTTATTTCAAGGTTTTATGTCATACTAGTACGGATATATGAATGATATATGAACAAAGAAAATTCTCTCTTTTGAGCTATGGTTCTTATAATTCCACATTAATGAAAATTTTCCACACCTATATTCTTTCAATAAGCCATTTGAGAATGCTTTGGGCTGATCACAATTGTATCACTCGATTTTTCAAAAAATTTATAAAAGCTCAAAATTCAAGGGCACAAGTTCCACTATTAGAATAAAACCTAATTATTAAAATTTTAAATAGGTAATATTGCATTAACTCAATGACTAGGTTCATGATTTTTATAATTGTCATGATCAAGACCCACAAAATTAGCATCGGAAATTGTACTTGTACGTTATCAGCTCGATGTGTTATGATCGATATGGTAGGCACATGTACCACCGCAGGCTCCTGACCCTTTTTTTTACTCACTCCCAACATGGTATCGTACAAAATCAAGCAATACAGCAGTACCAGCTGATAGAGGATGTTCTGATCAGTTTGGATTGGTACAAAATAGTTTGTCTCATATATCAAACTAAACCTCAATACTATATCGATATTTTACTGATAAGGTACAGTATAATCGGCACTCCGTAAAGGTCAATATGACCGACCACAAGCATGATCATACATCATCATGGCTTTAAAGGTCTTGTCATTGCTCACTTCAAATTCCATCATTCGAAGTGGCTTTTCTTTGCAAAAAAATTATCATTAGTCCTTTTCTATGGCATGACCTACCAGAAATTGAAGCGAATTGAAATATCAACAAAATTATATTTGTAGAATATAGATTTGGAACTATTTCAATTTTCAAGCAATCTCATAACTTCCAGCTTCATCTATATAGGTAGCCATTTACATGTCAAGTTCTATGAGCCAAAAGAATCATCCATCAAGTACCCATCATGATAGAAGTCTTTAAGGATATCTTAACAAATATGGGCCCTAAACAATGTCAGTCTTATCGTCTTTAACACAATTTACATTAATAAAGGTACTTGAGTCACACAATCAAAAAATTCAATGCAAATATAATCATTTTTGGCTATTAAATTTCCGATTTTAGGATATTCTTATATTTTAGTTCTATTAAATTATTTTTGTTTTATAAACATACCTTTAAGTTTATGTTTTATTTTTGATCATTTCTAGACTTTTAACTTAATCTATTTTCACACTCCATTATTTAACCTTATAAGAGTTTATCTTTTTATTTTGTTTGGTTTTTATACTTTTATCTAAAATTTATCACATACCAAAAATATATCATCAAATATAATAATTTAAATAATTAATTTATTTTCTGCTTCTTCTTTGTAACTTATTAATTATTTTTATTAATTCATACAACTTGTTCTACACCATTGTTTGGTTTTATCTATATTTTGTTTTCCCATTTTGGATTTTTCTCTAAAATTTTCTTTGCACTGAATATTTTTTCATATTCAGGATTGTTTCATGTTTTTATTTTTACGAAATAATATTGTCTCTATTAATTTATTTGTAATTTTCTTATTTTATTTTATTTGGTTTTAATTTGTTTGCTATATTTTATTTTTGATCATTTGTTTAAATTTCACAAGAGATCCATTTTTCCCTTGTATTAAGTAAATCTCTTACAACTTTTTTTATTATGTTATAGGTTTTCAATTATATTCTATTTTTTCTTTAGTTATATTTGTATATTTAGTTTTTATTTTTAAATTCATACTTATGCTATTTATATATTTTATTTCAGAAATAAAAGAATATAATTAACTTATTGTCTAATCCTGACTATTATTAATTTTGTCAAATGTGCATTGAATGAGCTCGATTACTAGTGTGCATATGCAAGGTTTTAAATCTCATAAGATGGAGGTATCTCGATTTTGTCATAAAACGAGAGGTCCCGCATCCCGTCCTATCTCGTCATGATCTTTAACCTATCAAGCATCCCCATAATTGCTTGGGATGCTTTTTAAAAAAAATTGTGAAGCCTTAGTATTTTATTTAATCTTTAAATATATTTGAACTTCAAAAGTTATATTTTTATAATAAATTAAATCTATTTAATTTTGTAGTGTCAATGTATTATTACGTTGACCAAGACAGGATGGGATGGAACAACCGAGACGGCCCTTGTCTCATCGAGACTTGAATCACTGTGCATATGTACATACATATACATAAATTCATACAAATTAAGTGACAATAGCGCAATGCATTGAAAGTATAGAGTAGAACAATGTGAATCATTAAGCTGCCTTCCGTATTCTCTATTTTGTAGATGGGAAGGAACCCAAATTTCTCAATAGCTGCATGATATAATATTAGCAGAAAACTATCATATTTAATGAAAAATGCTAGCAAATAATGAAAAATGTTAAAACATGTCATAATATGTTAAGCTTAAGAATTTGTTAAAAAGAACTAATTTCTAGAGAATCCTTCAGCTATGATTTTTTTTTTTCTTTTTCCTTTGAGAAAAAGTATGAAGGAGAGTCTTCCCATCTAAAATGTCATTCAATTTGGCCACCAAACTGCCATATTAGTGAAATATCCATTTAGGAATCGTATATTATTATCCCAAGGATATATATCAGGGTATTTTTCCATCAACCAGTAAAACAATTCATCGAGTCAAGAAGAGTAAAGTGATAGATCTGAGAAAAAGACAAGATCAAAAGGAGAGGAAAAAGTCAATTCAAGTGATCAATCAGAATATTTTAAGTTTCTTAAAGATTCATGTAGTGTTACCTTAATAACTAACTGAAATACTTCAAGAGTGTCCACAATTACTTCAGTCAGTTGCACCCCTGTTAAGGAGAAGGAAAAATCAATAAATTATTCTATAAGTAGAAAACAAATTGCTCATCTTTCAAAATTGGAATTTGAAGGTGCTTGCTGAAATAAAATAAACCATACCTTGTGCTTTCATGGCTTTAGAAATTTCTTTCATCTCCAATCCTTGTTCACCAAGCATGGCAAATAGCAGAGTAAACAGATTTAAAGAGCTCATCCGAAAAGGTAATTGACTCATTTCCACCAACAAAAGATGATGAAAGGTGTGCAGCATAGTTAGTCATAGCTTCCCAAGGAAATTCATTATTGCAAACAGCTGATTGCTTTCTACTTCCAGAGTTCTGGCATGAATTTTCAATTGGAATACCAACTGTTCCTACAGTATGGGAACTTCCCTTACTGTTCTCATCATTTGATAAAGAGCAAGAAAAGTTAAGCTTAGCTGTAAAGCACCGAACGGCATCAGCTGTTGAAAATGTTGCACGACTTAGGATTACTCTGATGCATGGAAACCCTTTCTCTCGATGAGAACACAGGTTAGCATCTATTTTGTGCTTCTTAACCTTATCTGCAGTGCTTAATTCTACCTTATCACTTTTATGCTTTGAAATCTTTGAAGCATCAACCTTGCCTATGAGTTCCATTGAGAAGAAAGCTTTTAAACTCTCTTGCTCATCAGCCTCACCAACTCCTTTTGGCAACTTTGGTGAAATAAAGAATTCTCCAGAAGTAACAAGAGTGAACAGGTGGAAAACTTCTCCACATTGTATATCTTCAATAAGATTAACCCCATCTTCCATTAGATTGTTTTCCTGTTTGCTTATCCAATTTGAAAAATTAACAGCCCTTTTCCTGAGTTAATTGGAAAAGGAGAAGAAGAAGCATTACGCCAGAACTTCCGAGATAAGACAAATGCCCGACTTCCATTCCCAACAACCTGATCAACAGGGAAAAACAGGATATAAAAAGGATTTAATTGAAGAGGAAGAGTGACCATAATGATAAGCTGTACAGGAGAATACCACCTCACACCAGGTGTACTGTACCTGATACCAAAACAAGACTCAGTAAGGGGGGCATACTAGGTCTCAACTCTCAGTATACTGAGCATACCAAACGTACCAAGGCTATACAAGTGTGGTACTAGTACAAAGTCGAACACCAAAATTGCAAACCATGGTCACCATAATAAAGTGAAAGAAGTACCAAATAATCTTTAAAAGTACTGAACTTGAGGAAAATAACTGAATACATCTGGAATCCCCAAGGTCACAGGAATTCATGATCTTTGTCATACATCAGAATTGTAATTACATCCCAACGGTTTCAACTTTAGTAACAGGTAAACTGACAATGATTTTTGGCATGATGAGTCAAAGCAGATTAGTAAAATGTGCTAGATCAAAGACTACAGAGAACGGGACTTAGGTACACTGATAACAATTTTTGGCATAATGAGTCAAAGCAGATTAGCAAAATGTGACAGATTGGTGCAGAAATTTAGACATCATATCACGATAGAATTACTGTAAAGCAGCATCCATAGAATATGTCTAAGTGCAGGTAGTATGCATAGTTTGTGATTATCTTTTTATATTTTACAACATACATTACATGAAATAAGTCAGTCTTGGTTAAACAGCACATGTAAGATGCAGAAAAGCACAAATTTCATCATATAGATTGGTTCATGCTGATTTCTGTATTATATGAAAGTGTAATTAGTCATAATCTCTCCTAACCTTCACCTTAATTTGGTCCAAAAGGAAGCCTAAGATGGACTTCTTACCATGAAGTTCTTTTCTTTGAGATAGTTAAATGCTGCAAATATGTCACACTTAGGATACAACCGTAGAGTTTCTCTGCTAATGACTTTTGAACTGCCAGTACTGCAGAGGTACTTAGCAAGACCAGCTTAAGGAGCTCTATGGCATTGGCAATTGTTAATGATTCACGTACTTTCCTTCTGATGATGCCACTTCTGCTTTTCAAAATCTTGATAAACTTTCCCCGAGGACAATGACAACTTGCCCCACTTTGTTTGGTTGTTGAAATAACATCAACACTTTTGCATCTCTCAACATAGTCCTGACTCCCATCTGCAAGACCTGCTGCCTGAAAGTAAAAAAGTTCAGTTTGGAGTTAACTACATGGGTTCCATTTCACAGGCTAAATGATGGCTTACAGATTCTTGGAATTCCGAACCATTCCCCTCAGTTGGAAGAATATCTGGCCACTCCTTTTCGTGTCTTGATCTAATCGTCTTAGCATATTCCATCTTTGCTATCTTTTTGTACCAAAGGATTTCATCAACAGCAATTTTTATGTCTGGATATTCAAAATCATCCCAACAGTGTTTCCAGGAATTTGACACAGAATTATCTTCACAACTGATAAAATTTGATTAAGAGGCTCCTTTTCTTGTGCTATCTTCGTATCCAGAGACCTAGCATACCATTCCCCAAGAAGGTTACATAGTCTCATAACAGCCCTCCTAATGTTCACATTACTATTTAGTACAGCCATCCGTCTTGCACATGTGACTGGGAGAGCTGGAAGATCAGAAAGTGAATTCCAGTTAACACGATAAATCTTGCTACAAGTGTTGCCCGATTTCTTGCATAATGTATCACTAATTGCCTGAAAAAAGAATACATGAACAAAATAACCATAAAGGTCCAATTTTTTGAAAAAAAGAGCACTACAATTTAAACAAAAATAAAATCCATCACTTATTTCAGTAGAAAATATTTTCTTCATTAATCTCATATAAGCAATCCCAGAGGATATAAAAATGATGTTTTCAATAACCTCTACAGAGAACATACTAGTATATGACTAAATACATTTGATACCTATCCATGCTGTCAGTCCATGAGAACCTTTTGCGATGCATGCGCTTTCTCCTTGAAAAGGTGCACTGGCTGACTGAAGTACATTTCATATCATCTTCCTCGCAAATCTCAGATTCTACTGCAACATTGACATGAATATCATTTCTGCCTTCTGGGAAATAGCTACCATGGTTTCTGCTAGCATCTAGAGTTGGAAGTATTTCTTCCCTTGTTTTTCTCATCAACAACAGATGTAACAGAATTTGTTGATCTGCTTGACTCTCTAGCTTCAGTAACATCTAGGGTGTTCTTGAACGGCCCATATTTTGAAGATCTCTTTCTTTTTCGAGCAAATGAATCACAATTATCTGTATCTATATCATTTTCCTGCCTTTTGGATTTTGATCTGTTAGGATTCCTTAGAAAATAGGATTGTTGCTTATCATAGGTGACACGAAGCACCTGCAAGAAGCAGCATTGCTAAAGAAAATCCAGATAGCTAAAAATTTAATGACTGATCAAACTTTAAAAAGATTTTGATGTGAAAAATGATATAACAGCACGATGCATTCCCACAAAATGCAAATTTAGCCACAGTGAATAATCTAGATATATGAGTCAAAGGAAACAGGAATCCAAAAGACAACATAACAACCCAACATAATAGAGAAAAATTGTTATTTGCGAAAAAATTTAAAAGATTACATAAGATATTTAGATGACAAGAACATATTTTCAAATAAATAAAGACAACTAAATTGATGGGACAAAAACATTAAAGATAATTACTTGTAGCAAGAATAATACACCATTCTACATGCCATCCTAAAACTAAACAAGTAAAGCAGACTTTTGAATAACAAAACAAGAACATGAAACTATATCTTAAGACAGGTTATAAGATCTGATTTAATCAGCTTAGCCTCATGCTTAGCAGTTTAGTCATAGAGAAAGACAAACATAGGATCTATTTACTTGGAGAAAGCACAACAAAGAGGACACAGTATAGGAGTACTTGAAATGGTAACTTGGTGGATTCAAGCAAAAGAGGCAAAACTTAGCTTTTGGTTAGGACTGACATGCCAACTGATGATAGCGTAACATAGCCTTCTTGTGTGACAGTTCTCAAGGAGAAAGGAAGAATGGCAGCCTGAAAGCAGTGCAGAAAATGGCTTATGCATAACTTCGATGAATTGACAAATAAATTTAGATGACTTGACATTCACAAAGAAGACTAGAGGCAGCCAAGATAAGGCATGTTTTTGGGTACCATATGATGATTCTGAAGGAGGGCGTTTGAGGCTACATGGGATTGAATTGGCATGGCACTACCAATCCAATCCCATGGGATTGGGAAACTGCCATGCCAAGCCAATCCCACCAGATTGCAAAACCCCAGAAGGTGCGGCCAGTATGACAATCCCACACATTTTGGTATGGGATGGTAGGACCCACACCTTATCAATCCCATCCAATCCATCATTCCAAACGTTCCTGGAGAGGGACACTATTGGAGATTAATATGGTAGTGGTGAATCAGTATTTTAAAGATTTTTTATGTCATAACTAAAAGTTATGGAAATTCATCCAATTACATGGATCAAGGACAAGGTTTTAAATCTCATAGAACAGAAGTATCCTGATTTTTTCATGGAACGAAATGCCCCGCGTCATGTCTCAATCTTCAACCTAGTCAGGCATCTCGGTATTTGCTTAGAATTTTTTCTAAAAAAATATTTGTAGAGCTTTAATATTTTATTTAATTTTTAAATATATTTGAACTTTAACCGTTATATTTTTATGATAAATTAGATCAATTTAAAATTAATATTATAATATATTATGATCGAGATGGAACGAAATGGAATGGCCGAGATTGGTCCCAAAATCTCTTTGGGACAAGACATTTCAGCCATCTCAACTCTTATCCCACTGAGACTTAAATCACTAGCTAGGAATATTAAACTATGAAGTTTTTCATATTCTATTTTATTAATAAAAGCCTGAGATATAAAGTCATGCTCAAATACATGCTATTTAATTTTCTACGATATTATTGTTCTCTTCTTCTATGATCAAGAAAATTATGACCAAAACTTTGAACTGTCCATATGCATCGACATAAATGCACGAACTCACTTCTTCACAAGAATAGAGATGCAGGATTCTAGGAATGATGAAATTTCTGAGTAAACCAGAAAGTTGACACTGACCTGATCTATTGTAAGGTTCATCTCCCTAGCAATTTTCACACAATCTCTGAATGAAATTTTCTTTGCCAGATCAACATCTGATACACGCTTAAGCAATTGTTAGGCCTAGTGTGGTGCTATCAAGGCCTAGGTTGGGCTAACTAATTATATTGGGCTAGGTGTGGATCCAAGGGTTGAGATTAAATCAAGTTACGGGTGTACACGGGCTTGGGGATTAGTTTAATCTCATTAGGTTAGTCCATGGAAGTTTTTGTGAAGTCTGGGCCAATCCTACTTGGTCATGGATTTAAACTCTAGTCCTTAGGGTTTATGGACAGAGGACTTGATCATGTATTTAAACTCTAATCTTCCTTTCTTATCATCCATCTTCTCCCCCCTCCTCGTGTGAAGATTTGGTGCTTGCATCACACGTCAAGATCCGAAGCAGGCCTTCCAGCGAAGGGGGGGATTCCATCAGGACCTCCTCCACTTCTTCCAAGGGACATACGAGATAAATCTTGGATGGCAGCACGCTGGACAAAACTCCCACGTGTAGGACTTCATCTATTCCCTTTTCTGTGTTCCGTGAGGGACTTCCACGGGTGGAGGCTTTCCCTGGCTCCAGTTCTTGGGCTGCTTCCATGGGAGAACGTCTCCAGTTCTTGCGCTGCTTCTATGGGAGAACGTGAAGGGAGTAGAGCAGCCAGCAAGACGTCTTGTAGGAAGGAATTGATCTCATGGGAACACGTGAAGACGAACGGCTATACGTGGGGAGAGCTCTTCATGGAAAGAGACGAACGTTAGAAGCTCCAGCGGAAAAAGAATTCATGGTGAAGACGTGGATTAGGAAGAAGAATTCATAGTAAAAGGAGGAGAATTCCAGCCAAGAAAAAGGAATTAAAAATTCTACAAATAAAGGGAGCTGCAGGGATTCGAACCCGGGATCAAGGGATTCGAGGGCAAGCTCAACCGCTGTGCCAATTTGATCGTTGGAAACAAACGATGAAAGCCCAGGGTATTTCTTCAGCAAAGTTGATCCCATTGCTGTTCATCAAGGACTAAACCCTAACAATTGGTATCGAAGCTAGGTTCAAGGAGTAATTTGGAGATCTTCAAGTGCTGAAAAATTTCAACAAGGCCTCATCAGGGTGCTCTCTATTTTTTGAAATATTTTGTGCTATTTTTGGTTGAGATCTGATCATAGGTAGTAGCATAAAATTAGATTTTAAGAAGTTTGATGGAAAGAAAAGTTTCTTCATGTGAAAAGTCTGGATAGATGACTCCTTGTGCAGCAGGGTTTAGATATGGCTTTGGAGAAAAGGTCAGATGGGATGACAGATAGCAGTGGATATCGTTGGAGAAGAAAGCATGTTCAGCGATTAGAGGATGTTTGACAGATTCAGCCCTTTATTCAGTGCTGGAGAAGAAGACTTCGAAATGACTCTGGTCGAAGTTGCATACCCTCTACCTGAAAAGGAATATGTGCAACAAGTTGATGTTAAAGAAGCGCCTCTACAGCCTTTGGGTGTCAGAAGGTGGAGATGTGCTGGGCCACATCCAAGTGTTCGATCAGATGAGCAATGAATTGCTGAATGTCAGGATCAATATGGAGGAGAAAAATAAGGCACTTTTGTTATTGTGTTCGCTGCCCACATCATATGACTCATTGGTCATGATGTTGCTCTACGAAAAGAAGACATTATTTTATGAAGATATTGTCTCGATACTTCGGATGAATGAGTAGAGGGAGAAGATGACCAAGAAAGGTGTTCCCTATGAGGATCTATTAATTGGGAAAGGGTCAGGTAGGGCAGGGACAGGAGCAAGCCTAAGGAACGATTAAAGTCTAAGGAGGCTAAGTGCTATAAGTGTGATGAGGTAGGATATTTTAAAAGGGATTATCATAAAAGAAAAAATCAAAAGGAAAAAAAGAAAGGATTTGAGTCTGTGAGTACAGTTGCAAACCAAAAGGTAAAGGATGATCTTTTGATAGTATCAGATGGTCACAGGCATAGCACAGAGGTGTGGACCTTGGATTCAGCTTGTTCTCATCATTACACTCCCAACCGATCATGGTTCAGCACTTACACAAATGTTGATGAGGGATATGTGACTCTTGGAGATGATCACCCTTCCAAGATGGCAGGGATTAGCAAGGTGCACACTCTTACCAGCATGAAGCATGTTCCAGAACTCAAGAAGAATCTGGTATCACTGGGGTACCTAGAGCAGACTAGATATAGCTTCAGCAGTTATGCCAGAAGTGGAGTACTGAACATCTCTAATGGAGCTATGATGGTGATGAGAGGGAGAAAGTTGAAGAACCTATAAAAGTTGGACTCTATGATGATCAGAAAATTTGAGGTAGCAACAGTGAACAAAATCCTTAGAATGTGTATAGGATGTAGCATTACCGTCTTGGCCACATGGAAGACAAGGGGATGAAAGAACTGAGCAAAAGATGGCTACTTCGAACCTGAGTGGTGAAGATATGGAGATCTGTGAGCCATGTCAAATAAAAAAGCAAAGGAGAGTGCAGTTCTTGGTCAACACAGCTAGGAGCGCAGAATCTCTAAAGCTAGTGGACATGGATGTCTAGGGACCAGCCCCGGTTTTTGCAAGGAATGGGGTCAGATACTTTTGATCCTGATATATGATTTCTCAAGGAAGCTGTGGGTCTACTACATGAAGGAGAAATTAGAGGTATTCACCAAGTTCAGGATTTGAAAGGCTAAGGTGGAGGAGCAGGTAGGAGTATGAAGTGTCTGAGGTCAGACAATGGCGGGAATACACCAGTAGGGAGTTCCAGAGATTTTATGAAGAGTGGGGCATCAAAAGACACTTCTCGATAATGAAAACTCTCAACAGAAAAGGGGTGGCTAAGAGGATGAACAGAACACTGTTGAAAAAAGCACGATGCTTGAGGCTGCAGGTAGGGCTTCCAAAGATGTCTGGGTTGACGCAGTAGATGCAGCTAGCTACTTGGTCAATCGATCACCGCACACCAGGTTGGATGGAGGCATTCCAGAAGAGATATGTCTGAAGGAAAGACAAGCCTGAACCATCTGAAGGTGTTTGGATGCACGGCATATGTGCATGTTGGTGCTGGAGAGCGGAGTAAGTTGGACGTCGGTCAAAGAAGATGGTCTTTCTGGGCTACTCACGTGGAATCAAGGGGTATCGCTATGGGACCTCATGGAGAAGGTTGTCATTAGCAGAGATGTGACCTTCGTTGAGAGCTTAATCCTTCAGAGCAGAGATGGTACAAATGCACAGCAGGGACTGGAGGAGGTGAAACACGATAACACTAATCAGATGACCTCCTACACAGTCGTGCCATTTGTTAGTGGATTAGGAGGATTTGAGATTCAGATGGCGAGGGCTGATAGAGGGGTCAGAAGCCAGAAAGTTCAGCAAGATGCAGCTAAGCAAAGGACTCAGGAGGATGCAGCTGGGCAAGGGATTGATATTGGAATTGCATTGCACAGGCCCAGGAGGAAATTGCGACCACCAGTTCGATACAGCTTCGAGCATTCGATGTCATATGCCCTGGTGACATCGAATGAAGACCCTTACACCTATCAGGAGGCTGTGGAGAGCCAGAACAACAAGGACAGAGATAGATGGGTCCAAGCTATGGTAGATAAGATGCAGGCTATGGCAGAGAAAATGCAGTCTCTCACAAGACTGGCATATGGCAGGTGGTCCAGTTGCCACAAAGTAAGAAACCCATTGGTTACAAATGGGTTTATTAGCGCAAGAAAGAGCCTTCAAAGCAAGAAGATACTCTCGGAAGGAAGGCATCGACTATAGAGAGCTGGTGGGTGGAGCTGATGAAGGTACATACCAAGGAGAGCTGCACTAAGATTTTTTCATGGGACAACTTTCGTAGGTATTGCAACTGATGGACACGACGGACGTGCTGAGGCCTTGAAAGCATCAAGGTGGAGATTGTTGGGCCTTGTGTAGTGCTATCAAGGCCCAGATGGGGCTAACTAATTATATTGGGCTGGGTGTGGATCCAAGGGTTGAGATTAAAGTTACGGGTGTGCACGGGCTTAAGGATTAGTTTAATCTCATTAGGTTAGTCCATGGGAGTTTTTGTGAAGTCTGGGCCAATCTTACTTGGTCATGGATTTAAACTCTAGTCCTTAGGGTGTATGGACAGAGGACTTGATCATGTATTTAAACTCTAGTCTTTAGGATTTATGAACAATATAAAACATATTCTTTTCTCCCAACTCTAATCTTCCTTTCTTATCATCCATCTTCTCCCCCCCTCCTCGTGTGAAGATTTGGTGCTTGCATCACGCATCAAGATCCGAAGCAGGCCTTCCAGCGAAGGGGGGGATTCCATCAGGACCTCGAATTGATCCCACAGGAACGCATGAAGATGAACGGCTGTACGTAAGGAGAGCTCTTCACAGAAAGAGATGTACGTGAGAAGCTCCAGCGGAAGAAGAATTCACGGTGAAGACGTGGATTGGGAAGAAGAATTCATGGTGAAAGGAGGAGAATTGCAAGGATTCGAACCCGAGATCAAGGGATTCGAGAGCAAGCGCATTACCGCTGCACCAATCTGATCGTTGGCAACAAAGGATGAAAGCCCAGGATATTTCTTCAGCGAGGTTGATTCTATTGCTGTGCATTTATTGTTCTCTTCTTTTATGATCAAGAAAATTGTGACCAAAACTTTGAACTGTCCATATGCATCGACATAAATGCCCGAACTCACTTCTTCACATGAATAGAGATGCAGGATTCTAGGAATGATGAAATTTATGAGTAAACCGGAAAGTTGACACTGACCTGCTCTATTGTAAGGTTCATCTCCCTAGCAATCTTCACACAATCTATAATGAAATTTTCTTTGCCGGATCAACATCTGATACACGCTTAAGCAACTCCATCCATTGTCCAGCAGTCATAACTTGGTTTGAAGCCCATGATTTGAAATGAAAGACCTGTAATTAATCA
Source organism: Calamus simplicifolius (assembly GCA_900491605.1). Lineage (NCBI taxonomy): Eukaryota > Viridiplantae > Streptophyta > Magnoliopsida > Arecales > Arecaceae > Calamus > Calamus simplicifolius. The sequence goes on along the minus strand of UESW01003833.1, from coordinate 849,289 downwards.
AATACTGGTTTCTGTGAAGTTCTTAGATCAATAGTCACGAGGTATAACTTCATTAAATCCAAACAGAGAAAACAGACTGTGAAAATAGCACATATATAAACGGCTCATTTCTAAGAAAAAAGGCCTTCAGTGGGCAAAGCAATTTAAGATTCGAATTTTCAATAGCAAGTTAAAACATAGGTATTTATCACAGAATTGTAGCCTATATGTATCATTGTTTGCATAGATGCATATGTGCAAGGATCATTAATGCAAGTAATTGAAGTTTCAGAGAGCTTGTCTCACCCTAATGTTGTTATTTTATGCACAGCACAGAAAAGGATGATGTGTGACAGGATTAGCTCAAGGTTGACTCGTGCATGAGGGAATCTTCAATGAGTGATGCTCAGGGAAGGGCAGAAGGTTAAGCCTGTGACAGTTATTGCAAGAAGGCTTGTGTGTTCTTATTATTGGTATCAGCAATAGTTGCAACTCTTCTTCTGCTATCAAGGTATATGAACATGTATGGAATGATCCATGCTGACATCTAAGGAGGCAGTTATCAGGGGTAGACGTGAGAAGAGGAAAGAATGCCAACATGAGTAGATCAGCTGGTCCAGGATGTGGAATAGGAATATGACCTAGAACTGAGTATAAGATAACTATGTTGCAGAGTAGCTCACATGTGATTTTACTAGATGGATGTCACAATGAAGAGCAATTGATAGTTGTGCATGAATGCATTCTGAAAGTGCAGAAAGAGTAAGAGTGATGATGGAAACATTCAGGGCCCTATCCATGAGCTATAAGATGCATATCATGGTTTTACAAAATTTGAGATGATGATGGTGGATAGGACTGCAACAGTTTAGATTGGATCAGGGACAGGCACAACCCAAATCCAGTCCATATTTTATATCTGATTAAAATTTATAAAAAAATAAATCCAAACCCAATTCAATTCCCTTCAAGCTGGATACGATTTGATATTAGTTTTATAAATCCATCAGATTTTTCAGGTCAAATTGAGTCAAAAATAATCAAAATAGGAGCACCCCTTTGAGTTGGATAGGATTTGATATTAATTTCATGGGAGATCCTAGTCCTTTATTTATAGTTCTAGTATTAAGTGATCTGGAATTAGGTGTAGCTATGTCACAAGATCATGTTTCTACAATCTCAATTTGTATTTACTAGAATGATGCTACAAATATTCAGTAAAATAATTATAAGCAACTTTTAGACATGATCAAAAACACATTCGACACAAGATTTGATTAATAAGCATGAGTGTGCAAGAGCGCGCGCACACACATATATATAATCAACAACAAAAAAGATAACAAAAAACTATGTAATGAAAACAGAATTAATTTCTTTTACTGAAGGAGAGTTTTGAAATATATAGTATCCTAGTCTCAAATCAGCTTGGGTTGGTTTAAGTTAGAATTACAAATTTAATTATCAAAGCCCATATTTGAAATGGGTCATGTTTTGGCACCCAAACCTCATTCAAATAACTTCAGTTCAGATTGGACCAGATTAATTCTGGATCAATACCAGATTGGAAACAGATCAATCAAATCCACTTGCAGCCCTAAGGGTGGGCGTGAAGATCTTAATATCAAGGTCTGGTTCTTGCGGCCTCTAATGAAAAATGGCAGATTATTAAGGAAGAGGATGCCACAACAAAATTATAAATGAACAGATGAGATGTTAGCAAAATGGAGAACTTGTGGAAAGGAGAGGAATACTTTCTACTCTAGGTGTTGTGCAACGGATCAGCTCTTATACCAATTGTTGCGACAAACTAGTTGGTATCAGGGCTGATCCGTTGCACAACAATTGGTATCAGAGCCCGGGTTCGCGAGGAGAAAGGAGAGCATATCAGGGATTGAAGATCTTCAAAGGGTTGAAAAAGAGAAAAAAATTCAGCAAGGCCTTATCAAGGTATTTCTCAATCTTTTTTAAATTTTATTGTATTTTTGGTGTTAGATCTAGCCATAAGTAGTAGCATCAAGGTAGATTTTGAGAAAGTTGATGGAAAAGGGAGCTTTCCTATGTGAAAAGTTTGGATAAAAAATCTTTTGGTGCAGCACAAGTTGAATCTAGCGTTGGAAGAATGCCCAGATGAGATGTCAGACATGCAGGATGTCTTTGGAGAAATGGGTGTGTTCAGCGATTAGAGGGTGCTTGGTTGATTCAGCCCTCTATACAATATTGAAAGAGAAGATCCCCAAAGGGCTCTGATTGAAGTTGTACACTCTCTACATGGGAAAAAATATGTGCAATAAGTTAATGTTGAAGAAATGCCTCTACGGCCTTCAGATGGCAGAAGGTGGAGAGACATGGTGGCCCACATTCAGGTGTTCGACTATATCAGTAATAAGTTACTGAATGTTGGGATGAAGATGGAGGAAAAAGATAAGTCTTTGTTGCTATTGTGTTCGCTATATTCTTCTTATGATCCATTGGTCATGATGCTACTCTACGAAAAGGAGACTTTATATTATGAGAACATTTTTCTCTCTCTAAAACATGAAGGCGGCTCCCTCTCTCTCTTGCTTGCACCCCAAGCTTTCTCTCTTTTTCCTAGTATCATTTTCTCTCTTTAGGTGTGGTGGGGCATCATTTTCTCTCCTACTTTCTTTCTCCTCCATGTTTCTCTCTCTAATTGGGCATCCTCTCTTCCATCTGCATGCCCTTTCTCTCTCTAGAAAGTTAAAAGGCATGAGATCTTTGGGATGCCTTTTTCTCTCTCTTTGGGCATTATTTCTCTCTCTAGGCATCCTACTTTTGGATGCCACTTTCTCTCTCCAAGCATGGGACCAAATGGTTGCCTTTTCTCTCTCTTAAGTGCTGATTTTTTATCTAGATCCGGAGATTTTTCGTAGCAGTTGGTCTAGGCATTAATTGATTTTTTGTAATAATTGGTATCAAAGCTGATCCGTTGCGCAACACTAGGTCCTCTTGAAGATAAGAAATCGGGCAAAAATTATCTCTTAGAAGTGACGTCATATAGAAGTATTTGAACTATCATGTAAGGTTTCCCCTTTAAAGGACTACTAAAGCTATCTATCCCAACGTTCCATGGGACGTCTCATTAAAATCTGAATGCTGGCAAGAATCACCACAGCCACCACTAGCAGGAACCATAACTGCCACCATTACCACCTTTCACTGCCACCACTAAGCCACTACCACCAACACCATTGGTGATGATTGCTGCCACCATTAACATCGCTATAACCATCTAAGCTGCTGGTACCACTACCACAATTTGCTTCACCAGTGATGACCCACTACCAGTACTACTATCATTGCAATTGCTACTACCACTACCACTAATGACCAACACCACCACCACAACCAAAAGGTTAGAAGATGGGTTTGTTTGTTGATTGTTTATGCTTACAAAAATTTGCTGACTCCAAATGTATTTATATCTTTGAAATTCTAAGAAAATAGAAGTAAATATTTTGTTTTCTATTTAAAAATAAGAAGAGTGAAAATGATGCCAAAGACAAACTAAGATTCCCAGTTTTTACATAAATTTAGTAAAACTTAAAACAAGCCACTTAGATCCATTTGAATGGTTGAAATTTTTAAATGGTGTTGAGTTATGAAAGATCTACCAGGCTAATGGTACAAGTATAGCTTACCTTTCTTGATATTTATTGATCATTTCTCTTGATAATTATTGATAATATTATTCTAAAATTCAAAAATTATAAATTTATACATTAGTTTATTATAATAAAATATTAAACTTTCAAGCTCTAGACAATACTTCCTATAAATAGATATCATGAATAAAAATACCAATCTCAATCAATTTAATAACAATAACAACAAAGCCTTAATCACCAACTAGTTGGATCGGCTACATGAATCATTTTCTCCATTCAACTCTATTCTGAGTCATATTTTTTATAAGATGCAAAAATTCTAAGTCTTTCTTTATCACTTCTTCTAATGTGATTTTTGGACTATCTCTATCTCTTTTTCCTTCAACATGTATCAAGTCACTCCTCTTCTAATCTCAATCAATTTAATCATTTTAAATTCTATAGAAATTATAGATTTTGATCCATCATTATGCTTAATTGCTAGATGGATGCTTATAGTACATCAACAATATGTTGTCAACCATTAGAACATTTAACCTTTCACTTTTCTTACTAAAACATATGAGCATCTACGAGTTTCTTATTTCTCATAGCTGGTTTAAACATGTTATGCTGTATGTCATCTTGATTAACATCTCTGAACCAAACTATTCCTTACAATCGGCTAATTGTTGTGTATGAATTATGGACAATGGATCAGAATATATACTAGCAAGGTCCATCAATTACTATATAAATGTTCCAGAATTATAGGTGTTATTTCATAGGATGCCATGTTGTTTAAAGAAAAGAAGCACTTGGTTGGTGAATGTGCTGAAGTCCATTATAGGATGAAATTGATTAACAAGATATAAAGACCATCTTGGAAGGCCGAAGAAAAGTGGGAAAAGTAGGAAGCATAGAAAACATGACCTTGGATCATTTATGTTGTAGAGACAAGGTTTAGATTTACAGATCTGTAGTCTAATCTGACCATGTCTTCTTCTTCAATTGAATACTTAGCCTCCTCTCCCTCGGCCCTCAGCCTAGTAGTTCTTTGTGCCAAGGACCTTTCTATTCTTGCCCTTAAGGATATAGTCCGCATTAGGCAAACATATTTCATACCCCAGGAATTCCTCCTTGCCCCAGGTGAATCAGATTGACCTTTTGACTCCTCGAAGGAGCAGCTCGTTTTGTACGAGGTTGCTCTCAAAGCTGACCTCAACTACCTATCCATCATTTCATTGGTCAACTCTTAGGTCTATATAACATTGCACTGACCCAACTTTTCCCTAACTCGTGAAGTATGGTCAACTTCTTATCTTGAGTGTCCTCAATAAGCATCCCTATTTTAAGTACTCTATTTAGACAATTCTTCAACCTTAAGGAGCAACCCACTGAGGTCAGATGGCAGTATTTTTCCTACTTGACAAGGACAGAAAACCTTGGTTGGTAGTCCTTTTTCCATCCATGAATGGAAAAATAATTTTTTCTTCGTATCCTTGGCTAATAAGATCCAATCATTCAAGGTACGATGGCAGCAGCCGAACCTTCGCCCACACCAAGCACCCCTACCTTCCCTCAATGAAGAGGATGCCATGAATGGCTTAAAAAAGAACCCTTCCCCAAATTTCATGTCCGATCAGAGGAGGCACTGAACTGAGCAAGGTTGAGCTCAAGCTCCCATGCTTAGAAAAATGTATCTTCTTTTTTTTCTGCTTTATTACATGTAAATAAGCCCAGTACCGACCTAGAGGTTATATTTTGCAGAGATGTTGAACATCACTAAGTTGCAGTCTTGGAGGTTCGTTCTTCCCATATAGTGTGAGCAGTAGGGTTATAATTCCCTTTGCTCAAGTAGGTGCACTGGTGAAACTAACCAAACATACATCAGTTGGCCGTAACCAATCTACACTTATTTTCATCTTTTGGAAGGCTTCATAAAAAAGGATGTCGACTGAGCTCTCATTATTGACCAATATCCTTTTTACTCGATAATTTGTGATCGTAGCCACAACAACCAAGGCATCATAATCTGGGACTCACACATCTTGTAGATTTTTATTCAAGAATGCAATACTCGAATCCTCAACTTTTGGTCTCTTCATAAGAAGCTCATGAGTTCAGATTTTCCAAGCATAAACCTTTCTTGCTGAAGTGATCTCCTTGTCAGCTGCTGATCTATTGTGGATTACGTTAATCGTCCCAATGGTTGGTCGATTGTCTATCTTTAGTTGAAGCTCTTATCTATTGCCTTGGTCAAGAGGATGTCAGTCCCGAACATAGTGACCAAGATGGCCTCTCCGGGTAAGATCTTCGATCTTATTCTTCCAATGTCAACACTCCTTTATGGCTGTACTCACAATGAAAACGGTTGTTCTCTTTCTTAGACTTGACCTCATCTTGTCGAACCACCTAGGGTACTGATCTTAACTAATTTGTATTAGAATTTGGGAATAAGAGGTGTTAAGCATACCTTTCGAATATTCAAGGAGTCCTAAGCTGGTGTGTCATCCTACTCAAGGCCTCTTCTAAGAGTCCCCAAATTGTTGGTCATCCTTTTCAACTTGCTTCTTTGAAAGTCGAGCTTTGTCTTCTCAATGGGTGGCAAGAGTCTTCTCAGCATTGATATATTTTTCAGCTCAACTAAAGAGTTCATTAAAGTCCTTTGGCAGTCATTTCTTTAGCGAAGAGCTGAATCTGGAATTCCTCAAGCTACTCCTAAAGGCTGTAACGACCACTAAGGCATCTAGATCTCTGGCTTCCAATGCCTCAGAGTTGAAGTGCTGCAAATAGTCACTTAACGACTGTTTGTTCTTTAACTTAATGATCATCAACGATCAAAGGATGGTGTACCATGTCTAAGCAACCTTTTATTAAAGTTACAGAGAAAGCTTGGCACAAGATTGCATCCAAAGCCTAGTATAGCAATATGAGAGCTTTGAAGCTTTCTAAGTGATCAACTTAGTCAAATGTCCTATCGTAATACTCCAGTTGCGGCATCTTGAACTTAAGAAGTAACGGCTCAGCTATCACGTCTCTGATAAAGGGCGACTAGGATGGAAAATCTAGGTTGTCAAATGACCTTGCCCCTAGCTCCGAACTTGATGCATCCTCTCACCAATCTTTTGGTCAATTTCGTTAAATTGTCAGTCTACATGCCTTCGGCTAGCTGAGAACAACCTTATGATGATGCACTCATTTGAGCTAGACAAGCGATCATGGAGCTCTTCTTCTGATGGAAGAGAGTGGTTAGCCTCAGTTATTGGATTCTAGAGCCAATCCCTATGCTCATCTAGAGGTCAGCTAGGTCCGACCTCAGTTCGTTGGTTTTGGAGTCAATCATGAGGCTCATCTAAGGTCAGTTGGGTTTGGCCTCATGATGATCTCTCTAAGCCACTTTAATCTAGGCTCTGAAACTAGCTTATTGAGAAACTAGGGTCCGCATAAGGCTTGCTAGCACATTCACCTTTTGGTTTAGTATTTTGAAGGTGAAACCAGCTTGGGGTAGACCAATGGTGAAGCAAGGCTAGCCAACACCTCAATAGAATCTTGAGAGATGGCTAGAGCTTGACTCACTCGTACATGGGTTGTGCTTGGGCCTTGATCATTCTTCTTGGGCGGCATCACTAGGTACCAGTGCTTCTTATTAAAAGTTCCCATAGATGGCATCACTTTGTTAACACTTTTTTCTAGTCTTTGCACCAACGGACAAGATTTCTTCCTTCATGCATGGTAAAGCACCCTTCTGACCGGATGGCCACCTTCCTTGCTATCCTACACTCAAAGAAAGGAGCGTTAAAGGACCCCAAAGTTTTCCTCCAAGAAAAATCGATCGATACTTAAGTCAGCGATGGATAAATAAGAAGGAAAACCTAGGCCTTTAGAAGAAATGCTTAGGGCTTCAACAAAGAGAGAGAAAAGAGAGGAGAGAACTTCCTTTACCTATAGGTCTCAGGCTGCTTTTATAGATGTTTAGAGAAATTTTACCTTAAGACAGACCCTTATGAGGAATGGCTCTCATTGAATCCTGATCTCCAAAGAAATTACATTTTAATAGGAATAAGGTAAATACATTCCTTGGGCTTATAAGATTGGGTTTGCTGTAGGAGTCCTGACCAGACTTGGACAATGATTATTACGAAGGAGAGTCTTTATCCCTGATTAGGTTTTCTCTCATCGTGTTGAAGTTTAACTCTGCCACATGTCATGGTAGGATCTATTCGCCAAATCAGCCCACATCAGATCCAAATCCAAATCCATATTCAATTTGTCTTATCTAGTTTGGATGCAAATACAACATGGATCAAACCAATTCAAACCATTTATAGCTCTAATACAACCTCTGTCCAAATAATAACTCATCTACTTAGTAGCTCACAGTCATGTTCAAAAATATGAAGCACCTCCTTATGCTTTTAACATCTACTAGGCAATCGATTTTTTGGAGTCCTTATGGACTACATATAGCATTTGCAAGAAAAATAAATTTTTAATGTATGCACATGTTAATGCCCCACATATTGTACAAGACCTAAATGCTAACTGGCCTTGTCTCAGCTGGTTGGCACCTCTAACTTGTGAGAGGTCTAGGAGGTCCAGAGTTTGGACCCTGGTGATCTTGTTCTCCTTGAATTTCTCAAATACAAAAAATCTAAACCGTGGGGACTATTTTTTGAATATGGAATACTTAGCCATTGCCTCATCATTAGATGTTGGCATACCACATCTCACCAATCATTTCCCAATTCATATAAAATAGATTTATTTCCTTCTCAAAAATTATATTTGTTGTCAATGCATACATTAGTTCTATTGCAATTGGACCAGGTTGACACGAAATCAAGAAATGTAATAGTAACACCCAAAGGCATCAAAGATCCAGGGAACATGTGTGAAGCAGCTGCTGGGTCAGCAGCTGCATAGAAATACTACAAAGTTTCCCAATATGCATCAACAGCATCCTGCTTTAAAAGTATGAAACCATGCCGAATTCTGGGTTGAAGATCAGCCTTGACATGTGAAGATGGTAGGGTCGTTGACAAAGGTTCTTCAATGTAAGGTTTAAGCTCCATAGCATGTGCAAGGACAGCATGTGATAGCATATTCACATCTTTTGCAGAATCTTCTCTCACTAGTTGAATCAACTAAAAATGAGGGAAAAATCCTAATAAGTGTTTCTGAAATGCTATTGAAATTAGTAATACTTGAAGCCCTAGGAGGCCCCCTATAAATTAAAGTTTGCATCTGGAGTGATGCAAGCTAAAGTTTGGGCATATGTGACAAAAATCCAGCAAGAAATATTCTACAAGATATGCAGTAAATCATCAACCAAGCTACAAGAACTTTTCTAAGCATCAACAAGAAACCACTTCCAAAAATACAAGATTTACTGTTACAAAAGAACTTTGGCAAGAAAGCATCATTAAAGAGAAGAAAGTAGCAGCAGAATCAGTGAGGACTAAGCAGTGATTCGAGGATCAGAGAGACAGAGAGAGAGAGAGAGAGAGAGAGAGAGAGAGACCAATACGGATCGAGAAAAAGAGGTAGAAGATAAATTAACATATTGGTATATGGGTACCAATTGTAGAAAACAGAAAATGGTGCTACTTATACAAATAGAATTTAAATGTAGTCAAATCATTAAGATGCAGTTTGAAAATTCATAAAAGCATTTTGAAAGTTTTACTTTAGGAGATTCACCATGCATAATTAGCAAAAAGGGATTTAAACCAGAGAACAACCAAGCTATTGAGATTGGTTGCAATAAACCAACAGATGCCTCTACAGCCTTCAATGCAGGATGCTAATTCTTGCATTTTTACCAAAAATATGAGGTTCTGTAGATATTGAGACGTAAAGCCAGGATCGGCCATGCTTATAATAAGGAACTAAAACTAATTTATTTAAAATCCTTGCAGAGCACTGAACATGAAATTATTACCTTCAGCCGAAGTAAAATATTAATTATACGTGACAATCATCCAGTTGCCTGAGTATCCATCAGCTGTTTGTACTCCTGAACAGGAAGATCTGAAAGCCTCAACCCACGTCTGCAATTCTCTACCATGTTATCAATCCCCTTTGGAGACCCAACAACTTGTAAGAACAGTTTAAGTGGTGCTGTGAAGCGGCACAACACGTGCGCGCGCACAGAGTGAGCGAGTGAGAAAGAGAGAGAGAGAGAGAGAGATTCCACACAATAAAAGATGGAAATGCAAAAAGCATAAGCATATCAGTGTTTATATATAAAAAGAACTCAAGGAAAATAACGTTGCATGTGTCAATCTGAAAATCCTATTAGACAACACCTGTTGAACAAAATAAATTCCCCTATTTCTTTCAAGTTCCATGTTCCTTTTTTATTTCAACCATTAAGTGATAAGTGATGAAACAAAGCATATGCTACAGATGGTTCTCATACATGAAAACAATCTTATGTTTTTCCTTGACAAAATCTTGAAAATTTCCCATTGTCATTATAGAATGTGTATCAAAAATTGAAGGACAGAAAGGAAGGGAAAAGAATATTCTATATATGTTTGGCATACTGAATATCTTAAATAAGCAGCGGGCAAGATTAGATGTAGCTAAGGGCCCAAATTCTGTTTTAAGCACCATGTAGTGTAAGAATGAACATAACTTGTTGATAATTTTTCTAGAAATATAAAAATGCAAAGTGACTGTGGCAGGAGGTCCTAGTCATGGACAAAAGCATGCGATAGTGAAAAATAACAGTCGCTGACCTTTAATCTTTTTAGTATCCTCTGTTCCCTCCTGATACCAACCAAAGTTGATGAGAGACACGAAGAACTTTGTACAGCCTTCAGCTTAGACAAAATAGATGAAACTGACAGATGTTTTTCTGATTGATGACCATTTGATTTGGGTGCTGTTGCTGCACTGCCAGGCTTTTGATCATCACCTATACTTGAAACATCAAGGATTTGATTCTCCCTCTCTGTACCAAGTTTAATTTGGGCATCCCCAGCACATCCAGAACTGATGCCAGGTGGCTCCAGTCCAAATGACCTACAATCTATTTTCTCTGGGTGCAAAAGTGCATCAGTGGAATAAGTGTCTTTCAATTGGACATCTGAAAATGATACAGCATATGGACCAGACTCCCTTGATTGAGTAGAAATCTCATCCTTACAAGGAACTGCTGCACATTTGCTAGGAACAGTATTAGCTGAACACTGAGGATAATTTCTGAAAGTCCAAACTCGATAAAGTGATGTTCTGTCTTGAAGTTCAGCCTGCCAAGGCATTTTAAACCTTTCACGCATATGACGAATTCGGCAGTGTAACTTCTTAGCATTTAGCCCAAGTCTTTTGCCAATCTGAGTATAACATGATATTTAAAGCATATTGTTACAAATGGTCAGGAATCCAAGACGCAATAGGCATGTGAGTCAATTTGCATAATTGCATAGATAAACAAGCCAAAGAAGAGCATAACTTGTATAATATGGGCAAAGGCTTCACAGCAACAATAATCACTATTGAAGTAAGGATCGCAGTCATTTATAATTAGATAAATGCACTACAATTGATGAAATCAAAATAATGGGATTTGATATGACTTTAAGATTAGAATGTTCTAGATATTTAAATTAGAAATAGCTTCCATGTGTGAAAGAAGTTATGTCATTCCATTCCTACACATCTGCGATATATATAATCACATTTACTGAAAAAAAATCAAATTTTTGAAACCTTCATTGGTGCTATAAATATCTGCCAATAAATCATGCAGTGTCCACAAAGTAATTTCTTAATAAAGAATGCTATTATACAATAACAATAACAAAGCCTAAATATCAAACTAGTTGGGATCAGTTATGCGAATCTTTCTTTTCCATTTCACTCAATTTAGAGCCATTCTTTCCATAAGATGTAAAAGATATCAAATCTTTCTTTATTACTTCATTGAACAAAGAATGCTAGTATACAAATTTCAAGCAAATATTTGAACAAATAATTATCCCCACTGCTGCAATCATACCTCAAACATAAGGAGCATAATTTTTACAGATTTTGATGGTCTCTAGATTATGGAGTAGCAATTTCTTTCTTCGACTTTCAAAAGAACGTGAACCAGAAGATTTTGAAATAACTTAACCGATAAAAGGATACAAACTATAAAAGGATGCTAGTGGAATATGAACTTTAGCCAAGGAATGGTATTTATATATCCTCACTAGCTATCCCAGTTCCACAATTCCAACCATCAAACGCAGATGGTCATCTCCATTTGCCAACCCCAGAAGGAAAAAAGCAGCAGTTTCAAGCAATAAAAAAGAAACATAATAAGTTTCTCCAATATATTATTACATCCCATCCAGAGATCAATCTTCTTTGGAATACAACATAATGCACCAACATGTTAGGGGAAAAAAAGGAAAAGAAATGTGTAATTCTTCAACTTATACCTGATGGTTGATGTTGATCAAACCTTTATGATCAGGTCTACAAGAAACGATGAGTTAATTTTTTCAGATAGTACTCAAGAAAAAAAGCAGGACAGATTTGACTGAATCCATAATCATGAGGGCAAATCCTAAAGCTCCAATAACTAAATCTAAACATGGAACTTACCAAATAAGGAAAAAGGAAAATAATAATAAAATAGATGGAAATATCAAATTTTCTTCAATCTCCTCAAGATAGCCATTCTCTATATTTATGTCACCGTAAGCAAGTCCCAAAGAATTTAGATAAGTATTTGGATACCTCTTGTTGGGAAATTCATGTAGTTAGGGTGGCATATGTTTGTAGTTGCTGCAATAGAAGCTACATTTCCAAAGTTTGTTTAGAGGCTTTGCAATTGCAGTAAAAATAAAAATCTTACGTTTGTTTGCCTCTAAATGAGAACAGGAACAATATTTGATTGTATTATTAAAATAGTATTAATCATATCTCCACCAACCACTGTCCTAACTAGGATTTAAACCCGTCATAAAGATACGTCTAAAGTCTTTTTCAGTTGCAATAGTCTGTCTTACAACCGATTTGGTTGTAAGACAAAATACTCTAAAAGGGCCCTAAAATGCAAAATGATTTAGATGATTTCAGTCAACTTATAACAATCCACTAGAAAAGGGCCACTTCCTGCAAATGCTAAATATAAAGCATTGATCAGATATAGCCAAGCCTAGACCTTGTAAGTACAAAAGGAAAAGAATCCTCAACTCTCATAACCAATGGCTTAAATTTCAGCTTGGGGCCTTGTCTTGAGTTGCTTTAGGAATGGTATGGTACCAAGTCGGTACTGTATGGTCACTATAGGGTCAAAACATACAAATAACCGATAAAAACAATAAAAAAAAGGAAAAAACAATTGCATCCAACTCCATCCTGACCATTTTGGTGTATCCTGAGTGTCAGAACACAACCGAGACAAATCAGTGCATTCTGAGTATGGTACCAACATTATTGTCCCATTCCAGCAAGGCTTAAATCCTTAGATCCTTTCTCATAACCATGTAACCACTTTGTCAAGATAACTTGGTCCAGAAGTGCCCATTGGTTGTATAATTAGCACATTTAAAAGATGTGTCTCATGAAGGAAACCCAAACTCGCATAATATATGGTTGAAACTTGAAAGAGACTCTAGGACATCAAGTCATGACTCCAAAACATTATATATGTAACTAATCAACTATATTCACGAAAGAAAAAAGAATGTAAGTTGTAAACCTATATATTTCATTTTATAGACCACATAAATATCACAATAAGTCCCTTTTTAACCATGCTATGCCAAACCATCCTGATTCGGATAATTCGGGGTGAACCAAACCAAACCAACCTGGAACTGGAATGGTTCAACCTTTCAATTCAATATAAGGGAAGAACTAACTGAACCAACCCCGAACCAAACCGCTTAGTTTGGCCCGATTTGAAGCAGTTCATGGTTTGAAGATCCTTGATCCACCTAAATGGTATGTCACCAATTCAGTATGGTACACTTTGTACTGAACCGTGCTGCTCTGGTGCTAAAATGGTTCAACTCAATTCAAGCTAGTTCGATTCGTACTAAGTCAAAACTTGATACCTTACCAGTAATACAATACAGTTAGTTGGTATGGGTCGGTCTGGTAGACTTTGGATGAAAGCAAATTAAGGTAGATAGACGTAACCCCAAGTCAAGCTATATAGTATAATTTTGTAGGGTTAATAATAAATAGAATAGTAGGTAAATAGTCCATAGTAGAATAGTTACACTTTCGAAGATTACCTTTTAAACTGTTATTTTTTTCTCTTCTTTTTTTAATTATTTATTCTAGTTTTGTAACCTTAGCAACTACATTACAAGAGCCAAACAAAGGTCCAAAACATTTTGCAACAACCAGTAACCAATAGAGTTAATCTGGAATAAACATGTATATGGAACAAAAAATCATAGTAACCATCATAAATGGCATGTAAAAGATAGGGATGGAAATGGATAGGATTTCTGCGGGTATCCAAACAGAACCGAATGGGAAAAAATGGGTTTGGATAAGGAAAAAACCAAATTTGGGTTGGTTTCAGGTTTAAGATTTTAAAACCCGATTAAAATCGGATCAGGTTCAGGTTTAGAAAACTGGGTATTTGAAAAACATGATTTTCTAAAAGTTATGAAAAATATTATATTTTTACTGGTTATAGTTTATGTTATGTCTTAGTTTATTTTATAAGAAAAGTTCTCGATGAGTCTTATTAAATTTATTTTAATTTTGTTGGTGTTGTTGAATTGATATAGGGATATGCTTGATTTTTCTGTTTCTACGATAAAAAATGAATTTATTTCAATTACAGACTGGGTTTGGGTAGGATAATAGATTGTTACCTAACCTGATTTTCATAACCAGTTTGAATACGGTTCAATTATGTGCTTAATAAATCGATTCGGTTACGAGTTCAGATTTAACCCTTTTTAAAAAAATCAGTTTTAAAACTGATTTCATTTTCGAGTTTTAATATCAGATACAAATTCAGAAAGTGCAACAAAATAGGGTACCCGACCCATTTTCATCCCTAGAAAAAGATGCTTAATGCAACAACCAAACATGATTTCAGGATTCATTGGGATGTCTCATGAGACAGCGAGATGGTTTAGCATCCCAAGTGTCCCACCGTATCATCATCCCAGCATTATAGTCAACATATCTTGGGACCTTCCCCCACCTTAAGAATTAGGATAGGTCGGGACAGCAGCATCTCCTTTAAAATGGAAAAATTAAAAATTTTTGAAAATCAACTTTGAAAATAATTACTTTTTGAACAAGTAACATCAAGTGGAATAGAAGAAAAAATAGCAACACCATATACTAGTTAAAGTGCAATATCTAATTGCCAGAATAGTAATATGGATTTTGATCCAGTTTAGTTACATCCGTAAACATACCCTCTTGTCGACTTTCGCTTGAAATTCTTCAACAAGGTGAGCATCTTTTACCCTTTTAAAGATCTGTTGATGCATTGTATGACATAGAAATGGCAGAGTATGTTGGAACATCAGCAATGAAATAAGACAAATTCAATATATACATAGATGTGAATCATCTGCCTAAAACAAAATCAACTCACACTTCTCCATGCTCTATGCCCAGGGGTTTTCCTATAACCAAGAACCAATTTGATGTCAGATGAAACGAGAACCTGAAACAAAACAACATTACATATAATCAACATTAAAAAGCATATGTTTAAGAAATCAATGTAGACATTGGTAATAAAATAATCCTACCTTCCCTCTTTCTTCTTCAAGTCTATCACATATAGCTTTCATTGCTGGTAGATAGTCTTTTATGGAGAAATCATCATTGACACAAACCCCAGAAGCTCCATCTGCTTTCAGGGAACTTCCTTCTGTATTTTCAAGACTCCCTAAATATCATTATTATAAAGAAACATAAGTTCATTTGGTATTGCATTGCTTTTGTTTTCTTTCCTATTCAAAAGCCCAAGAAGAAAATAAACTAGATTATATAACACTTATTATGAGACCATTTGTTTTAAAATTATTTTTAAAGTCTTTAACAAAATGAAAATAAAAGTCAAAAAATAGCACAAGTTTTGTGCAAATGAACCTCAAAAATATCATTTTTATAGACCTTAATTATATCATGATTTTAGCAAGTTCACCCGTGATACTAGCCTCATTTTCAATTCGAAAGTGTTGCCGCAGTTGATCCAAACTCAGAGACTTTTTCTTATGTTTTTTTTTTTGGTAATCCTTCCATGAACGAAGAGGTTTACTAATGATAGTAAAAACTTGAAATGCCTCTGAAATTATTTTGCCTATATTAGCACTTGGGTGGCAATCTGATGGCAATCTTGTTAAGTTCATTGACTTAATTAATAATGGGTTTAGACTCATCCACTTTGAAATCAATATTGTTAAAGGCCAAAAGGAAGGTATTAATTATTTTGAAACTTTCTCCTCCATTATTAAGTTTACTTCTATTAGAATTGTAATTGCTATTCCTTCCATGTATATTCTTGTTGTTCATCTCATAGATGTTAAAACTGCCTTTTTAAATAATGAGATAGATGAAGAGATTTACATTTACCAACCTGAGGTTTATACTGTTAATGGTCAAGAAGATAAAGTTTGCAAGTTGAACAAATATTTGCATGGACTTAATCTAATCCCTAGTCAATGGTACAAAATGTTTAAAAAGGAAATTAAGAAATTTGGTTTTAAGAGTAATAGGATTGAAACTATGTATTTCTCAAATACACTAATGATTATAATGTTTTAATTACACTTTATGTTGATGACTTGCTAATTTTTGGTTCTAATATATAATGTGTTGATGAGATATTTTTTAAATTCAAGCTATTGATATTAAAGACTTAGGATCATTGATAAGTATTAAGGTTATTGAGAGGAAAAGTGAATTTATATTGACATGATCTCATTATATTGAGAATGTCTTAAAAATTTAATTATTTTGATTGTAAACCTAGTAAAACACCTAAATATCCATATTTTTATCTTTTGCCTAATAATGGTGAACCTATTAATAAAAAAGAATATACTAAGATTATTGATCGTTTAATGTATGAAACGAACTACAATAAACCTGATATTGCACATGCTATTAGCATATTAAGTAAATTTGCAAGTAATCTTAATTATGAGCATTGGAAGAAGTTGACTGGAGTTATGAGATATAATGAAGTATACTTTGAGCTATGGTTTGTATAAATATTCTACTCCTGCTTTAGAATATTGTGATGCTAATTGGGCTTTTGATAGAATAACCTCTCAATAAACTAGTGGATGGTTATTTGCCTTTGGTAGTGCCACAGTCTCATGGTCTTTAAAAAACAATTATATATTGCATTATATTTATAGAATCTGAGTTTATTGCCATATCCCTAGCTATTAAAGATATTTTATAAATTAAACTATTAATAAGATGCATACCTTTCATTGATATATCTTAAGGACCTATTACTTTGTATTGTGATAATTAAGTTGCACTTCACTATACCAAAAATAAGATAATGTCAAGTAAAATCAAGCACATTGCAATGCATTACAATTATATTAGAAGTATTGGAAAAAAGGACAAGGTTGCAGTTGAGTACGCATCTATTAATCAACCCCCCTTACTAAACTATTATCTAGCGAGAAGATTAAAAAATCATGAGAAATAAGGGACTATTAGTTTAAAGGTGTCGGTAAATACTAAAAATCATATATATAGAAGTCCAAAGAAAATTTAATTAAAAAACTATCTAAGAAATCACAACATAAGGTTGCTTTTTCAATACATTAAATTTTCAAAGAATGGTGGGTGCAAAATCTAACCAGCGAAATAAGATCTATTCATTCAAAATCCCATCTAATTAATGCACTTTCTTATGTGCGAAGATAGACCCATCAGGAACATCCTGAACTACTTTAGTTGCTCCACTTTAAAAGTAAGAGGATGCTTTTTATGGGTTACTAATAAAACCCTAAAGTGCTTGCTAAGCTAGGAACAATGTGAATATTAATTTGTGCTTTTAATATTCTCAAATTAAGGTTTTGCCCTCCTAGGTAATTAAGCCAATATATTCATATTCAATCCAAGATTCAAGTCATAGTCTACCTTCGGATATATATTGTATTATATCCCTTTTTTATTTCTAAATATTTTTATTACAAAACAAGTGGGGGATTGCCATATACTAATTTTAATAATAATTTAAATTGGATAAAACTTCTTTGATGCGTAGTTAAATATAATAGGAAGTCTTATTTGTAATTTTCTCAATTTTTTAAACTTTTTAAAACATTAGATAGTTGCCAAGTGGTAGGACTATCTTTCAATTTTTGTGAAAAGAAAAGATGCATCAAGAAGTCACGTCAAACTATCTTTTAGTGATAGAACTTTGCAAAGAGTTATACCGAAAAGCTGCATTGGAAAGTGTCTCTAAGAAGTTGCACCATTTTTGAAAAGATTTCTAAGGTTTGAACTCTTATATATCTACCGATGCATAAAAAATACGAGAACAATTAAAAACTTCAACATCTATTATACTCTTTCCTTCTAACATTCTTTCTCCATAATGTTTTCTTTTCTAGGCATAGTTTTTTAAATAGAAAAATTTTGGAATGCAGCCCAATTTTTCCTTGATTAGGCATTATATCTTGGGGTTAGTGTTTTTAAGCCGCCATCTACACCCAATGTGGGGAAATAACTATCATTAAGATAATTTCCTGAAATAACCTATAAGTTGAGCATAGTTCTTAAGCCGCCATCTACACCCAATGTGGGGAAATAACTATCATTAAGATAATTTCCTGAAATAACCTATAAGTTGAGCATAGTTCTCAATAGTGTCCATGCTAAAAGTTATCCCTTTTGAGGGTTTCAGCAATACCTTGAACAGCCTACATTACTTAGATATGAATATATAAGAAAATTCTTCTGGCCTAGTATATAGAGTTTAGGATAATTGACATGCTACATGCCTTTGCTTGCCATGTTTTTTCATCAACATCTTACCCCATTGTTTTTTTGGAGAATCGATGTTAAGAGTCTTACTTATCACTCTACTATCATTTCTTCTTTTATTCTTTGATCACACAAACAAAAACCTGGCATATCAAATTAAATACTAACAGAATGATGAGTCAATCCCTAACTAGCCTATCAAGCTTCTATTAGAGATAAGATCTAGGGCATCTACAAGGACAAGCCCATGTCTGTGCGAAAAAAGGAATTGAGGACTATTTGCACAACTTTTCATAATAACTTTTCATAACTCTACCATCTCTCTCTCATCACCAATCTTCAGAAAATCTTGAGTTATGAGAAAGAGTTTCCGTTTCATCTTAGCAGAAGAAAGGTCTTGGAAACCTCAATCATGTGCTTCCAAGAGGTATGTTAATTAGATCTATGGCTTGTTTTATCAATAGTAGAGCCCCTAGACAAATTTCCTCTACAGATGAGAGATATGCCTCTAATATTGTCCGTTTGTATTGTTTCCTATAAAATGGCCATCAATGGGACCTTGGTGGTCTCACATAGCAACTTTTCATGCACTTAGCATTAGAGGTTGATTTCCACCCATTTGAGATCCTTCTGGGTTGTGATCATTCATGTAAATTTTTAGTGGATTCCTAAAAGTGATTTGAAAGAAATATGAGTCACAAATTTTCATGATGGTTTTGGGCCTGTGTTTTTTCTAATCATTTTCTCAAACAAAGGCAATGCATCTTTATGATTGTGATGGATGTATAGTATATTATAAGAGCTTTCCAGAGGTAGGGGCATTGATATAGGGTAAGGCAACCGAGTCAGATTCTAAGAAGGCTAGAATGACAACTTCAAGGGAGGAAAGTGCGATGGCAAGAAGGACAAGACAAAGATGAACTCATGTAACTATGGTAAGCTAGGTCAATTTTCTCGTGAATGCATTGAGACAAATGAACGCTTTAAATTGTTTGATTCCTCCTTATATGTGAGCAATTGTTAGGTATTGTCAGAAAATTATTCCTGTTTAGATGATTGACTCCATAGCAACATATTGCATAACAAGAGATCTGACATTATATGTGGAGTTTCATTGGATTCCAACGAGAACTAGATGGATATATATGGGGAACAAGCAGAGGTCCTAGGGTTGGAACCCACAAGCCAGCATTATAAGATGGACGCATGTCATATCTCAATGACATTTTATATGCATTAGAGGTCTAACAAAGTCTTGTCTCTCTACATTTGTACTAAGTTTAGGCTTTATATTTGAATTTTTAATGGCTGTCTTAAGTTATGCATTGGAATTGCTTATTATAGTAGTGAATATTCATTGGATCCAAGGTATTCAATATTGTTTTTATTTTCAAAAATACTGGATATTGTTTTGTAATAGTAATGAGTATGTTAAATGACATATTAATTCAAGATATATTGGGCAAGATAGAATAAATAGACATGCTTGAGAAAGCCTTCTTGGCCCAATCACAAAGGTAAATTTGCTAATTTGTAAACATTTTCTACGTGATAAAACTCAACTCAACTCAACTCATCTAAGCCTTTTTCCAACTATATGGGGTTGGCTACATGAATCTGCTTCCTTTACTCTGCTCTATTCAGGACTAAGTCAACATTTAAATTACAAATAGTTATATCTTTTTTAATTATTTCTGTTCATGTTAGTTTAGGACTACGAAAATCATTTGATAAAGTAAAACAAAGCTATAATATCCCTATAACTCGTCCATTTAGATATATCTATGGCTCAAAGAATGTGAGGGCTAGGCATGATATCATACTTCTTCGCTTTCATAGATGGCTTCAAGCACTATGGTTATATTTATTTGATCTCTCAAGAGACAAAAGCATTGTGTATGCCATTGTATCAATATGGATTATATAAGTCATAAAAGCTACAAAAATGCAATTACCTATTGAAAATTCAAACTGACATAAATTTATGCATAAACAAATATCAGATCAATTGTCATAATTTAATAAACATATTCTTTACAACTAAGTGATTTTGATTCATTCCACAATTTACAAATTCATGATTCAGAAAAATTATATTGTTCAACATTTGGCTAAAAGAGAAGTTTTTTTGTATGTTACAACAATGTCAGACATCATACCACAATAGGGGACAGGAAAGGAACTCAAGGGCTATACCTGGGCTATCTCCTTTTCCAACTGGGACCTGAAAGAAATTTCTTAAAAACAAAAACTGTTGTAATGGAGTATCAGAGGTATATTTAGTTGAATCCGATGCTTTAACCTATCCCTGAGCCAACCTTATCTATTTGAGATCGACTGCTGCAACTACTTAAGCATTCCTTCCTGATAACAGGTCAGTATTCCCATCTCTGGGGACACAACCATAATCGGAAAGGGAGAGGATCTATACCAGTCAACAACTACACTCTTGGAAGGCGTCGGTTTGATGCATAACCAGACGAATCATTCAACTAATCTCATCACTTGACACAGTGTCGAGAAAAATCAGGAAGCAATTTCAAATATTCATGATACTTCCCGTCTTTTGATAATAAAGCTAATAAAAGGGAAGCAGTGGAGGATTCGGGATAAAAGCTTTTCTCTTCCATTTTATAAAGAAAATCAATAGCTTTCCTTACCTCATCTCTTTCCAAAAGCTCCTGACAATGGTATTAAACATGATAGAATTTGATGGGCAGCCATTCTTTTCCATCCACATGAACAGTGCATCAGCCTCATCTATCAACCCTTCCTTAATAAGGCCTTTGATCATTATGTATAAGTGACAACATCAGGTATCAAGTTATTAATAGGAATAGCATTAAATAACTCCCTTGCTGCCTCAGCTCTGCCAGCTCTAAACATTCCTTCAATCAAGATGTTGAATGTCATCACTTCAACATTATATTTTTGAGATAGCATATCTTGGAGCAGATTCATAGCTTCATCAATACACTGGTTCCTGCAGAGTCCATCCAGTATTATGTGATATGTACATAGATCTGGACTTACCCTAGCAGTAAGCATCTTTTTATGCAACTCTTTTGCTTCAACAACTCTACCCACATGATACAATCCATCCAATACACTGTTGTATGTTAAAATTGTAGGCTGCAATCCTTTCCGGCACATTTCACCAAAAAGCAATACCGCCTTTCCAGCCCTCCCACTCTTGCAGTAACCATTGATCAATACATTGTAGGTCACAACATCAGGCAGATAACCTTTCACAAGCATCAAGTCGAAGAGTTTCACAGCTTCCTTAATTTGTCCTGTCAAAAAGTATCCATCAATCAGGGTATTAAATGTAACGGTATTAGGCTCTTCACCTCTTTGAGTCATCACATCCAACAGTTTACATGCTTCTGCAACCATTCCTTCTTTACAAAGAGCATCCATCAATGTATTAAATGTTGGAACATTAGGTTGAATTCCTAGATCCATCATCTCATCAAGTAACTTCTTAGCTTCTTGCCAATCACCTAACTTGCAAAAGCCACAAATTAAAGTATTGTAAGTGATGATGTCAGGAGATATCCCCCGATCCACCATTTCATAGAAGAGCATCTTAGCATCCTCAAGTCTTTCAGTCCTGCAAAGTCCATCCAAAATAGTGCTGTAGGTAACAACATTGGGATTCACTCCTCTTTCAAGCATTTTCCTGAATATATGCACAGCTGCATCCATTCTTTGATTCTTACATGCAGCATTAATCAAGATATTGTAACTATAATGATCTAGTGCAATACCCATGTGCGTCATGGAATTAACAACACTCATTGCATCATCAAGTCGACCCTCCAGAGTATACCCATGCAGCAATATGTTATGTGATACAGCATTAGGTTTTTTCCCTCTTTCAGCCATCGAATCCAGCAACTTATGTGCTTCACTGGTTCTGCCCTGCTTGCATAAAGAATTCATTAATGTATTGAACGTTACTACGTTGGGTGACAGACCCTGATTTACCATCTCCTTGAATACTCTGATGGCTTCTTTCCAATGGCCAACAACAGAATGTCCATGAATAATGCAATTATACGTGACAACATCTGGTGTAAGGCCCTTGGTGACCATTTGTTCAAACAGCTTAGAAGCCTTGTCCATGTCTCCTATTTTGCAAAGTCCATCAATGACCGTACTGTAAATGGTAACATTTGGGACAACTCCTTCAGCAGTCATTTTCTCAAACAGTTTCATAGCTTTCTCCATAGCTCTCTCTTTGCAAAGCCCATCAATGATGGCACTATATGTGACAACATTTGGCACAACCCCTTCAGCAATCATTTCTTCAAACAGCTTAATAGCCCCGTCCACGGCTCCCTGTTTGCAAAGGCCATCGATAAGCGTGCTGTATGTGACCACGTTAGGCTTGCGGCTACCTTCCGATGTCACCATTTGTTGGTGCATCTCGAGTGCCAAGTTGGTGTTCCCGGAATTGCAGAGACCCTTGATGAGAGTACTGTACGTGAATACGTTTGGTGAGCATCCCATCAGAGGCATTTTCTCGAACACCATAGCTGCTTCCCCCATCCGCTTCTCGGTACCGAGGCCACTAACAAGAAAGTTGAAGATTACGGTGCTGGGACTGCACCCGCGTTTCAGCAGGCTTCCGAAGATCCCGAAACCCAAGTCCACCAGATTCAAGCGGCAGCAACTATCAATCACGAGTCGGTAAGTGCGAGCATTTGGCGAGATTCCTCCACCTCGATTCATGCGGTTGTAGAGAGAGATGACAGTAGAGTAGTGCTTCGTTCGAACGAGTGTGGCCAAGAGGAGGTTAAATGCGTATACCGGTGGCTTCGGCGTCGAGCCCAGTATTCGACCAAAGAGATCCAATGCCTCTTCGATCTTAACCGTCCCTGACTCGCACCGTTCTTTTAGGAGACGTTCCAACCCATCGACGTAAACCCCCATGGATTTAGAGCAAGAGGTGGATGCCGCCTTCATCGGAGGGAACTGGGAGGAACAGAGAACCAGCAGAAATAAGTAAATAATATCTAACATAAAAAAAATTGGGTTTTTTTTTAATTGATACACTTGTTATATTAAGTTTTTTTTTTTTAATAAAGCCAACTCACCAATTCCTCTTGAATTACCTTGGCCAATAAGTATGGATCCGATTAACAACCTCAAGATAACGAAAAGTCCTCTTGCTGCGTGCGTTGCATTCGATAATTGATTGTACATATAGCCATTTTATAGTGTAAAAGAAATAAAAATATTTTTAGATATGCGAGATCATACTAGCACAACAATCATCAAGCATGATGCATACATCCTGCAAATATACAAAGAGCTTTTCCTAAAATAAATACCTCAGAGCTTGACACAACGAGGCAATCAAAATGAGGCAGCCAATTTAATCTACCACAATCATCTTCATATAGATTTGAGACAGTAATTCTTTAAAAATAACTTTATATTAAATAAAAAATATATTATATATTTATAACTTAAATTTATTTATTATTAATTAATTTTTACTTAAAATATTATAAATGGTATAGAGTTGATCAACAAAAATGAATAGGCATAAAAAAATCATAAAATAATATTCAATTCAAAAGTATAAATGATCAGAGCCAATTCAAATATCAAAAGTTGATTAATATATAAAAAAAAAAGCAAGATACAAATAGCATGAGAAACAATTTAAATATGTAAAAGTTTATATAAATAAAGAAAGAATTATCATAAATTCTATTTAGCTTGGCTGCAATAACTTAACTTTTAATTGAGTATTTTTAGAAAAGTGACCGTAGGTATTATTAATGCAAGGAAATGGATTATTAATAAGCTAGCCTTGCAAAATCGGAGGTACTTGCCCAATGCTGTTGTCGGCAGCTCTTTCTTTCAGATCCAACGAACCTAGTCGAAGCAAATAAAAAACAAAATACTAGACCTGCAAGATCAGGAAAAAGGCTGATGAGCCTCACAGCGTGAGTTTACACCAGCCTCTAGGTGCTGTTGTCGGTGGAGAAAGTCTTTTTCCACCCACAAATTAACCTATCCATCACCCACAGCTTCATTGGTCACGCGGTGCGCGTTGATGACATCGATCGTCGGTTTTGATCATCAGAAAGCTTCGTAAAGTTATTGATGATGCTTCCGCTTCGAGAGGACCTGCAAAAAGTTTCAAGACCAGAGGTTATTCAAGGAACCCTTCGACGGCAAATTAGTGACCAAGTTACAGTTGTAAACTTAAAAAAGTTTGAAAAGAGAGCTCAAAAAACCGAAGTGCTCTCCGAGTGTGAGTGTGTTTCTCTTAGAGCTTACCAGCTTCGCCTTGCTAAGGATTCTTCTTACTCTTTTATGGACCCTTGGTTTCAGTCTGGGGATCAGCCACATGGAGTTCCGTGGAAGTGAGTGTCTGTTAAACTTATGGTGATTATGTGAACTCAGAGATGGTTGGTGGATCGAGTCTTATCGAATATGCGGGCTAGTTAGTTGGTGGGCCTGGTTCCATCGAGCGCATGGAACAGACGGTAGGTGGGCCTGATCCCATCGAGCATGTGGAACAGGTGGTAGGTGGGCCTGGTCCCATCGGGCACATGGGAGAGACGGTGGGCGGTTAGCCCATGCGGGGGCCATGTTGGTACCGCAACCTGTTCGGAAGTCAACATGGGGTTGATGCCGCAGCCAACGTTAAGGCCAGGTTCGAAGAGACGGGGTCGTCGAGGGCCGTCTCAGAGAGACGGGGCCACCGAGGGCCGCCTATCTTAAGTTTCACCGTCAGTCAGACCTGCCGATAATGCTTGCATGGCACTATCAGCCATATCAGATGCCCCCCCCACTCCAGCTCAAGGGGCATGCATCTGCTGACCCTTGGGCGAAAGGAGCGCAGAAATTTGTCATTGTTGCTGGCTTTGTGTGCCATTAACCGTCGAAGGCGAAGGCGCACCTCCCCGAGGCGATGTCACTTCGAGGTCTATCTGTATTTAAGGGGAAGCACGAAAGTGAAACTAATTTTGGGCGCGTCGAGGGGATATTTCTTGAAGGACGAAAAATTTGGGCGCCATCATCAAGCCACCACTCCCCATGTCTTATCATTAGTCGTGGATCTCGCTCCTTGTGCAGAATCGAGGCATCATATCTCGGGCAAAGGGGGAGTGATCGACAGCTTCAATCGCAGACGGCCGCATGGCAATGCCTAGGGCGAGCAATTTAAAAAGCTTGTGTGAAAGCACCTTGCCCACCCGAATGCTCTCTTTACAGTGTCATCGTCCTTACTGTTGTCTTCCTCCTAGAGTCTTTGAGCCTTCAGAGTCGAACTTTCTACCCTCCCTTATCGACACTAGGTCAGTCTCTTTTTGCTTCTTCCATTCTTTGTCTTTCTTCTTCTTGGATCCATGGACCATCGCGCCATTAGGAGGGCAAGAGGCCGTTGTAAGTCCCCCCGGTCCTCGGAGGACGAGGATGTTCCTCTGATGCACCATCGCTGTCGGCCGTTGGTGGAGTTACCATTCGCGACCGCATGACGGAGGCTGTGCAGCCTCCACCCCGAGGGTCTCCACCCAGGGCACCTCCACCTAGGGTGGCTCCGCCACCTAAAGTTTGACCGACCCCTCTTCGACCATTGTTTTGATTCATCAGGGCCAGAGGGGATGGTCTCCACCATAACCCCTGAACAGGTAGAAGACCTCAGGATTAGGTATAGGGTCCCTAATTATGTCCATCTATCCGCTCCTGAACCCGAGGACAGGGTGACCTCTGACCAACCCAGCCGGATAGCCTGTACGAGGAGTTCTTCAATAGTGGACTCCGTCTTCCTTTCCATATGTTTATCCTTAACCTGTTAGATAAGTATGGATTGGTCCCGGCATAGTTGACTCCGAAATCGATTCGGATCATCTGTGCCTTTGTCGTCCTCTGTTTCCTCCATGGCTCGGATGCCACGATCTCCTTATTTCGAGCCTTCTACAAGCACCGCCACCATAGCGAGGATGGGTGGTGGATTTTCATCTCCCGTCCCAGTAGGGCCTTACCACTTAGCCTTCCTCCAAAGTCAAGGGATAAAAATTCGATTCCCGTTTGCCCATGTGAAAGGTCTGAGGATGAGTTGGGGGACTCCCAACACCGGCCCTAACAAAAACTCCATGGTGGACGAGAGAGACCAGGGGTTCTTCGATCGCCTGACATCCTCCGAGACTCCATCCTACAAAGAGTTGTTGGCCGAGGCCAATCTATATGAGGCCGAGCTGTCCCCGGCAATTGGTGAGCGCAAAATCTAGCCCTTTCTCTTCTCTTTTTTTTTTTTGACCTTCTTTTCTGACTGTTGGCTCTCTGTGCAATAATGAAGTTGCTTGCTGAGAAATTAAGACGACAATGCGAAAAGGAGGGAGGAGGCTGGCGAGGTTGTGAGGCCGGCCAAGAGAGTTTGGCGAGGGGGCCAGGGCGAGCCGGCTTAGGCCTCCATGGCTCCGGCGAAGGCGGCTCCCGCGGAGGAGCCGAGGGGGAGCACCCCCAGTTGAGGCACTGGCAAGCGAAGATGTCCCCGCCATGGCCGAGGTGGGACCAG
This sequence comes from Calamus simplicifolius, assembly GCA_900491605.1. Lineage (NCBI taxonomy): Eukaryota > Viridiplantae > Streptophyta > Magnoliopsida > Arecales > Arecaceae > Calamus > Calamus simplicifolius. Next base: position 822,214 of record UESW01003833.1, on the reverse strand, counting down.
AGATGGGGGGCCAGCCAGCCTAGGCGGAGGGGTCCGTTGATAGGCCTCTGCCCCGCACCATGCCGGCAGAAGTCATCGATCTGGATGCTGACGATGAGCCCTCGGTCCCCATCGATCCGGCGGAGGTGGCTGATGTAGGAGCCAAGGGCGGACACCCAACCTCTCCTACGCCGGAGCGATTGATGTAGGGGCCGAAGGAGACGCTCGATTTCCACCGAGTCCGAGGTGGAGGCATCAACTCCAAAGGCCAGGGGCAAGGGGGATCGATCAACGATGGCGAGGCAGGACCAAAAACGAGGCCGGGAGCGGGGTCGGCAACCCCGTGCTCATCGTTCGATCGGGGTCCTTGCCAGGAGCCATGGCAGCCATCGAGGTTCTCGGCCATGGACATTGGGCGCTTGGCAGAGTGCCTGTTGGAGAGGATCCATATGTCGAGGTTCCACGAGCAGCTCAAGTGTGAGCCCATCGCAGTTCACCAGGTAAAACTTCTTTTGGTTATCCTCTCTGTCATTTATTTTGGCTGGACTGTGACTAACTTCTTGATTCTTGTAAATGGCTAACTAAGTTCTCACCCTCTGAGACGCTTTGGTCTAGATCGGTGATGTTGTCGAGCGCTCCCAAGCCCGGCTGGCCAAGTGCCGGGGCCGGTGTGAGGAACTGACTGGGAAGCTGGCCGAGGCCAAGGCCAGGGAGGTCGAGATGGCTGCTAAGATTCTCGTGGCTGACGCCGACTGTGATGGATGGAGGGCTCGGTGCAGAGAGGCTGAGACAAAGGCGGCGACCAAGCTCATCTGGAATCTGGCGGCGGAGATCAAACTAGAAATGCTCGGGGAGAGATTGGAGTCAGCCAAGGGCAGGGTCGATGGCATGTCTCAGCAGCTTGAGGACACCCTGAACCGGATGGAGATGGCGGAACTTAATGCCTCGCCGCCGAGGAGAGGGCTGTCTTGGCTGAGGCAGAAGCCCAAGCGGCCGAGGTGAGAAAGGCCGATGCTGAGGCCCGAGTCCGAAATTGACTTAGGGATTGACTTAGATGGAACTAAGTTTAGAATGTATACAGCTATTTGTAGTCCATATCCCCAAAATAAGGTAGGCCAAGAAGAATAACTCAACAATGATCTTATCATATCAAGCAAAGTATGATTCCTTCTTTCAGCTACACCATTTTGCTGTGGTGTCGCATGTGTCGTGAGCTATGATAATATTATATTCTCAATCAAGTAGTCCTTGAATTCATAATCAAGGTACTCTCCTCCTCGATCAGATCGAAGAGTTTTAATTGATTTACTGAGCTATTTTTCTACTTTAGCATGAAATTCTTTGAACTTTTCAAAGGCCTTAGATTTTCTTTGCATCAAGTATGTCTATCCATATCTTGAATAATCGTCAATAAATGTGACAAAATATTCATAGCCCCTTCTAGCTTTGACATTCAAAGGCCCACATACATCAGTATGTATGATCTCTAAAGGTGCTTTTGCTCTTTCATCTTTTGCTGAAAAAGGTTTTTGATCATTTTCTTTCTAGACAAGATTCAAATACTAGTAGAGAGCCAACTCTTAGCTCTCTTAAAGGACCATCCTTCACTAGTCTTTCTGTTCTATCTATATTAATGTGACCAAGCCTCAAATGCCACAAATACGTGTCATTGTTGTTATTCACAACTTTTCTTCTTTTGGTTTGAAGCAAGTTATTGAAAATCAGTTTAACAAAATATAGACAATTTTCAACATATCCAGAACAAATATTCATTCCATCCTTATAAATTAAAACAGAGTCAATACTAAAAGAAATAAAAATAAATTATTCATGGAACTTTGAAGGCAAAATCAAATTTCATTTGAAATCTAAAATATAATAGATATTATTCAAAAATAAATATTTATTATTAGCAAACTGTTGACCCTATATTGATTTTGATGCTTACAAAATAATTAAGCAAAGACTAATTCTATTTGTTAAGCTTGATGTAGGGAAGTACAGATGTTTTTCAACTAGGTGTTATCAAGCAAAAATCGTATGGGAGTATATTTCATTTTTATTTAATACCTGGAAGCTATCTAATTTGATCCTTTGTTGCCTTGGCCATTTGAATTGCTTTGGGAGTTAGCTAGTTAGCAGCTGACACATCTGTCAGCTAACTGACATATTATCTCCTTGGCCTGGCCGAATGGGTCTTCTTTTTTGGTTAGCTGGATAGCTAGCTAGCCCCTTCCTTGGCTAGCTGGTGTTCCATTTTAGCAAGCTATGTTTCCTGTTATCCTTGCTAGCTGAGACATGCTTATTTTAAGTTAGCTGGAGAGTTAGCTTGGCCTCTTTATGAGCTAGCTGGATTTCCATTTTAGTTAACTACTTTTGCATTATTCACTGTGCTGGCCGAATGCTTTGAGAATCAGTTAGCTGACTAGCTAACTTGTCCTCCCTATTAGTTAGCTGGCTTCTTTTTAGTTAACTATCTCATCCTGCTACTTTGCTTGGCTGAACGTTTCTTATTTTTAGCTAAATGGTGAGCTAGCTGATGCTTCTCTTAGCTAACTAGCATACCCTATTAGTTAACTGCTTTGCCTTGAAAACTAACTACTTTTCTTTGTTAGCTAACTATTTTTCACAGGTTCATCTAAGCCAAGCGGTTGCTATTATTAGTTAGCTGGAGAGCTAACTACCACTTCCCAAGCCGTGTGATTTTTTTCTTTGGTTAGCCGAAGAGTTGACTATCTTGTTCCTTAGTTAGCTGAAGAGCTAACTATCCTTCTCTTGGGTGAGTGGATGCTTTTCTTAGCTAGCTAAGGAGCTAGCTATGTTGGACGGATGATTTCCTATTGCCAAGATCTTTTGAGCTTAGTTAGCTGGGGAGCTAACTACTTCTTGCTCAGTTAGCTAAAGAGCTAACTTGTCTTTTGTTGCTGGCCATTTCCACCTCCAAGCCGAGAGCATATTTCTTCTAGTTAGCTGGAGAACTAACTATCCTATTATGGCTTCTATATTCAAAATCGTTGGATGCTTGCTTGGTTAGCTGAATAGCTAACTACTTCTTGCTTAGTTAGCTAGTGAGCTAACTACTTTATGGCTTAGTTAGCTAGAGAGCTAACTAATGCTTCTTGCCTTTATCTCCTGGCCGTTTGACTTTATAGTGAGCTAGCTAAGGAGTTAGCTACTCTTCCCTGGGATAAGCTTCATGCCGTGAGACCTTTTTGGTTAGTTAGCTAGATAGCTAACTACCTTACCTTTGTGGCTGATACCTTTCCCTATTGCGGTGAGATTTCAAATTAGCTAGCTGCTTCGCTAGCTTATGGATTTTATACTTCATCTTGCCCGAGCGTCTTCAAGATTGCCAGCTACCTGAAATTAACTCCAGTCAGCTACCTCTTTGTTATTTGGGCATGCTTTCTCTCTAACTCTCTCTCCTCTTTAATTGATTTTTATTTTCAGTTATACTAACTTTTGATCTCTTGAATTTTGGCAGAGATCTTCCTTCCTCAAATGGATTCAGTGCATTCAATGCTTAAGGGAAATAATCTCAACGGTTATCTTTTCTTCCTGTTTTACTTTCCATTTGTTTCAAATGTATCTAATGGATATTTTTGTTGTTGGGTGCTTATAAATAGCTATGATTAGAGGAACAAAATGATGAATCTGAAAGAGAAAAACAAGAGAAAGAAATCCAAGAAAAAAAGCCTTTATTGCATATTTTTCGGAGTGTTGAAAAGCAAATTTGGTGTGCTTCGAAGTTAAAGATCATTCATTGCTCAAAGGTCGTCCAAATCTATTAAAGCCTTCAAGCATTCAAAGTTTCAGCAACCTCGGAGCTTCCTCATTTATTGCTGAAGATTTGCTACAAAATTTGTAAAGTATATCTTGAATATTTGCTCATTGTAGGAGCAACTTGTTCTTATTTATTCTGAATTTTTGTAAAAGGGTTAGAGTTAACCTTTGGTTCTTGTTGGCTTCCTTGTGCCGTTAAACAAGAGGACTAGCCGGGTAAGGCTAGGGTTGGTTTTCTTGTGTCGTTAAACAAAAGGACTAGTCGGGTAAGGCTAGGGGTTTGGTTGCTTTGTGCCGTATAAACAAGAGGGCTAGCCGGGGAAGGCTAGAGGTTGTAATCGTTGTGATACGATTAGAGTGAAATTCCTAAAGGTTTTTGGGGAGTGGATGTAGGAGCTGAGTTTGGCACCGAACCACTATAAACTCTCCTGTGTTTGTGGTTGCTTGATTGTCATGTTTTATTCTATTCACTCCACTACACCGCTGCAAGTAAATTCGAATTAGGGTTAAAGCACATATCTGCGATAGTAATTAATTTTTAATAACCCAATTCCACCCCCTTCTTGGGTTGCTACATCTGGGCAACAAGTGGTATCAGAGCAGCGTGCTCTTGATTACTAGCTTTGATTAGCTTGAGCCAAAGATCAGTAGTAATCCAAATGGGATCTATGTTGATTGAAGGACAATCAACTAAAAGACCACCTTTGTTCAATGGAACAAATTACACATATTGGAAAGCACGAATGAAAATCTTCATTCAAGCACTAGATTATGATTTATGGGGAATCATAATTAATGGACCACACACACCCACTGTTAAAATTGATAATATTGATATTGCAAAGCCTGAATCTGAATGGGATGAGCAAGATAAGAAATTAGCTCAATTAAATGCAAAAGCTATGAATGTTCTTTATTGTTCTCTTGATGCAAATGAGTTTAATCGTATATCTACATGCATGTCTGCTAAAAAATTTGGGATAGACTTGAAGTTACCCATGAGGGTACAAATCAAGTCAAGGAATCCAAAATAAATATGCTTGTTCATAAGTATGAATTTTAAGATGGATTCAGCTGAAAATATCACTGATATGTTTACAAGATTTACTGACATTATTAATGGTTTAAAAAGTTTGGGAAAATCTTATGCTAACAGTGATCTTGTTAGAAAAATTTTAAGATCTTTGCCTAGATCATGGGAAGCAAAAGTCACTGCTATACAAGAAGCAAAAGATCTCAACAATTATCACTTGAAGAATTGGTCGGTTCTTTGATGACTCATGAACTTCAACAACGACAACATATTGATGAAGATGATTCAAAGAAGAAAAGGACTATGGCATTGAAGAGTGCAACTCAAGATGAGGAAAGTGAGGAAACCACTAGTGACAGTGAAAAGATGATGAAATGGCACTTATCTCAAGAAATTCAAAAATTTATGAAAAGAAAAAGTTTGGAAAAAGAAAAATATTTTACCAAAGGAGATCATAGCAAAGAAAAGGAAAGAGTGAACCTCCTACATGCTATGAGTACAAAAAGCCTGGACATATCAACCAGAATGTCCACTATTAAAGAAAGGATCCAAAAAGTAAAGAAGAAAGCAATGATGGCTACATGGAGCGACAGTGAAGCAACAAGTTCAGAAAATGAAGAGAAAACTGAAGTTGCAAATGTATGCTTCATGGCTGATAATGATGAGGTAAGTCCTAGCTTTTTAGATGACTTTACTTTTGATGAATTGCATGGTGCATTTTATGAACTTGTTGATGATTTTGCAAATTAAGTTCAAAGAACAAAGATTTGAAAAATGAAATTAAAAACTTACTCTTGAAAAAGAAAGAATTTCAAAAATAATGAATCATTGTTAAAGGAAAACCAAGATTTGAAAAATGAAGTAAATAAATTAAAACCAATTGTTGATAATTTACTTTAAGCTCAGAAAAATTAGAAATGATTTTAAATAGTCAAAGGGCTGTTTACAATAGAGCTGGTCTTGGATACAATCCTTTTGAAAGACAAAAATTTTTGAAAAATATTTATGTGCATGGTGATGATTTACCAAAATACATGTTTTAAATGTGAAAAATTAGGACACAAAGCTTATACTTGTCACACACAAAATTAAAAAATATGGGTTCCAAAAGGAACTATTTTAACTAACCCTAAAGGACCCAAGAAAGCTTGGGTACCTAAGAGCAAAATTTAAATTGTGTATGCAGGTGTGTCTTGCAACCCGAGCAACTAAAAGACAATGGTACTTGGATAGCGGGTGCTCAAGACACATGACGGTGATGATCTCAATTCATCACTTTGGAGGCAAAAGATGGAGGTGTTGTTACTTTCGGTGATAATGGCCAAGGAAAAATTATTGGCATTGGAAAAATAGGTATCACACCTCATGCTTTATTGATAATGTCTTACTTGTGAAAGGACTTAAAGCATAATTTACTAAGCATCAGTCAATTATGTGATAAAGGATTTAATGTTACATTTGAATCATCTTTATGCATTGTTAAAAATCCTACAAATGAAAATATGAAATTTGTTGGTCATAGGCATGGTAATGTATACATTGTTGATTTAAATGATTTGATGATCAGAATGTTGATTGCCTAGTTGCTATGAAAACAAAACTGATAATAGTTGGTTATGGCATCGTAGGCTAGCTCATGCAAGCATGGATTTATATCTAAATTAATTAAAAAGATTTAGTAAATGGTTTGCCAAAACTTATTTTTAAAAAGATAAATTGTGATGCTTGTCAATTTGGAAAACAAACCCGAGTATCTTTTAAATCAAAAATTTGATTTCAACCACTAGACCTTTGGAACTCTTGCATATGGATTTATTCGGTCCTACAAGAACAACTAGTCTAGGAGGAAAAAGATATGGTTTTTGTTATTGATGATTTCTCTCGTTTTACATGGGTTTTATTTTTAGCTAGTAAAGATGAAGCATTTCCATCATTTCAAAAATTATTTAAAAGAATTACAAATGAAAAGAATTCTTCTATTTTATCAATTCGAAGTGATCATGGAAAAGAATTTGAAAATAAATCTTTTGAAGATTTTTGTAATAAAAATGGAATTGAACATAATTTTTCTGCACCAAGAACACCCCAACAAAATGGAGTAGTTGAAAAAAAGAATAGAACTTTAGAAGAAATGGCTCGTACCATGTTGTGTGAAAGCAATCTCCCAAAGTATTTTTGGGCTGAAGCTATTAACACTGCATGTTATGTTTTAAATCGTGCATTAATTAGACCTATTTTGAAAAAGACTCCTTATGAACTTTGGAAAGGAAGAAAACCTAACATAAGTTATTTTTTTTGGATGTCGATGTTTTGTTTTAAATAATGAAAAATCTAACCTTGATAAATTTGATGCTAAATCTGATGAAGGAATTTTTCTCGGTTATTCTTTGCATAGTAGAGCTTTTAGAGTTTCAATAAAAACTCTAGTAGTAGAAGAATCTATTCATGTTGTTTTTGATGAATCTAATGATCTTCCATTAAGGAAGAGAAAAGGTATGAATGATGCAGATGAAATTGAAGATCAACTCAAGGACATCACCTTAAAGGATAAAGATGACCCAGATACACAAGAGGTAAATGAAGAAGGGACGTTGACCTACCAGAAGCTTCACAAGGTAATGATGAATTAGAAAGAGGATGGAGGTATGTTCTTAGTCACCCTAAAGATCAAATCATAGGTGATCCATCACAAGGAGTTAAAACTAGATCATCATTTAGAGATACTTATAATAACTTAGCATTTGTATCTAAAATTGAACCTAAATGCTATGATGAAGCTAAAAATGATGTTGATTGGATTAAATGCCATGCATGAGGAACTTCACCAATTTGAAAGAAATAATGTTTGGACTCTTATTGAAAGACCTCATGATCATCAAATTATTGGAACTAAATGGGTTTTTAGAAACAAATTAGATGAACATGGTAACATAATTAGAAATAAGGCAAGATTAGTAGCTAAGGGTTATAATCAAGAAGAAGGAATTGATTTTGATGAAACTTATGCCCTGTTGCTAGATTAGAAGCTATTAGATTACTTCTTGCTTATGCTTGTTTTATGAATTTTAAACTATATCAAATGGATGTTAAAAGCGCTTTCTTAAATGGATACATTGCTGAACAAGTTTTTGTGGAACAGCCACCGGCTTTGAAAATCACTTGTTTCAAACCACGTATTTAAGTTGAACAAAGCTTTATATGGTTTGAAACAAGCACCCCGGGCTTGGTATGAAAGATTAAGTAAATTCTTGATCAGTAATGAATTTATTCGAGGAAACATGGATACAACTTTATTTATTAAAAGACAAAATAGATATATTAATTATTCAAATCTATGTTGATGATATCATATTCGGTGCCACTAATGATTCTTTGTGCAAGGATTTTGCTAAGCTTATGCAGGGAGAGTTCGAGATGAGTATGATGGGAGAACTAAACTATTTTCTCGGACTACAAATCAAACAAAGCAAAGATGGATCTTCATAAGCCAATCCAATACCAAAGAAATGATCAAAAAGTTTGGCATGGAGACATCAAAAAGCATTGGTACCCCTATGAGCTCATCGTGTAGACTTGAATCTTATAATACTGAAAAGTCTGTTGATTTGAAATTATATAGAGGCATGATAGGATCATTATTATATTTAACTGCTAGTAGACCAGATATTTTATTCAGTGTTTGCATGTGTGCTAGATATCAAGCTAATCCTAAAGAATCACACTTGCTTGCTGTTAAAAGAATATTTAAATATTTAATGGAACTAGTGAATTTAGGATTATGGTATGACAAACAATCTAGCATTGATTTAATAGGTTACACTGATTCAGATTTTGCTGATGTAAATTGGATAGAAAATCAACAAGCGGAACTTGCCAGTTTCTAGGTGTTAACTTAATTTCATGGTTTAGCAAAAAGCAAACTTCAGTAGCATTGTATACGGCCGAGGCCGAATACATTACAGCTGAAGTTGCTGTGCTCAAATCTTATGGATTAAGCAGCAACTAGAAGATTATGGCATCAAACAAAAAGCTATACCGATAAAATATGATAATACTAAGTGCAATCTACTTAACTAAAATCCTATACAACATTCAAGAATAAAACATATTGAAATTAGGCATCATTTCATTAGAGATCATGTAAATAATGGAAATGTTGTAATTAAATTTATAAGCACTAAAAATTAACTTGCAAATATTTTTACCAAACCTCTTGATGAATCAAAATTTTATGAATTTAGAAGAGAACTTGGTATGTTTGATCCAACCATTTAATGAATCGTTTTAATTGCCTCTTGACATTAGAATTGAACAATTATATTTATCATGTGTTGCATCACTTTCAATCAAATCTCTTAATGAATATCTTTTTGATTGAATGCATTGTACCTACTCTTGAGTGTGTCAGTTAGCTGAAAGTTAACTGCTCTTTAAATTCCCTCCTTGAAGCATGAAACCTTTTTACAATCAATTCCTACCAACCGGCCATTCTATCTCTTTATTATCTTTAATGTAGTTAACCAACCAGGCAACCTAGCAGTCACCTGGCTAGTTAATTCTCTTGGAATCCTTCCTATATAAGCTTTTTCACCAACCGGCTTCTTCTCATTCAACCGGTTCCTTCTTCCTTCTTCTCCTCTCCAATTGTCTCATTCATCTCTCATTCCATCCGACTTCACTCAAATCTATCTTCCAAGATCTTTCCTACTTTCCTACTTCTTCAAGAAGATCGTTGATGGCTCCTAAGAAGAAGGCAATCTCAAGGGATGATGATTGTTCTGATCTTCAAAGGAAGTCTTCCTCATCTTCTTCTCATATCAACACCCTTATTGCCACCAAATTGTTCGCACATGGCAGGTTAGTGGACTTTAACTTCCTAGATAAGAAAACTTCAAGATAGGGGAACTCTTTGCTAGTCAAGGTTGGAAAAATCTCTTATCTACCAAAAGGCCAATTTACCCTGAGTTAATTAGAGAGTTTTATGAGAATATTACCTTTGGTAATGGAACCATTTCATCCTACGTGAAGAAAACTAGGATTGACCTTGATTGCAAAACACTAGGTTCTGCTTTAAACATTCCTTCTGATGGTATCCTAGAAATTCTTCCTAGCGAAAGAGGTTGCAAAATTGGTATGATCCTAGACATAGACGATAATGAAGCAAGTAATATAGAAACTCTTGATGCTAACATGTTGTCAATTAAAAATAGACTGTTTCACAGTATAATAGCCAAGATTCTTCCTCCACGTGCTGGTTCGTTTAATGCTGTCACTGATCGTGACATCTGTATAATGTATGACATTCATATTGAAACTCCTGTAGACCTTCCTGACCTGATAATGACCATTATGAAAGAATCCCTATGTAGGTCCAAGGCTGCTTTGCCATATGGGATGTTTCTCACATACGTTTTTGAGTTTTTCAACATAAAACTTAAAGGAGAAACTGCTATAGCATTGCGTCACACTACGTGTTCAATGCTCACTCCCTACACGAATGGACTATGCCAAAAGGGATGGTATTTGGCTTAAGATTAGATCTAGAAGTGGTCAATCAATTCTTTGCCACCACCTAACCAGCCTCAACCTGCTTGTTCTTCTCAAAATTTCTTTAATTTTGACTTCCATCAACCAAATCCTTACCTTGCTGCCATGAATGATCAAAATCCATTCTTAACTGAACCACTTGATGTAAGTGCTCCTGGTCCCTCTTATCATAATGACAACCCTGCTCCTGCTCCTCCTACTGTGTGAATCTATGAAGAACAGATTCAACGAATTATTCATGAATTATCTATTGCTCAATCCAGTCGAAGTTCTGGAGACATGCTTCTTCTATTAATGATCAAACTATTGTACCCCACATCTCATCCATTTTTGAGACTCTCTCTCATTCAAAATCATTCAAAGCCAACTTGTCCATGATGTCAATATTCTGAATGGGCGAGTTTTTCACCATAATGAGTCTGTCTTGGATCAGATCATGAAGGAAATCAATTTCTAAAAAGCTAAAGTTGAAAATTTTGAGACCAAAGCTGAATGGGTAGAATATCATATGAGAACCAATGAGAGCCAGACTCGAGTGCAACAAATGCAGTTGATCGATGGTCCGCATCTCTTTCTAGGCTGAGCCGACTTGTGGAAACCTACATTGCTCTCTCTGCTTCATCAGCTCCAGATGTTTCTTTTCATATCCTCACCTTTGGTCTCCTCCAACTCAACCTTCATAAGACAAGCCAGGACCCTCTAGAAAATCAAATGAATCTTCTATGTAAATTTCTTCCGATGATGAGAAATGACTATCTTGTACTCTTTGATGAATGTTAAAACTTTACTGTGTGTTGAATTGTTAAGACCTTGTCTTGGATGACTTAAAACTATATTTTTTCCATATTTGTAATAACTTTACTCTCTATTGTTAAGCTTGAAACTTAAATGTTTTGTATTAATGTTTTGAAGTATGAATGTAGTATTCACCTTATCTTGATGTATTATGCTTTGATTTATTGCAAGTTTCTTCAATCATCTTTTTGATCAATGACAAAAAGGGGGAGAAGAATATTGCATACATTGAGGTAATGGAGAAAAGAAATAACTCCATATATTCAGGGGGAGTTTATTTATTGACAAAGGAAGAATTTAATGTATTCCTGTTTACATTCAAAATATTTCCTATATTTCTTCTTTGCATGCTTAAGGGTTTTGTCATCATCAAAAAGGGGGAGATTGTTGACCCTAGATTGATTTTGATGCTTACAAAACAATTAAGCAAAGACTAATTCTATTTGTTAAGCTTGATGTAGGGAAGTACAGATGTTTTTCAACTAGGTGTTATCAAGCAAAAATCGTATGGGAGTATATTTCCTTTTTATTTAGTACCTGGAAGCTATCTAATTTGATCCTTTGTTGCCTTGGCTATTTGAATTGCTTTGGGAGTTAGCTAGTTAGCTAGCTTATCCTTCTGTCTAGCTAGCTGACACATCTGTTAGCTAACTAACATGTTATCTCCTTGGCCTGGCCGAATGGATCTTCTTTTTTGGTTAGCTGGATAGCTAGCTAGTCCCTTCCTTGGCTAGCTGGTGTTCCATTTTAGCTAGCTATGTTTCATGTTATCCTTTCTAGCCGAGCCATGCTTATTTTAAGTTAGTGGTGAGCTAGCTTGGCCTATTTATGAGCTAGATGGATTTCCATTTTAGTTAACTACTTTTGCCTTATTCACTGTGCTGGCCGAATGCTTTGAGAATCAGTTAGCTAACTAGCTAACTTGTCCTCCCTATTAGCTAGCTGGCTTCTTTTAGTTAACTATCTCATCCTGCTACTTTGCTTGGTCGAACGTCTCTTATTTTTAGCTAATTGGTGAGCTAATTGATGCTTCTCTTAGCTAGTTAGCATACCCTGTTAGTTAATTGCTTTACCTTGAAAGCTAAATGCTTTTCTTTGCTAGCTAACTATTTTTCACGGGTTTATCCAAGCCGAGCGGTTGCTATTATTAGTTAGCTGGAGAGCTAACTACCACTTCCCAAGCGGTGCAATTTCTTTCTCTGGTTAGCTGAAGAGTTGACTATCTTGTTCCTTAGTTAGCTGAAGAGCTAACTATCCTTCTCTTGGGCGAGTGGATGCTTTTCTTAGCTAGCTAAGGAGCTAGCTATGTTGAACGGACGATTTCCTGTTACCATGATCTTTTGAGCTTAGTTAGCTGGGGAGCTAACTACTTCTTGCTTAGTTAGCTAAAGAGCTAACTTGTCTTTTGTTGCTGGCTGTTTCCACCTCCAAGCCGAGAGCATATTTCTTCTAGTTAGCTGGAGAGCTAACTATCCTATTATGGCTTCTATATTCAAAATCGTTGGACGCTTGCTTGGTTGGCTGAATAGCTAACTACTTCTTGCTTGGTTAGCTAGTGAGCTAACTACTTTATGGCTTAGTTAGCTAGAGAGCTAACTAATGCTTCTTGCCTTTATCTCCTGGCCGTTTGACTTTGTGGTGAGCTAGCTAAGGAGTTAGCTACTCTTCCCTGGGACAAGCTTCATGTCATGAGACCTTTTTGGTTAGTTAGCTAGATAGCTAACTACCTTACCTTTTATGGCTGATACCTTTCCCTATTACCGTGAGATTTCAAATTAGCTAGCTGCTTAGCTAGCTTGTGGATTTTATACTTCATCTTGCCCGAGCGTCTTCAAGATTGCCAGCTACCTGGAATTAACTGCTACCTCTTTGTTATTTGGGCGTCCTTTCTCTCTTACTCTCTCTCCTCTTTAATTGATTTTTATTTTCAGTTATACTAACTTTTGATCTCTTAAATTTTGGTAGAGATCTTCCTTCTTCAAATGGATTCAGTGCATTCAATGCTTAAGGGAAATAATCTCAACGGTTATCTTTTCTTCCCGTTTTACTTTCCATTTGTTTCAAATGTATCTAATGGATATTTTTGTTGTTGGATGCTTATAAACAGCTGTGATTAGAGGAATAAAATGATGAATCTGAAAGAGAAAAACAAGAGAAAGAAATCCAAGAAAAAAAGCCTTTATTGCATATTTTTCCGAGTGTTGAAAAGCAAATTTGGTGTGCTTCGAAGTTAAAGATCATTCATTGCTCAAAGAGATCTATTAAAGTCTTCAAGCATTCAAAGTTTCAGCAACCTCGGAGCTTCCTCATTTATTGCTGAAGATTTACTACAAAATTTGTAAAGTATATCTTGAATATTTGCTCATTGTAGGAGCTACTTGTTCTTATTTATTCTGAATTTTTGTAAAAGGGTTAGAGTTAACCCTTGATTCTTGTTGGCTTCCTTGTGCTGTTAAACAAGAGGACTAGCCGGGTAAGGCTAGGGGTTGGCTTCCTTGTGCCGTTAAACAAGAGGACTAGCTGGGTAAGGCTGCGGGTTTGGCTGCCTTGTGCCGTATAAACAAGAGGGCTAGTCGGGGAAGGCTAGAGGTTGTAATCGTTGTGATACGATTAGAGTGAAATTTCCAAAGGTTTTGAGGAGTGAACGTAGGTGCTGAGTTTGGCACCGAACCACTATAAACTCTCCTATGTTTATGGTTGCTTGATTGTCTGTGTTATTATTCTGTTCACTTCATTACACCGCTGCCAAGTAAATTCGAATTAGGGTTAAAGCACATATCTGCGATAGCAATTAATTTTTAATAACCCAATTCACTCCCCTCTTGGGTTGCTACATCTGGGCAACACAAACGATAGTCAAACTATCCCTACTGTTGTCGCTGACACCTTTTCTCCACTGCCTACTCTCATCGTGAAATCTCCCACATGATAATCCCGGGCAGATTCAAACATCTTCAAAGAAACGCAAACATGGTTAGATGCTCCTAAATCAATAATCCAGCTTAAAAAATTATTCTTAACTAAGCATATTTCCATGACTAGTAAATCTAATTTACCTTGTTTCTTTTGTGGTTCAGCTCATCAAGGTACTTTTTACAGTTCCTTTTCCAAGGGTCATCTTGATGACAGTGGAAACACTTTTCTTTAGGTTTAGGCTGAGCAGCCTTTCCCTTCTTTTTTTGGATCTTCTTGTTGTTGTCCTTTTGCTTTTTCACATTTTTCTTCTTTTTTGAAAAAAAAGGATTCTTCTTAGCTGTATTGGCTTCAGCAACATTTGCCTTGCCACCCTTATCATCTATAAGGGTCTCATAAATTTGCATCTCATTCAGAAGTTCAGTTAGATTATATTTCTTATGATTCATAATATAATTAGTCTTGAATTGGAGAAAAGCAGGAGATAGTGTCTTCAAGATCATACCAACCTGAGTCTTTTCATCAATTTTAGCTCCATTGATTTCAGCCTCATTGAAATAATTGATTATTTTGAGGATGTGCTCACGAACAGAAAAATCATTCTTTATTTTGCCATTCATAATGGCTTTTACAGCTTCATGGCGAGCCGATCAGATGGCTGTCCAAACATCTGCTGCAAAGATTCCATAATCACTCTTGTAGTTTCAAGGGCTTCGTGCTTAGTTCTAAGCACCTCATTCAATGCTGCGAACAAATAGCAGCAGGCCTTGTTGTTTGCAACAACCCACAATTGTACTCTTCAATAACAGCTTTGGAGGCACCGAAGGATATAGTGATAGTTTTTATTAATGAGGAGGATATTCATGTTGCTTTTTCACTTAACAAAATTTTCACCAGTTAAAACTTAAGAGGCGAGAAGTAAAAAAATCGGGTTTGACATATTTATTAAAAAATAAAAATATATTTTTAATAAATAATTACATAAATATCATCACATAATTTAAGACAAAGTAAATATGATGCATGAATGCACATATTAAAATACACAAAAAAATATGTTTACTTTAAAGGCCTAAGGAATTTTAATCTTTATAACTAAGTGCTTTTGTAGGGTAGGTCAAATAGTTGCTAATTAAAATGAGACTTTCTCAATTAATAAATATCTTCCAAAATATCTCATATTTCAAATACTCATTAATTTTCTTAAATTTTGATCAAGAAAATAATTGACTAATTTAATTATTTCTTCATGAGTGTATCGTATTAGATTTTTAAGACTTAACTTAGAAATTACTACCGTATGGTAGATCAATTCTAAAATACATCTTAAAAATCCTATCTCATGGGCGACATCCTTGCTATTGCCATTAGTAGACACACTTCATAGGGAGGACGAAATCAAAGCATCTCGAGGCGCTACTAATAACTCACGGTGTTGTACTAATGATGGAGACCAAGGGCTTATATTGTCATATTACTCCTCCCACTCATTATTTATAAAAATATATTTTATTTATAAAACAACTCTTGTTTCATAAATCCTTAGTTAATTTAAATAATTTAAATTGCTAAGATTTTATAATTTTAAATATTTTAAAATTATAAAATAGGTTAAATGTGATAATTTAACATTTAAATTTAAAACTTCACATTTTTCACATTAATTTTACAAATCCAATTGCTAAATTAATTTATAAATTTAATCTCATTAAATTTATTACAAAGTGCATTAAATTAATTTACTAAAACCTTTTAGTAAAAAATAAAATAATAATGTACTTAAATGCATGATATACAACAAATAGATAGGCACTTTTTTACCTAATATGGCATATAATATGCATGGCAATGTGATTATTATCAACATAACAAAAACATTTAATAGAAAGCGAGATGGAAAAATTTAACCGAGTTCCATGAAATGCTAAAATTACAATCCAAAATAAATCTCAAAGAGTCACCAAGGAGCCAAGCAACATGACCCCTATGGGCTAGCGGCCAAACAAGTTCTGTTTTAAAACATGGTGTCACGCCCCAGATCCAAAATTTTGGGCTACGGTGACAACCCGCCGCATGCCCGGCATGCAAGGCGTCCCAAATTATGATACATAAATCAATATAAGGCAATCATATATATATCCAAAATAAGAATTTAAAACAAACCATAACTATAGGGTTTGGGCTACAAGCCTTACACACAAGTTTTACAGGGGTTACATCAACATAATGGAACTAATTTATTTAAATAAAGCTCCATCACTTAAATCCTTCTTCACTCCTGAGGCTCTGAAAAACATTGTGAGATTTACATGAGCTCACACTTAATAAGTAAGCCTATTGTAATGTAAAAATAATCATAGCATTTAAAGATATTTTCAGATCATATTCTCATGAAAAGCTTCCAATTTGCAAATACATTTATCATAACATGCTAACAGAACATGTAAAATATAATTTGGGAAGCTTAAGTATACCATAATACCAGCATATACAATGTAACAAACCCACTATTTATATATATATTCACTATCTCATATGTATCCCACGGCCCTACAACACCCAACTGGTGTATCACTCTTAAATGTTCCCTAAGAGGAAGGGTCCTGGTACCAGCGTTATGCCATATATCATAATCTATCACAACACATCCTCTAGATGTGTGTCCTCCACATATCTTCCCCTATGAAGGTGGATCTCATATCACAATCCATCACAACACATCCTCTAGATGTGTGTCCTTCACATATCTACCCCTGTGGAGGTAGGTCACGTGTCACTTGGTATTTCACATCACATAAGAACCGTGATGACACATATAAGTATAATTTAATGTCATCATCATAATTGCATGTCACACATCATGCATCAACATAAGCATCAGTTCCTCATATCACATATACAGTGGTTTGAACATTTTTAACAATTGCATATAGACATATCAATATTACCAATATATTTTGCAAAGTCAAATCAGCATATACTTCACCTTTTACATAATTTATAAATCCACTACTTTGCAAAATAATAGTAGTTGTATATAACCATAGCAATTACTCATTTGTAAATTCATGGTACTATTCAAAATAGTCAATATAAATAAAACTCTATTTTTTTATTTCATAAATATGTGTGCAACTATAAATCCAATGATTTATAAAATAATTTATGAAATTATAATAATTGACTTACTTACCTCAGTACGCAAATCCCAAATGGTAAACCAGCTAATTAGACATTTGGGTACCTACATCATCATTTTACATAATTAATTCTCTAAAATATGAATATTAAAGTGGCCCTTAAAACTCTATCCAGACTAATCCACAGGCCCAACCTTGGGCTCGAATATCTCTCTCCAATTTTCTCTCTATCACTCTCTTTCTCTCTCGGACATGGAAGGAAGCAGATGACTACCTTGAGGAGATGAGCGCCGGGTTAAAGGAGGAAGTCACCCTCCAACTCAATATAAACCCCACGCGATGCCTCGGTCCAGGGACTCGGAAGACCCATTTGTTATGCGGAAATAGGAAACCCAGCCGCTACGCATAACTGCAGGAGTCCCAAGTGTCACCCGTTTCAGGGATCCTACGTTAAGCCTCATGAACTAGGGAATTAAGATGTCGGTGGTTACTAGGAATTAAGATCCCGGGGGTTACATTCTGCATCAGAACGCATCCCAATCCTTTCCGAGAGACATCAGTATATAGAGTAAAACCTTCAGATCCTGTCTGGAAGAACAAGAATGGGAGCTATCACTAGGCGCTGCTTTAACTCCTGAAAACTTTTCTCACACTCCTCTGTCCAGTCAAACTTTACTCGCTTTTCTTTTGGGTTAAGCGAGTTAGGGATAGAGCAATGCGAGAAAAGTTCTCCATAAATTTACGGTAGTACCCAGCTAGCCCCAAGAAGCTTCTAATTTCTGCCACATTGGAAGGTCGGCTCCAGCTTATGATAGCCTCAATCTTTTTCGGGTCCACCGATATGCCATCTTTGGATATTATATGACCCAAAAAAGATACTTGATCCAACCAAAAATTATACTTCTGCAGCTTGGCATAAAGTTTCTTCTCTCGAAGAATCTGAAGCACAATTCTCAGATGGTACTCATGCTCCTTATGGCTCTTGGAATATATCAAGATGTCATCCATAAAAACCACCACGAATTGATCCAAGTATGGCTTAAAAATTTTGTTCATCAAATCTATGAATACTGCTAGGGCATTAGTTAATCCAAACGGCATCACCAAGAACTCATAGTGGCCATATCTGGTCCTGAATGCTGTCTTAGGCACATCCCCCTCCTTGACTTTGAGTTGATGGTACCCTGACCTAAGATCAATCTTTAAGAATATCCGAGCTCCTTGGAGTTGATTAAACAAGTCATCAATCCTCGGCAGAGGGTACTTATTCTGCACTGTTACCTTATTGATTTTTGGTAATCAATGCAGAGCCGAAGACTGTCATCCTTCTTCTTAACAAATAGAACTGGAGCACCCCAAGGAGAAACACTGGGTCTGATAAATCCCCGATCTAGGAGCTCCTACAATTGATCCTTCAGTTCCTTTAGCTCAACTGGGGCCATGCGGTAAGGGGCCTTAGATATAGGTCTAGTTCCAGGAATTAGATCAATGGAGAACTCGACTTCTCGATCTGAGGGCAAATCAGTCAGATCATTAGGGAAGACATCAGGGAATTCTAGAGCTATAGGGATATCCTCCAACTTGGTCTCTTCCTGCTGAAGATCCTTGACTACAACAAGAAATCCTTGACCACCATTCATCAGATACTTTCCCGCCTATAGCGCTGATATGAACACTGAGGCTAAGTGTTTCTGATCATCAGAAAAACTGAATTCAGGCTGGCTTGGAACTTTGAAGTTGACAATCTTCCTGAAGCAGTTTCCTGAAGCATGATAGGAGGCCAACCAATCCATCCAAGAATAACATCAAAGAACTTCAGTGGAAGGACAATTAGATCAACATTCAACCTCCTATCCTCCAAGACAATTGGGCAGGATTTGCATATTGTTTCAACCTTCATAATATCTCCATTTGGAAAAGCAATATGCAACTCTTGCTCCAGAGAAACGGGTGTCAATGATGCATTCTTGTCAAGATAGATGTCAGATATGAAAGAATACGTGACACCCGGATCAATTAAAGTTTGAGCATAAGCAGTGCCTACTTTAATCATTACTGGACATAAGTGTAATTTATTTTTAACATTAAAGCATTAAAGATTTAACCTACTTCTCTAATTAACTTTCAATGTATGGCACTAAGAATGTAATACTAGATATGAAGTTAAGAATTAGAGGCGGCAGCATCCTGCTGAATGAAGGTGAAGACCCTCCCATGGGTTATCGGTGGCTGTTGCTGATGCTGCTGACTCATCCCTTGACTAGAAGAGGGCTGCTGATCCTTTCGAAGGGAATAGGTGGCCACCTTATGATCAGTCTTCCCACAGAGGAAGCAGGCACCAGACATACCGCGGCAAGGCCTTCCTGGGTGAAAGTTCCCACAGCGAAGGCAATGAGTCTCCTTGTTCCTTTGTCCTGGGGCCTGATGTGCACCCTTTTTCCTAGCCTGAGCTGGGGGTTGGCCAGAATTAGGCCCTTTCCTCTTCCTCTGCTGTTTCCAATCCCTCTGCATTCATATCCCTCTCAATCACTAAGGCCTTATTCACCACAGCATTGTAGGTGAGAAGCTCAAATGCATTGACTGCTTGCCTCAGTCTGGGTCGCAGTCCCTCAGTGAATCTGGTGATCTTGGCCATTTCATTGGTCATAATATATGGAGCAAATCGGGCCAACCTGATGAATTCAACTTCATACTGGGCCACAAAAAGATTCCTTTGCTCCAATTTGATAAACTCTGATTCCATCTATCTCTGCACACTCTTGGGGAAGTATTTGTCAAAAAAGCCTCCCTAAACTGTCCCCAAGAGATAATCTGTTCACCTCGACGCTGTTCCTCAACTAACCACCAGTCATAGGCCTCTCCCTGGAGAAGATAGGTGGCAATCTGATCCGCTCCATCTCCTGACTACCATGGGCCGAAAAAGCCTTCTCCATGTCTCGCATCCACCGCTCAGCATCAACATGATTGGTGGATCCAGAGAAAGGGCAGGAGCAAACTTTTTGAAATCTGCAAAGCTACGGCCAACCCCTACCCAGGGTTGAGGTGGAGTAGGTTGGGTCAATGGTGCAGATTGGAAAGGTACGGTTGGCTGAGTTTGTGGAGCAGGAGGGGTAGGCTGAGGTTGCGAAATGATAGGGGTAGGCTGAGTCTGCGGGGCAGTGGAAGCAGGCTGAGTCTGCGGAGCAGTAGGAGTAGACTGAGTGGACAAGGCCTGTAGAATCTGATGCTGCATGTCCCTCATCGACTGTGCCATACCCGAGAGAACCTGAAGAATCTCGGTCTGGAGTCGCTGCTGATCAGTCTCAACTTGAGTGACAGGGCCTACACCACCGGTAGCTTCCTGACCTCCCTGCTGACAAGCATTACCAACCTGGGAGCCTTCATCAATTTGTTGGCTCCTAGTACGACGAGCCATTCCTATCTCCTGATAAATTAGTTGGTCATTAATATCATAATAAATTTTGCATTTCAGGCTTCCAAAACATACTACCTGAAATTCCTATAAGGTTATAATTGTCTCAATATCATCTTAGTATTTTGCCTAAAGTGTCATTATGTAAGTGTCTCTAAGGTCATAACCTAGGCTTTGATACCACTAAAACTGTCACGCCCCAGACCCAAAATTTGGGCTAGGGTGACAACCCGCCGCATGCCCGGCATGCAAGGCGTCCCGAATTATGACACATAAATCATATAAGGAAATCATATATATATCCCAAACCAGAATTTAAAACAAACCATAACTATAGGGTTTGGGCTACAAGCCTTACACACAAGTATCACAGGGGTTACATCAACATAATGGAACTAATTTATTTAAATAGAAGCTCCATCACTTAAATCCTTCTTCGCTCTTGAGGCTCTGAAAAGCATTGTGAGATTTACATGAGCTCACACTCAATAAGTAAGCCTATTGTAATGTAAAAATAATCATAGCATTTAAAGATATTTTCAGATCACATTCTCATGAAAAGCTTCCAATTTGCAAATACATTTATCATAACATGCTAACAGAACATGTAAAATATAATTTGGGAAGCTTAAGTATACCATAAATACCAGCATATACAATGTAACAAACCCACTGTTTATATATATATATATTCACTATCTCATTATGTGTCCCACGGCCCTACAACACCCAACTGGTGTATCACTCTTAAATATCCCTAAGAGAAAGGGTCCTGGTACCAGCATTATGCCATATATCATAATCCATCACAACACATCCTCTATATGTGTGTCCTCCACATATCTTCCCCTGTGGAGGTGGGTCTCGTATCACAATCCATCATAACACATCCTCTAGATGTGTGTCCTCCACATATCTACCCCTATGAAGGTGGGTCACGTGTCACTTGGCATTTCACATCACATGAGAACCGCGGTGACATATATAAGTATAATTTAATATCATCATCATAATTGCATGTCACACATAATGCATCAACATAAGCATCAGTTCCTCATATCACATATACAGTGGTTTGAACATTTTTAACAATTGCATATAGTACCAACATATTTTTGCAAAGTCAAATCAGCATATACTTCACCTTTTGCATAATTTATAAATCCACTACTTTGCAAAATAATAGTAGTTGTATATAACCATAGCAATTACTCATTTGTAAATTTATGGTACTATTCAAAATAGTCAATATAAATAAAACTTCATTTTTCTTTATTTCATAAATATGCGTGCAGCTATAAATCCAATGATTTATAAAATAATTTATAAAATTATAATAATTAGCTTACTTACCTCAGTATGCAAATCTCAAATGGTAAACCAGCTAATTAGACATCTGGGTACCTACAGCATCATTTTACATAATTAATTCTCTAAAGTCTAAATAATAAAGTGACCCTTAAAACTCTACCCAGAATAATCCACGGGCCCAACCTTGGGCTTGAATATCTCTCTCCAATTTCCTCTCTATCACTCTCTTTCTCTCTCGGACATGGAAAGAAGCAGATGACTACCTGGAAGAGATGAGCGCCGGGTTAAAGGAGGAAGTCACCCTTCAACTCAATATAAACCCCACGCGATGCCTCGGTCCAGGGACTCGAAAGACCCATTCGTGGAATAGAAAACCCAGCCGCTATGCATAACCATAGGAGTCCCAGATGTCATCCGTTTTACAGATCCTACGTTAAGCCTTATGAACTAAAAAAATTAAGATTTTGAGGATTACACATGGCCATTGGAGCGTGGCCTTGTTGTCATGCCTCCCTTTCATGCTATCATGTAACAACAAGGGATTTTATAAACAGCATCCCTAGAGACCCTTCTTTCAAGGCCGTGACGTCTGATGGGGCCTCCACCCTTTTGTCAAGGAGTGTCCAGGTCCCTTCTTGTTGGTTCATTGAAAAAAGGTGTCAGGTAACGGTGAGTCCCAGGGCATATTGGGTGCATGGCGCAGTGGCCCATAATCCTTCAGAGCGGTAGGAATTTGCTGCGTGAAACCAGCCTCACGCACTCCCCTTTCTTCGTAGAAGGAAAACACTTTTTGCATCGTTCTTGGTGCAAAAAGTGCGCACCAAAACGCAACATTGATCATGCACACATGCAAGATTCATTGATCATGATACGCACATCTGCATGAATGCACAAGCACTCCGATACGCACTGAGAGCGTTGCACAAAGTCGATTCCTTCGTAGAATTGGAGGGGCGAAGAGCTAGCGCTAGCCCAACTAGGCTGCTGTTTTCAAATTTAAAATTTTAAATTTAAAAAGAGACCACGTGCTATTTCTAACTCTTTCCGAAAACCGCCGGAAGGGGCATGCAAAGAGACCACGTGCATCCGGAAGAGGAGATGCCAATAGTATTCTTTGTAACGCCATTTTTTTCTTTCGCACGTGGCATGGCTTGGGATACGGATAAAAAAATTTTAATAGTTGATTAGAAAGATTACTTATGTCATAAATATAAATTTTATATATATATATATATATATATATATATATATATAGGTTAATGCCCAAATATTCTTACAGATATTTGTTTGATCCAAACTTTTCGGAACTCTTTCCAAAACCATGAAGATCTTATTCATCAATATAACTAAAAATAACCTCATAAATCCTATATGCAATTGATCTAATCAAAAAAAAAATTTGCATAACTGATTTCATGGAACAAAAAAAATTGCAACCTATTTTTCTATCGTAAATCTTATATTTTGAGAGAATAATAACGGTCCATCCTTCTTTTAATTAAATAATTAATTAACTAAAATATTAAGATAACTTTTAACTCTCGGTGATTACTTCAATGTGAGGTGTCCCATATATATATATCCAACAACCTGGTTTCTTTTGATATCATGGGATGATATCGGAGTGAAAAAATCTTTTAGATAATCTCATATATTTCTTCAACAATAATAACTTCCACATATACCCTCCTTGTGGAACATGCCTGCCTACGATGTGTTCCCTATCTATTTAAAATAATTTTACTTTTTTTAAATAATTATATTATTTAAAATAGAAATTAATCCAATTAATTTTTGTTTTATAATTAATTTGAAATTCTCAAATCCAAATTAATAATTCAACCCAAGTTCACATAATTTAATGGAGCCGAGAAACTATGGACATTATAATTTTAAGCTTCAATAATTTTGACATTCAATTAACACCTTTATTAAAATATCAAAATTATTAATTCCAAATTACTCCACTAAAAATTTAGAATTGCACTCTCAAAATTATAAAATTAATTATATATAGTCACTACATATAAATCAATCCTTCATAAACGATTCGTAATTAAAGCTAGACATTTTTTATTAACCTCTTTAATTATATCTTTCTCTGTGAGTACCATTGATTCTATAATGAATCATATATTTATCATCTAATAGCGCTCTTATTATTCAAGCCCCTAATCAACGCTTATGAAAATCGTCATATGACTTCTTTACGAAGGTATGGATTTTTTTTCTTGTATATTAATATTTTTGGCTATTATTATATTTTCAATATACCAAAAATTTGATACTATTTTTTGTGTCATTACCTGCATATCAAAAAATATAATACAATAAATAGGAGTCTATTAATTACTCAGAATTAAGATCGATTCATGTTGCGGCCGAATCACATATGATGAACGTCGGGCAGGCTAGGATCACCGTGTGCGCAGAGAGGCCACCGTCTTCCTCCTGGAGCCTGTAAAAAGTCCCGGGCTGGTAGTTTCGGCGAGGACCCTCCGACGCCCAAGTTAGTGAGTCGTCGAACAAGGATATGATATTGGATCAAATGAATGATGAGTCCGTTTCGGAGTCCCCTTGCATGGAGCTCGGGTCCTCCTTTTGTACATGTTGGGGATCCTGTACCTTGGTCTGTTGGAACCGCCGAATCTGTTCCGTTGTGATTTCATCGAACGGTAAGTTGTTGGACTGTTGCTGGATAAGGGCCGCTTATAGCGGTAACTGCTGATCAAGTTACTCTGGCCCGTGATTTTGGTAAGTGAGGTATCCGACAGTAGACCTTAGATTGCGGGGTCGGTTGCCAAAGACTAGTCCTTGCATGAAGGCCAACACTGGGGGTCGGCGCCGGAGGCCGGCGCTGGAGACCGGCGCTGGCGGCCGGCTGGATGTCTAGTGCCAACGCGTAGTTGGTCTTTGATGCCGACGCTAGCGGCCGACGCTGGAGGCCGATACTGGGGCCGGTGCCGTGGCCGACGCTGGAGGCCGACGCTGGGGGCCGGCGCCGGTGGCCGACGCTGGGGGCCGACGCTGGGAGCCGACGCTGGTGACCGACGCTGGGGGCCGGCTCTAAAGACCGACGCTGGGGGCCGACGCTGGGGGCCGCTCTGAAGACCGACGCTGGAGGCCTTGGGTTTTGTTGTCACATCATTGTTTTCGAAAATCGCACAGAAGATAATACTGCCCCGGGGAAACGGCCAGCCGTATCAGATGCCCCCCCGCCCCTGAGGTTGGTGAGCATTTACTTACCCGCGAAAGGGGTGTGAATATCCTCTAGGTGGCCGGTTTCCGCATCATCATTTCACCTTTGTTGGGATTAGGGAGGATTTCCCTCGGGCAGTGCTACGAAAAGGCGGAAGGTATCATTGCGGTAAGGTTAGCTCCCCCTTTTACATTGGTGGTCTTTTCGAACTTATCGTATTGGCAGGTCGTCGAAACGCCTTCCAACTGAAGACGGACGCGTGGTTGGATCGGACGGTTAGAGGGTGTTTCGAGATGGTGTAATGATGACAAATTGCCCTTATATTCCCATCTTCCCCACTTCTTCCGTCATTGCCCCCTTTGAGTCCGCCAGCATTTCTGTCTCTCGTTCATTCTCTCCGTGCTGTCCTTGGTTCGCGTTTTTCTTCTCAGGTTAGTTCCATGGCTTCTTCTCCTTCTTGCTCCATTTCCGGTTCTTGGGGGGTTCCCACCATCCTTCCCAGCCTTCTGAGTCCCAGTCCATCCAATGGTCCACCTCATCTTCCAATCATTCACCGGAGCCACGACCAGTCGATCGTCCCCGAACCGGGACTCGCCCGGTCGACGGGCGAACTCTCGTCCGAACCCGGCCGGCGGTTGCCGGCCCTCTAGGGTTACCAAGGAGTCCCCCGAAGGGACTGCGTCCTCCATGTCTTCCCAGGACATATTAAACTTAAGGGCCAGGTACGGCTTCCCTCCAGACCTTCATCTGTTCGCCCCTACCCCTAACGACAGGGTAACCTCTTCCCGTTCCGGAAGGGTTGCCTTGTACGGGGCCTTTTTTAAGGCTGGGCTCCGGTTACCGATCCACCCCTTCATTCTTAATCTTCTGGATCGGTATTCCTTGACCCGTCCCAACTAGTTCCCAACTCCTTCCGAACTATTGTGGGTTTTTTAGTACTTTGCCATCTGCAGGGTATAGAGGCTAGCATTTCCTTGTTCCGCAGCTTCTATACCCTTCGTAAACAGTCGGGTGGTGGTCTTTTACTCCTAGATCCAATAGGATTCTTAGGCTGTGCCTTCCTTCCTCCGTTAAAGGGTGGAAGGACAAGTTTTTCTTCGCGGACATCAGCGGGGTTCGTGGAAGGTTGGGGGATACCTAATATCGACGCTAACAGGGACCCCTCCATCCTTCCACGAGACCGGATGGCGTTTGGGCAGCTCCTGACTGCCGATATTCCTAAGTGTAATAAGCTGATAGCCGAGGAGAATCTTCACCGTGCCGGTTTAGTTCCCTCGAGGGGTGAGCACTAGACTACTCGCCTCTCTTCTCTGTTCTCTTTTTTTTTTTTTTTTTTAACTATCCCTTGCTTGTGTAGGGATGGCGCCGACTTTGCATAAGCTTAAACAGTGGCCGCCAAGAAGAGGAAGGCCGCGGGGACTGCGTCCCCTGCCGAAGGAAGGGCTGCTGCCAAAGTTCCCAGGAGGGCCGACGCTGGAAGGGTTGGCGCTAGAGAGACCGACGCTGGGGTGGCCGACGCCGGAGGGACTACAGTCGTGAAGCCCCTACGTGCCAAGGTCTTGAAGAAGGGCGGCCCCAAAAGGGCCGACCTAAGGGGGCCGACGCTCAGGAGGCCAAAACAGTGGGGTCCTTGCGCATAGGCGAGGCGGCTCAACCCCAAGCCGAAGAACCCGTCACGAAGACGCGGTGAAGGCCGGGGCCGGCAAGGAGGTGGAGCAAGGCCCGCGGTGGGAGAATCTCCAGCTCCAGCTCCTCCAATTATTTTACTTGACTTATCTCCTGATGGGAAGACGCCGTCTCTCACGCCTAAAGAGACGGATAAAGCTCCGGCGGCAATAGCGGCAACTCCAGTCGCTGCCTTGCCCCCTACGGGGGCGACAGTTGAAGTGCCTCCGCCCGTTAAAGAGCCGGAGGCGGCAGGCTCCGAGGCGGAATCAGCTTCCGTAGGTCCGACGCCCAGGGAAGGGAGGGGTATCGATCCCTCCTTCCAGTCACTGCTGGCAACCATAGCCGCTGGGCTACACGGGTCATAGAGGAAGCTTCAGTGGCGGAGGTGCAAGAATACCTCCGAGGTCGAGGGTGTGTTACCTTCTTTCGTGAAGCCTCGGTGGCGCACCTCTGGGTGAGTTTTTGTGCTATTATTGTCCTTTTCCTTTCCCCTTTTTTTTCTTTCTTTATATCTGGGTTTTTTTTTTTCAGGCCTTGAATTCCCTTGTCGCCCTTAAAGATCTCTGGACTCTGAGCGACACCGCCATTGAACAAGCCCGGGAGGAGATGGTCTCCCTTCAAGTCAAAGCAGAAAAGGCGGCGATGGCCCTAGAGGACACTCGGGCACCTTGAAGGGTGAGATCGAGGTTATTCGGCTTAGGGCTGAAAAGGCCGAATACGCGCTGGAGGTTGCCCAGCGTCGCGCCGCCAATGAGCTGGACAATGCTCAAGTGGCGGAGGAAAACAAGGAGTGGCGGAGGAGAAACAAAGAGTGGCGGAGGAGAATTTGAGGGCGGCAGAACAGGAGGTATGTGCTTTAAAGACTCAACTGAGTTCTGCCTCCGCCGAGACCAATGCGGCCAAGGAAGCCACCCGCCAATATGTAAATAAAATCGCGGATCTGGAGGCGACAGTGGCGGAGGCCCAGAGGAGGGCCATCGAGGCGGAAAAGAAGGGGCCGACGCCATAGAGGATTATAAGAAATCCGAAGCCTTTGATAACGAGGTAGCCGAGTCAGCGGCGCTGGCTTATGACGCCGGCTTCCAAGATTGTAAAAATAAAATCCAGGAGCTTTACGACCTGGAGGATATCGAGGAGCTGAAGCCCGACGACGTCCCCGAGGATGACGCCCCGCCTTCGGAGGGTCATTAACAGCTTTTAGTTTCTCTTTGTATCGATTGTGCCTGACCTGAGTCGGCAATTTTGTAACTTTACTGTCAATGAATATTTTTAATCTCTTTCGCCTCTTCGATTATGATCAACTACAGTTGTCCGAACTGCTGCGAACTGCCAGTCGATGGGATTACGTTCAGTAGGTTACGCTAGATAGGACCGCGAGTCGTGACGCTGTCCTAAGCGTCGACAAGCCAATATTCGGTGGTAACGCGGATGTTAGTGGCTATTGCAAACGCGAGGTGCTGGTCCTGGTCCCAACATATAGTTGGTCTTTACGGCCGACGCTAAGCGCCGGTCTCGAGTGCCAACGCACAGTTGGGCCTTTGTTGCCGACGCTGGCCGGTCTTGGGTGCCAACGCGGAGTTGGTCTTTGAATGCCGGAGCGGATCCGGTCTTTTACTGCCGACGCTGGGCGCCGGTCTTGGGCCAACGCGGAGTTGGTCTTTGAGTGCCGGAGCGGATCCGGTCTTTTACTGCCGACGCTGGGGCCGGTCTTGGGTGCCAACGCGGAGTTGGTCTTTGAGTGCCGGAGCGGATCCGGTCTTTTGCTGCCGACGCTGGGCGCCGGTCTTGGGTGCCAACGCGGAGTTGGTCTTTGAGTGCCGGAGCGGATCCGGTCTTTTACTGCCGACGCTGGGCGCCGGTCTTGGGTGCCAACGCGGAGTTGGTCTTTGAGTGCCGGAGCGGATCCGGTCTTTTACTGCCGACGCTGGGCGCCGGTCTTGGGTGCCAACGCGGAGTTGGTCTTTGAGTGCCGGAGCGGATCCGGTCTTTTACTGCCGACGCTGGGCGCCGGTCTTGGGTGCCAACGCGGAGTTGGTCTTTGAGTGCCGGAGCGGATCCGGTCTTTTACTGCCGACGCTGGGCGCCGGTCTTGGGTGCCAACGCGGAGTTGGTCTTTGAGTGCCGAAGCGGATCCGGTCTTTTACTGCCGACGCTGGGCGCCGGTCTTGGGTGCCAACGCGGAGTTGGTCTTTGAGTGCCGGAGCGGATCCGGTCTTTTACTGCCGACGCTGGGCGCCGGTCTTGGGTGCCAACGCGGAGTTGGTCTTTGAGTGCCGGAGCGGATCCGGTCTTTTACTGCCGATGCTGGGCGCCGGTCTTGTGCTAAACATACTCATTCGAAGAATAAAACATGTTTATTATTCATGCATCCAACAAATTCAAATTAATAAGAGTTTTATTGATAGTACCGGCGTAAGTTGTCGGCATTCCAAGTTCGGGGAAGCGGTTTCCCGTCTAACTCTTCGACCTTATATGCCCCATGGTGGAGCACCTCCTTGACACGGTATGGTCCTTCCCATTTTGGTGCTAGCTTGCCCCCTTCCGTCGGCTTTGATACTTCCGCTCTTCGTAGGACAAGATCTCCTGGCCGAACGTCTTGGGTCGCACCCGAGAGTTGTAGTGTTTGGCCACTCGCTGACGGAACGCTGCCATACGAAGTTGCGCTTGATCTCGCAATTCTTCTACTAAATCCAGATCAGCCCTCAACAGGTTTGAGTTGTTTTCTTCGTGGTATAACTCCATCCGGGGACTAGGGACTCCTATTTCCACGGGGATGACCGCCTCGGTCCCGAAGACCAGGCTGAAAGGAGTTTCCCCCGTGGGTGTTCGTGGCGTCGTGTGATAGGCCCACAACACACTGGAAAGTTCTTCCACCCAGCGCCCTTTGCAGCTATCTAGCCGAGCCCTGAGTCCTTGGAGGATGATGCGATTAGTCACTTCTGCAGCGCCGTTGGTTTGGGGATGCCCTACTGAGGTGAAACGATGGTGGATGCCCAGGCCATCACAGAATTCTCGGAAGGCCGTGTTATCAAACTGTCGGCCATTGTCTGTAACTAGGGTGTGCGGTAACCCGAACCGGCACACCACAGATTTCCAAAAGAAAGCCCTTACTTTAGCTTCCGTGATTTTAGCAAGAGCTTCCGCCTCGATCCATTTAGTAAAATGATCGACGGCCACAACTAGGAACTTACGTTGTCCGGAGGCAGGGGGGAAAGGTCCCAAGATGTCCATGCCCCATTGTGCGAAGGGCCATGGTGCCGCTAGGGGGGTCAGTAGGGACGCTGGTTGGTGTTGGACGTTGGCATGACGCTGGCAGCTGTCACATCTTTTGACAAGCTCAGAGGCGTCCTCTTTCATTGTCAACCAATAATACCCCTGACGTAGAGCCTTATACGCAAGGGCCCTGCCCCCCAGATGGCTTCCGCATATCCCCTCGTGTATCTCTCGCAAAATATAGCTAGCGTCGGTGGGACCGACACACCTGAGGATAGGGTATGAGAATGACCTTCGGTAGAGCTTTCCCTCCATAAGGAAGAACTTCGGGGCTCGTCTTTTAAGTTTCCTAGCTTCGGTAGGGTCTTCTGGGAGGACGCCTCAGTAAAGTATTGAACGTAGGCGTCCATCCAGGAGGGCTCCAGCTCCACTGGCAAAGTTTCTCTTGGTACATCAATGCTTGGGGCTTCTAAGTGCTCCACATAAGCCTTTCCCAACACCCCATCAGCCGAGGTGGCGAGATGAGATAGGGCGTCGGCTCTAGCATTCTCTTGTCGAGGAATGTAGCTGACGCTGAAGTGAGTGAATGGGGAAACCACTGAGTGCACCGCGTCTAAGTAGCGGGCCATGATGGGATCCTTTGCCTCGTACTCCTTTGTAATCTGACCAGCAACCAGTTGGGAGTCGGTGAATGCCCTAAGGCGTTTCACCCCAAGCTCTCGAGCCAACCTTACGCCAGATAACAAAGCCTCATATTCCGCCTGATTGTTAGTAGCTGGAAAGAGGAAGCGGAGTGCACATTCGGTCACAACCCCATCCGAGTTGGCCAAGATGAGGCCTGCTCCGCTCCCTTGAGAGTTAGATGCCCCATCCACATGGAGAACCCACTCATCTTCGCTGGTTCCGAGGGGTTGAATGTGCGTAGGAGGTTCTTCAGGTGGCTCCATTCCCCAAGTACATTCAACCAAAAAATCTGCCAGAACTTGGGACTTCATAGCCGACCGGGGGCGGAAAGATATATCAAACTCCCCCAGCTTGAGGGCCCATCTTGCCAGTCGGCCGGAAGTATCTGGACGAGCCAGAACCGTCTTCAGAGGCTGGTCTGTGATCACCGCGATCGGGTGGGCTTGGAAATATGGCCGCAGTCTTTGGGCAGATACGATCAATGAGAAGACAATTTTTTCCATGTTTGAGTATCGGGTCTCAGCATCATGAAGTACCTTACTCGTATAATATACTGGCCTTTGTATGCCGTTAGTGTCCATACGGACTAGCACGGAGCTAACAGCCTCAGGAGAGGCCGCAAGGTATAGAAGGAGTTCTTCTCCGCTCGTCGGCTTGGCTAGCAGTGGCGGGGTAGATAAGAATGTCTTTAACCCTTCGAACGCCTCCTGGCATTCTTTGGTCCACTCGAACTCGTTGATTCGGCGAAGCGCCTTGAAGAAAGGCAGACACCTTTCAGCAGACTTGGATAGGAAGCGGCTTAGGGCGGCTACTCTTCCTGTCAAGCGTTGTACTTCCTTCTTATTGGCAGGAGGCCTCATGTCCAAGATGGCTTGGACTTTGTCTGGGTTTGCCTCGATCCCCCTCCGGGTCACCATGAAACCCAAAAACTTCCCAGCGGTCACCCCAAATGCACATTTGCGAGGGTTTAGCTTCATCTGGTACCGACGAAGGCTGTCAAAAGTCTCTGCTAGGTCCGCAACGTGGTCGCCGGCCTGAACGCTTTTTGTTAGCATGTCATCCACGTACACTCCATGTTACGCCCTATCTGACCTTCGAAGACCTTGTTCATCAACCTCTGGTAAGTAGCTCCCGCATTCTTTAACCCGAAAGGCATTACCTTGTAGCAATACAGCCCCTTTTCGGTTATGAAGGAGGTAGCTTCTTCATCCGCCGGGCTCATCCGGATCTGGTTGTATCCAGAGAAAGCATCCATGAAGCTAAGAACCTCATGGCCGGATGTAGCGTCCACCAGTTGATCGATTCGAGGCAGGGGGAAGCTGTCTTTGGGGCATGCCTTGTTGAGGTCGGTGAAGTCTACACACATTCTCCAACTTCCATTGGCCTTGCGGACCAGAACCACATTAGCCAACCATTCGGGATAGTGGACCTCCCGAATATGGCCTGCAGCCATTAGCTTGCGGATCTCCCCGTCGATAGCTTTCTGCCTGTCTGGAGCGAAGTTTCTCTTTTTCTGTCGGACCGGCCGACACCCTGACTTGAGGTTAAGTTGGTGGGTGATAACTTCTTCAGGGACGCCCGGCATGTCTGAGGATGACCATGCAAAAACGTCCGTGTTGGCCCGCAGGAAAGTAAGAAGTTGATGACGTACTTCCTCCGGGAGCGATGCCCCCAGCTGAACAGTCCTTGCTGGGTCATCACCCAAGGGGAGGGTTAGAAGGTGCTCTGCCGGCTCTCCCCTTCTTCCCAACTCCCTAGGATCGAGTGACTCGGAGGTGGTCGCTGAGTCTGCGTTTAGCGGGCTGGGCGACAGATGGTAGCAGGGCGGAAGTGGGCTTTGCTCCCCCTTCATTTCTCCGATCCCTTCATTAGTAGGGAACCTCACCAGTAGTCTCTTGGTGGAGATCACGGCGTCCAGCAGATTCAGCCCCGGTCTTCCCAAGATGGCGTTGTAAGCCAGCGGGACCCGGACCACCAAGAAGTTTATTACCACCGTGCTCTGACACGGAGGAGTTCCAGCCGTGACGGGGAGAGCAATTTCGCCTTCGACGCTCACCGAGTCTCCCGTGAAGCCCATAAGCGGTGTGGAAATGGGTCGAAGTAAAGACCTTGATAACTTCATCCGAACAAAAGCCTCATAACTCAAGACATCCACAGAGCTCCCACTATCAATTAGAATTCTTTTTACAGGGTGTTTAGCTATAGTCATGGATACCACGACGCTGTCGTCATGTTTATTAACTACCCCATCTAGATCCTTTCCGAAGAAAGGTATTACAGAGTCTATTCCCTCTCGCGGCCTCTTCGAACCACCATCCGCTCCCCAAGAGATCATAGCTATGGTCTTTTCAGTTGGGGTATTATCCACGCCAGCCGAGCTACCTGAGGGCACCATGGGGCCCGCCGCGGGGAGATTCCCCCTTCGGACAAACTTGCCAGTTGGCCTTGCTGAACCAGCTCCTCGATGGCCTTTTTTAGATGGCGGCAGTCTTCAGTGTCGTGGCCGTAGTCCCGATGGTACCGGCAGTAAAACTCCTTGTTATGGGGGCCTCCGGACTTCAAGGGAACCGGACGCTTGAAATATGGTTCCTCCTCGATCTCCAATAGGATGTGGGAGATGGGGGCCATGAGGGAGTGAACTGCTCTTTAGGAACCAGCGCCTGTGGCCGGCGATCCGAGCGTCGTGGAGGCTCGGGCTTCCGAGGTTGTGCACCAGCGCGGTCAGAAGGCGGTGGTTTGTTACCGGGGTTCTTGTCAACTTCTCTCCGGGAAGAATCTGCTTCGTCGGCGCGGATGTACTTCTGTGCCCGGCTCAGAAGCTCGGCGTAGGAACGCGGAGGCTTCTTATCCAGGGAGTAAGCGAATCTGGACGGGCGAAGTCCTCTCTTTAGGGCCAAAGTGGCGACAGAGTCCTCCAGGTTGTACACCTCCAGCGCCGCTTCCTTAAATCGAGCAACGAAATCCTTTAAGGTCTCGCCACTCTTCTGCTGGACAGCAAAAAGGCTATCGGCAACTCGTGGGATCTTTCGACAGGCATCAAAATGAGCCCGGAAGGACCGCTCAAGTTGCCGAAACGAGTTGATGCTGCGCGGGGGTAGACGGGAGTACCACGCGCGTGCCGCCTTACGGAGCGTGGCCGGGAAGGCGACGCATAATAAGGAATCCGTCGCTCCCTGGACCTGCATGAGGACTTTGTAGCTTTCCAGATGGTCCAGGGGGTCCGTCGTTCCGTCATATGGATCCAATTGAGGGAGACGGAATCGGGGGGGACCGGTTCCTCCATGATATGGCGAGAAAGCGGGGGCGACGCTCATACTCCGCTGTATAGGGATCGGCGATCCGACGGCTGAGTTCGTCCAACCGCCGATGGTACTCGTCAAGCCTTTGCTCGTGGAAGGATGGAGGGATCCATATTGGCGTCGATGTTGGGTATCCCCCAG
Source organism: Calamus simplicifolius (assembly GCA_900491605.1). Lineage (NCBI taxonomy): Eukaryota > Viridiplantae > Streptophyta > Magnoliopsida > Arecales > Arecaceae > Calamus > Calamus simplicifolius. The sequence continues at coordinate 788,097 of UESW01003833.1, read as the reverse complement.
CTTCCACGAACCCCACTGATGTCCGCAAAGAAAAACTTGTTCTTCCACCCCTTAACAGAAGTAGGAAGGCATAATTTGAGAATCCTATTAGACCTAGGGGTGAAGGACCACCAACCCGACTGTTTGCGAAGGGTATAAAAGCTGCGGAACAAAGAAATACTGGCCTCAATGCCTTGCAAATGGCAGAGTACCAGGAAACCGACAACAGTTCGGATGGAGTTAGGGACTAATTGGGAAGGAGTCAAGGAGTACCGGTCTAGAAGATTGAGAATAAAGGATGGATCGGCAACCGGAGCCCGGCCTTAAAAAAGGCTCCGTACAAAGCAACTCTTCCGGAACGGGAAGAGGTTACCCTGTCATTGGGGGTAGGGAAGAACAGATGAAGGTCTGAAGGAAAGCTATACTTGGCCCTTAGGTTTACCATGTCTTTAGCAGACATAGAGGACGCAGTCCCTTCGGGGGACTCCTTGGGAACCCTAGAGGGACCGGCAGCCATTGACTGGCTCCGGACGGAAATCCGCCCGCCGGCCGGACGAGTCCCGGTTAGGGGACGATTGGTTGGTCGCTGCTCCGGTGAAGAATGGTTAGATGAAGGGGTGGACCATTGGATGGATAGGGAGTCGGAAGTCTGAGAAGGATGGTGGGAACCCCCCCAGGAACCAGAGATGGAGCAAGAAGATGAGGAAGCCATGGGAACTAAGCTGGAAAACTCGAGCCGAAAAACAGGGCACGGGAGAGAATGAACACAAGAAACAAAGGAACGCTGGCGGACTCGAAAGGGGGCAGCAGCGGAAGAAATGAGGAAGATGGGAAGACGAGGGCTATTTGTCCTCATAACGCCCTCTCTAGACACCCCACAATCGTCCAGTTCAACCATGCGTCCATCGTCAATTGGGAGGCGTTTCGACGACTATCAATGCGAAGAACTCGAAAAGACCACCGACGAAAAGGGAGGCATTAACCTTATCGCAATGATACCGCTCGCCTTTTCGTAACACTGCCCGAGGAAAATCCTCCCTAATCCCAACAAAGGCGAGATAATGACGTGAAAACCGGCCGCCTAGAGGATATTGCCACCCCTTTTGCGGATAAGTAAACGCTCACCCATCTCAGGGGTGGGGGGCATCTGATACGGCTGGCCGTTTCGCTTGGGTAGTATTATCTTTTGTGCGATTTTCGAAGGTAATGATGTGACAACAAAACCCAAGACCTCCAAAGACCAACCCCGCGTTGGCACCAAGGACCGGCGCCCAGCGTCGGCCTCCAGCCTCGGCCCTCAGCACCGGCTTCCAGCGTCGGCCTCCAGTGCCGGCCTCCAGCGACGGCACTAAGGACCGGCGCCCAGCGTCGGCCTCCAGCATCGGCCCTCAGCGCCGGCCTCCAGCGTCGGCCTCAATGCCGGCCTCCAGCGACGGCACTAAAGATCGGCGCCCAGCGTCGGCACCAAAGACCAACTCCGCGTTGGCACCGAGGACCGGCGCCCAGCGTCTGCCTCCAGCGTCGACACCAAAGACCAACTCCGCATTGGCACCAAGAACCAGCACCCAGCGTCTGCCTCCAGCATCGGCACCAAAGACCAACTCCGCGTTGGCACCAAGGACCGGCGCTCAGCGTCGGCCTCCAGCATTGGCCCTCAGCGCCGGCTTCCAGTACTGAGGCTTTGGCTCCGGCACCGGCCCCCCGCGTCGGCCCCCAGGGTCGGCCTTCAGTATCTCCCACATACACAATGACTAGTCTCATGCATCCGATCCCGTGATCTAAGGCCTACTGCCAAGCACCTCGCTCACCAAAATCACGGGCAAGTGTTAGCCTGATCGGCAGTTACCGCTATAAGCAGCCCTTATCCGGCAACAGTCCAACGACTTACCGTTCGATGAAACATCACAATGGGACAGATTCGACGGTTCCAACAGACCGAGGTAAATGGGATCCTCGACAGGTATAAAAAGAGGACCCGAGCTCCATGCAAGGGGACTCTCTCTGGAACTTTCTCTAAAAATAATTCTGTCAAGAATCTTATCCCTGTTCGACGATTCACTAACTTGGGCGTCGGAGGGTCCCCGCCGGAACCACCGGTCCGGGACTTTTTGCAGGCTCCAGAAGGAAGACGGCGGCCCTCTGCGCACAGCAATCCTAGCCAGCTGCCCGACGTTCATCGCATTTGATTTGATCGCAACAATATATATATATATATATATATATATATATATATATATATATATATATATATATATATATATATATATATATATATCTTTTAAAGGATCAGACGAGGGATCGATGGAAGGAGATCAGGAGAAGAGGAAAGAAACGGATCTACCACCGAGGTTGTCTTCGACGGGATCGGGAAGGCAACAACGGAATGAATATGGCATTCAAAATCTGTGGGACCTCAGAGAGAGAGAGAGAGAGAGAGAGAGAGAGAGAGAGAGGTACACGTGGTTAATTGATCATCTGGCTTGTTGGCAACTTGATGACATCAAGAATCGTGGTTACATGCATCGGGTTGTAGTAGGTGTTAAATATGTCTTGAATTTTATATATCAGGTCCGGTTTTTTGACCCGACCCGATATACTTGTTGGGCCCGGACCAAACCGGTCCGCTAGGGTTTTATTTTATGGAAGTATTTTTTGGGGACTATATATATAGATATACATGTGAAAACTTCTGTAAGGGTTTTGTAAGGGTTTTGAGGACCTCCTCCTCCTTTTGATAATGAAACTTTGTTTGCCTTGCCCGTGGATGTAGATCATGATCGAACCACGTAAATTTGTTTGCCTTGCCCGTGGATGTAGATCACCATGATCAAACCACGTAAATTCTTGGTGTTCCTTTGTTTGCTTATTGCTTTGATTTGTTTATTGATCTGATTTCCGCAACAAACTGGTATCAGAGCTTTTGGTTCAGAAATAATTTTTTGTTGAAAAAAAAAAGAGAGGATAAACCTAACCCTAATCTTTTTTTTCTTGTATCGTCTCCGTCTCTTCTTCATCGAGCGGTGCGGCGACAGCTGAGGAGGAGCGAGGGGAAAAGGAAGGCATCTACTATTAGATGCGATCGCCCTCTCTCGTCCCGTCTTGGACCGCCGACGCCCAGCGGCCTTGATCTTCTTCATCTGGGCAGAACGACGACTTGTGGGAAGAAAAAAGAGAGATCGCCGCATTAACTCTGTTGTCCCTTTCTCTGCTCTCCTTTATTCCCCTCCCCTGCTGCCATTATTCTCTCTCTGCACTCAGAGAGGAATCTTAGCGGCGAAGTTTAGCGAACTTCGGATTATTATAGCTGATTGTAGCTAAAGGTTGACGATTGACGAAAGGATTGGACGCCTTTCGAATCCAAGCAACCTCGGCAGCGACAGAGAGAGACACAAAGCGAGGCTCTGCTTTCTTGAAACGGGAGGGGAAATAGAAACGATTTCGGGACGCCACAAGGAAGCAAAACGAGGGAGCGGAGACGGCAAAGGAGGAGTCAGACGAAGGCTAATCTCCTTGACAAGGCACTCGGCGGTGAAGAACGGGAGAAGCGCAAGGCGTGGAAATATTTTCCTTCGATAACATTTTTCTCCGGCGCTTTGAGGCTCCACGAGAAATTTCCGTGACCCGTCCGCTTCGCGATTCCCCCCTTCCTGCGGCACTTCCGCTGCTTCGCCTCCGCCGTCGATCTACTCCAGCCCGCCGTGCTCCACCGCCACGATTGTCCTACTCTTCGGAAGGAGGGAGACCTGAGGAAGAAAGGAAGGATAGCGCCGTTGGCTGTCAAAAAACCGTGTCGTTCCCATAAAACCTATTGTGCGGTGAGCGTGGATCTTTTTTTTCTTCACCCGGAGGAGGAGAAAGCCTAGGGAAAGGAAAAGGATCGTTCCCATTCTTGTGCTGGGCTGCGGCGGCGTGATTCGCTGGAAAGCGAGATTTTGGAAGGATCTGAGGGCATTGTAGGCCAGCCTTCGAGGACCGGGACACCACTTGGAGGATTTCGGTGGCTGTTTCGTCGTAAAGCTATTTTCAGGATCTCTTCTTCTTCAATCAAAACAGAAAGATCGTTTCGTTCTTAGAAATTTTTTGGGATGTCATCTTTGAAGTTTCAGATTGCACCATTTGATGGACAGAACAACTTCGGATTATGGAGAATAAAGATGAAGGCTTTATTGAAGCGAGAGGGTTTGTTAGGGCACTGGATAATAGTTATACAGATGACATGACCACGGCTGAGATTGAAGAGATGGATGAGAAGGCGCATAGTGCGATCCAGTTGTCTCTAGAAGACAATGTTTTGCGAGAAGTCGCAGATGAGGAAACAGCTGCCGGTCTTTGGAAGAAACTAGAAAGTCTCTACATGAAGAAATCTTTAACATCGAGACTTTATTTGAAGCAACGTCTTTATACCCTAAAGATGCGAGAAGGTACGCCTATTAAGGAACACTTGAATGAGTTTAATAAGATTGTTATGGATATGAAAAATCTAGATATTAAACTCGAAGATGAAGATCAAGCTTTGATTGTGTTATGCTCATTGCCCGCCTCATACGAAAATTTTGTGAACTCGATGCTTTATGGACGTGACTCCATAACTCTAGAGGATGTTAAAGCATCCTTGAATTCTGCAGAATTGAGAACAAAATTGAATGGAAATACTAGTGGAGACAAGGCAGATGGTTTATTCGTGAGAGGTAGGACAAAGAAGAAGGATAAAGCTTTTAGAAAGAAATCTGTTGGTCGTTCAAAATCTAGGCCACCTGGAGATACGACGAACATTGAGTGCTACTATTGTCACAAGAAAGGACATTACAAGTCAGATTGCCCTGTGCTCAAGAGAAAGGATAAGCAACGTAGTCAACGTCAAGATGCGGCGAATATTGCTGAGAAAGATGAGTCTAGTGTGTCAGACAGAGTTCTTACGACATGCTCTGTTGTTAGTCTTTCAAACGATGTTTGGATAATGGATACAGGAGCATCATTTCACATGTGCCCAAATAGGGAATGGTTCACCACATACGAACCATTGAATGGTGAATCAGTTTTTATGGGAAATGATGCAGTATGCCAATTGTGGGAATTGGTACTGTTCAGATTAAGTGCCATGACAAAGTTGTGAGAACCTTGACTGAAGTTAGGCACATACCAGACTTAAAGAGAAATCTTATTTCTTTGAGCTGTTTGGATTCCATTGGGTGTATGTACTCAGGTGGAGGTGGAGCTTTAAAAGTCACCAAAGGCAATCTAGTTGTGATGAGAGGAAACAAGGTGAATCACTTGTATCATCTACAGGGTAGCACAGTTATGGGTTCTTCGATTGGCACAGCAAATTCTATTTCTGCTGATGATAGAACAAAATTGTGGCATATGCGTTGGGCCATATGAGTGAGCGTGGCATGACAGTTTTGAGTAAACGTGGTTTACTATGTGGTGAGCTGACAACCTCACTAGATTTCTGTGAGCACTGTGTTCTTGGCAAGCAGTGCAAGGTCAGTTTTAGTACAGACACACATTCAACGAAGGGTACACTCGACTACATACATTCTGATTTATGGGGACCGGCACAGGTTCCATCTAAGGGTGGTGCTCTTTACTTTGTGACATTTATTGACGATTATTCCAGAAAAGTTTGGGTTTATTTTCTGAAAAGAAAAAGTGAAGTGTTTGAAACCTTTAAGAAGTGGAAAGCCCTTGTTGAGAATCAGACAGGGAAGAAGATCAAACGTCTGAGGACCGATAACGGTCTTGAGTTCTGTGGTGGTGATTTTAATGATTTCTGTGCAGATGCAGGTATCGTTCGACACCGTACAGTCAGGTACACTCCACAGCAAAATGGAGTGGCAGAAAGGATGAACAGAACCTTATTGGAGAGGGCAAGATGCATGCTCTCTAATGCTGGCATGGAAAAGGCTTTTTGGGCTGAAGCAGTTAACACTTCTTGCTATCTGGTTAATCGTTCTCCTGCAACAGCAATTGAATGCAAGACTCCTTTTGAGATGTGGTCAGGTAAGCCTTGTGATTATTCAAATCTAAAGGTTTTTGGATGCCCTGCTTACTATCATGTTAAGGATGGTAAACTTGAACCTAGAGCAAAGAAGTGTATCTTTGTTGGTTATGCTGATGGCGTGAAGGGCTATCGTTTGTGGTGCATGGAACCTGATTCACCTAAATTCATTATTAGTAGGGATGTTACTTTTAATGAAAAGTTTATGCTAGATCAAAGGAATGCTGTTGATGAGTCTGCAGGAAAACATGAGAGTGATACAAATTAGGTGGAGGTTCAGGTCGAGCTTCGAAAAAAGAGCTCTCAAAATGATTTGAGCGAGCAAATTGTTACTATTGATTCTAGTTCAGATGAGGAAGCTCAAGATGAGGTGGAGCAGCCATACTCTATTGCTACTGGCAGAGAAAGGAGGGAGATTCGACCCCCTCAAAAATATGGGTTTTCTGATCTTGTGGCTTATGCCCTTACGACAGCAGAAGATATGGGTATTCAGGAACCATCTACCTATACTGAAGCTGTTACTTGTTCGGAATCAGAAAAGTGGACTGTTGCTATGGCTGAAGAACTGGAATCACTTCACAAGAACCAGACTTGGGACTTGGTGCCATTGCCTAAAGAAAAAAGAGCCATTGGGTGTAAATGGGTCTTTAAGAAAAAGGAAGGTATTCCAGGAGTTGAAATTAGTAGAGGCAAGGAAGACCATGCTGCTGATATGCTGACCAAGATAGTTCCCGCCAACAAGTATAAGCATTGCTTGGACTTGATTGGCATGCTTGTTTGAGGTTTGCTCCTTCTGGGGCTTGGTGGTGAGGTGAATGAAAGTTCTATTTTTGTTTTGAAGTGGATATGCTTTGGCTGCTGGTATGGTAATAAGCTGTTACGATGACCAGCATGGGTCGTTAATGGAAACTCAAAACTTCGGGCTGCTTTTAAAAAGTTCCAAGGTTGGATTATAGTTTTTTTTTTTTTAAAAAAATGCAAGGCTATAGCCGTATCTGAAACGTGGTAAGCTTTGTCGAGGGTGGGAATTAATTAATGGCGGCCCTATACATATATATGCCTCCCAGCATCCGGTTTTGATGATGCTACAGAAGAAGAGCACCTGGTGGACGACTCTGACGCCATCCGGTTTTGATCAAAACACTTAATCATGACTTCATTGCCAGCAGAATCCTCGTTTTATCCTCCTGAAAAAAAATAAAATTTCTTGCACTTTAGACAACGTGCGGAGGTTTGATTCCAAGATGCATCAACTTTGACCCGGTCTCATTATATAAAACTTCAGTTTTACGGGTGCTGGTCTAATAGCGTCAAACTAATTTGATCATGAAAATTTTATGTATCACACGCTGTGCAGGACGTGCCATGCATGCGAGATGATTAATCCTAGCTCGCATGCATGCATGTGGTAAGAACATTTCATCCATATGCGCACGCATGTACAGATCAATCAATGCGTATTGAGGTGAAGGAGAAGGGGAAGAAGAAGAAGAAGCATGAAACTTTCGGGGGAGAAGGACGATCCTCTGAATCATCCTCTGAGGTCCAGGACTGGAAACTTATTATTGGAAGAAGGAACATAGAGGTTTAGAAGAAGCGAAGAGCTGACCTGGAAAAGAAAAGCTACGACAGACCTCCCACTTAATAGGCTATGTCAATCTTAAATGCCATATATATGAACTTAAGTCCAAGCATTTTGAAAACATCCAACTTGAGCACTCACATATATGCTTAAGTTCAGCTTCATTAGGCTCTATATATATATGGATTTGTGGACATACTAAATGATGCAATATAAAAAGACAAAAATAATTTTTTTTTTTTTGACTTTTAAGGAAACTTCATTATAAATCTTCTTAGGAGTCTTATTCTGTTCCTAGTCTCTATATATAGGATACTTATCTTTAGGAATCCTATTTGCTTCTATTTTAGTAGTCTTATTTTTGTTAGCATAGAGTTAGAGAACAATTCTATTCTTTTATTTTTGGAAGTGTTTAGTCCTTATTAATTCAGAGTCCTAATTCTAGTTAGACATCTATTGGACCAATTTTGCTCCACAAATAGGCTCCTAGTATATCTCCATTAAATCATTGAACAATTTGAGTAATAAAATTATAAGAAATTATTTTTTCTCTTGGCTTGGAATTATTCTTAGCTTGAGTGGTGCGAGGCCATAACTTTTTCTAAGGCAATCAGAGATGCTGAATCGAAGACTCTCAAGGAGCTGGTGCGAGACTAGTTGTTATCTCCTTTCAGCTTGCCTGTATCACTAAATGTACTTTATATTTAACTCTTTTGAGTCTCATCTCAGTTCCAATTGAGGCAACATTACCTGCAATTCATGTAGCCTACGATATTTCCTATAATTAATGCAACTTTTCACGCAACATATGCACCTTTCATGTTCCATGCAACTTATGCATTTTGTCATAATGTCACCACTCAAGCATCAATTATAGTCAGTCTTGTTCCATCCTATTCACCATAAAAGTGTTTAGGCAATCACTCATGTGAATATGCTGATCTAAGCCTTTGACATTCATACACTCACATACCTTATGCCATCACATTTATGAAGGACATTATAAAGGGCAATAAAACAAATAGTTTATTTCAATAATATCCAAAGTATAACCTTGTTAACCAAATTCTATAAAGACCCAAGCATCTTACATGGGTCTAGAATATATCTCTAGTAATAGGCTTAGTCAACAAATCAGCCATCATTCTACTAGTATAACAAATCAGCCATCATTATAAAGTGTGACTTTACCTTACTTGATCATGTCTCAAATATAATGATATATTATATAAATATGCTTCATTATACCATGATATTTTGGATCATTAGCATATTGTAATGCTGTCATGTTATTAGAACAAATATAGATAGCCTTATAAGCACCAGCTGAAACCTCGAGATGACCAGCTGAAACCTCGAGATGACTCAAAATCTCTTTAGCCACACCGCCTCCTAAACAGCCACTGAGCAGGCAACATTTGATTTCCATTATAGAGAGGGTGATGCAACTTTGCTTCTTGTTGCACCAAGAGACAGCTCCCCATCCTAGAATGAATGCATATTCTAAGGTGAATGTTTGCTTGTCTCTATCAGCAGCCTAATTCGTGTCATAGAACCTTTCAATTTCAAGTCTCATTCTTGATAGCATAGGATGAATTTTAATAGTACCATGAGCATGATAGAAGATTCTTTTAACTACTTCCCAGTAAGTAAGTTTCGAATTACTTTAGTATTGATTAATTAAGCCGATTGCAAAGCAAATGTTAGGTTGAGTATGCAATATAGTATACATCAAGCTTCCTACTACATTAGCATAGGGAACCCTTCTCATTCTTTCATTTCCTCATTTGTCTTGAGGCACTGATTGAGGCTCAAAATACAATCCTTCTTAATTGAGGTGTCAATGGTTTTCAAATAGTGCATCTAGAATTATTTTAAGATTTTCTCAAATTTTCTTGAGACAAACCAAGAAATTTCTTAGAGCAATTCCTTAGGATTCTCACTCCAAGGACATATTTCTCTTTACTCATATCTTTAATCTCAAAGATAAAGGACAACCCCTCTTTAGTGGCATTGATTAACTCTATGTTATTTCTAGCTAAAAGAATATCATCCACGTACAACAATAAAATCAAAATTCTATCTTTTGTTTTCTTAATGTATACACAATGGTTTTTCTTAATCATTTTCAAGCTAGTCGATGTAATAGCTTCATGAAATTTGAAATACCATTGTCTAGCTGATTGCTTAAGACCATATATAGATCATTTTAAGTAATACATTTTGCCCTTCTATCCTTTAACTAGTAGAGTTTATAGGTGTTGGGATATGTGCCCATAAATAAATAAGATTTATTATTTTGCTGATTAATTTAAAAAAATTTTAATATTATTTTTGCATGCATGTTTTGATGCTTTATAAAATCAAAATTTTTTGGATTATTTAAATGTGACTTTAAATATTGTATATAAGTGTTATATACAGAGAATAATATTTAAAGTAAAATAATCTAAATATATCCATAATTATAAATTAAAGTTGGGATCTTTAATTTAAAATTACTAGCACGGTTCATTACATTCTGAATGAAACGATCTTATCCGGATTATTGATAATGAGATTATCAGAATGAAAGCACTTTATATAATTTGGTTATATAGGACTGGAACGCAATTAATTATAAATCTCTAATAAATTTTGTTGTTAAAATATAGCATTTAAAATTAATCAATGATGGTCATATATAAATCGATCTTAATTCTGAGTAATTAATAGACTCCTATTTATTGTATTATATTTTTTGATATGCGGGTACACAAAAAAATAGTATCAAATTTTTGGTATATTGAACATATAATAATAGCCAAAAATATTAATATATAAGAAAAATCCATACCTTCGTAAAGAAGTCATATGACGATTTCCATAAGTGTTGATTAGGGGCTTGAATAATAAGAGCGCTATTAGATGATAAATATATTATTCATTACAGAATCAATGGTACTTACAGAGAAAGATATAATTAAAGAGGTTAATAAAAAATGTCTAGCTTTAATTACGAATCGTTTATAAAGGATTGATTTATATGTAGTGACTATATATATAATTTTATAATTTTGAGAGTACAATTCTAAATTTTTAGTAGAGTAATTTGGAATTAATAATTTTGATATTTTAATAAAGGTGTTAATTAAATGTCAAAATTATTGAAGCTTAAAATTATAATGTCCATAGTTTCTTGGCTCCATTAAATTATGTGAACTTGGGTTGAATTATTAATTTGGATTTTAGAATTTCAAATTAATTATCAAACAAAGATTAATTGGATTAATTTCTATTTTAATTAATATAATTATTTAAAAAAAGTAAAAATTATTTTAAATAAAAAATTATATGGTGTGATAGGGAACACATCGTAGGCAGGCATATTCCACAATGAGGGTATATGTGGAAGTTATTATTGTTGAAGAAATATATGAGATTATCTAAAAGATTTTTTTACTCCGATATCATCCCATGATATCAAAAGAAACCAGATTGTTGGATATATATATATATATATATATATATATATATATATATATATGGGATACCTCATGTTGAAGTAATCACCAAGAGTTAAAAGTTATCTTAATATTTAGTTAATTAATTATTTAATTAAAAGAAGGATGGCCGTTATTATTCTCTCAAAATATAAGATTACGATAGAAAAATAGGTTGCAATTTTTTTTGTTCCATGAAATCAGTTATGCAATTTTTTTTTTGATTAGATTAATTGCATATAGGATTTATGAGGTTATTTTTAGTTATATTGATGAATAAGATCTTCATGGTTTTGAAAAGAGTTCCGAAAAGTTTGGATCAAACAAATATCTGTAAGAATATTTGGGCATTAACCTATATATATGATACGGATGGCGGTTTCCCTGGGGTGATATTATCTCGGGCACAACCTTCGAAAGCAATGATGTGACAATAAAACCCAGGGCCACCAGCGTCGGCCCCCAGCGTCGGCCACCAGCGTCGGCCCCCAGCGTCAGTCTCCTGAGTGGACCACCAGCGTCGGCCACCAGCGTCGGCCCCCAGCGTCGGCCCCCAGCGTCAGTCTCCTGAGTGGACCACCAGCGTCGGCCACCAGCGTCGGCCCCCAGCGTCGGCCACCAGCGTCGGTCCCCAGCGTCAGTCTCCTGAGTGGACCACCAGCGTCGGCCACCAGCGTCGGCCCCCAGCGTCGGTCACCAGCGTCGGCTCCCAGCATCGGCCACCAGCGTCGGCCCCAGAGTCGGCCTCCAGCGTCCACCCTCAACACTAGTCCTCAAGGCCAGCCTCAGCGTCGGCCTTCGTGAGCCCCAATCCTGAGGTTTCGGCTTCGACCTCTAGCGCCGCCACTCAGCCTGAGCCCTCATTGTCAGCCATCATACGAGGATTAGTCTTAGGCAACAAACCCCGCGATCTAGGGTTTGTTGCCGAACAGCCCGGTTACCAAGATCACGGGCAAGTGCCGGCCTGATCAGTAGTTGCCGCTATAAGCGGCCCCCTATCCCGCAACAGTCCAACCGCTTACCGTTCGACGAAGCGGATTCGACCGTTCCAACTGACCAAAGTATACGGGATTCTCCAACAGGTATAAAGAGAGAACCCGAGCTCCAGGCAAGGGGACTCTCTCTCTTTTTCTCCCTCTCCAAAAAATCCATAAACAATTCAATAGAAAAAAATTCCTGTTGGACGACTCACTAACAGGAGCGTCGGAGGGTCCCCGCCGGAACCACCGGCCCGGGACTTTTTGCAGGCTCTCGGAGGAAGACGGCGACCTCTCCCTTTTTGCAGAATCGGTGATCTCAAACTGCCCGACGTTCCCCATACGTGATTCGACCGCAACAGATTGGCGCGCCAGGTAGGGGCCGGGGGGGGGAGCATCAAGTCGAAAGTTCCTCTAAAGTCCCTCCAATTTTGCAAAGGAAGCGATGGTGACCACTCGAGCACAAGAGGCCTCATCTAGCCAGGCAGCCGGTCATATCCCGCGAGTGGAGCATTCGGAGGCCAACCCTCATGCTCCACCCCCTGCGCCGACGAGCCAACCTGACCGGCTTGATAACCTAGCCCATCAGGTCCAGGATCTGACGACGATGGTCCGGGGTCTGCAAGAGCGCTATGTAACTGCTACAACTCAACCCCCTGGCATGGGTGAAGGGGTGCGAGCAACAGTGCAGTCTCATCAGGGAGGGACCCCGCTCGAGGTCTCTCACCGCTCACCCCCCGAACCTCATCGTCAAGGGACCTCGAAGCGATGACGGTCTCCTTCCCGTCGCTCCGGTCGTCCCCGCCATCGACCGGAAGGAAAGGAGTCCAAGCGGGCACCTTCTCTGCGACGTCGACTTTCTTCCTCCGATTCTTCCCAAGGGACCCCGAAGCGACGACAGTCTTCCTTCCGTCGCTCCAGTCGTCCCCACCATCGACCAGAAGAAAAGGAGTCCAAGCGGGCACATTCTTCGTGCCGGCGATCTTCTTCTTCCGACTCATCCCGAAGTAACGCTCCCCGGAAAACCACTCGGCGGGCCGAACAGAGGCTTGACGAATACCATCGGCGGTTGGACGAACTCAGCCGACGGATCGCCGATCCCTATGCAGCGGAGTATGAACGCCGCCCCCCGCTCTCTCGCCATATCATGGAGGAACCGATCCCTCCCCGGTTCCGTCTCCCTCAATTGGATCCCTATGATGGAACGACGGACCCCATGGACCATCTCGAAAGTTACAAAGTCCTCATGCAGGTCCAGGGAGCGACGGATTCCTTATTATGCGTCGCCTTCCCAGCGACACTCCGTAAGGCGGCACGCGCGTGGTACTCCCGTTTACTTCCGCGCAGCATCAACTCCTTTCGGCAACTTGAGCGGTCATTCCTGGCTCATTTTGACGCCTGTCGAAAGATCCCGCGAGTTGCCGATAGCCTCTTTGCTGTCCAGCAGAAGAGTGGCGAGACCTTAAAGGATTTCGTCGCTCGATTTAAAGAAGCAGCGCTGGAAGTATACAACCTGGAGGACTCTGTTGCCACCTTGGCCCTAAAGAGAGGACTTCGCCCGTCCAGATTCGCCTACTCTCTGGATAAGAAGCCTCCGCGTTCCTACGCCGAGCTTCTGAGCCGGGCACAGAAATACATCCGCGCTGACGAGGCGGATTCTTCCCGGAGAGACATTGACAAAAACTCCAGTAACAAACCACAACCTCCTGACCGCGCTGGTGCACAACCTAGGAAGTCCGAGCCTCCACGACGCTCGGAACGCCGGCCACAAACGCTGATTCCTAAGGAGCAGTTCACTCCCCTCATGGCCCCCATATCCCACATCCTATTGGAGATCGAGGAAGAACCATACTTCAAGCGTCCGGCTCCCTTGAAGCCCGGAAGCACTCGTAACAAGGAGTTCTACTGCCGGTACCATCGGGACTATGGCCACGACACCGAAGACTGCCGCAATTTGAAAAGGGCCATTGAGGAGCTGGTTCAGCAGGGCCTACCTGGGCAAGTTTGTTCGAAGGGGGAATCTCCCCACGGTGGGCCCATGGCGCCCACAGGTCGTACGGCTGGCGTGGATAATGCCCCGACTGAAAAAACCATAGCTATGGTCTCTTGGGGAACGGATGGTGGTTCGAAAAGGCCGCGCGAGGGAATGGACTCTGTAATACCTTTTTTCGGAAAGGATCTAGACGGGGTGTTAATAAACACGACGACAGCGTCGTGGTTTCTATGACTATAGCTAAACACCCTGTAAAAAGATTTAATTGATAGTGGGAGCTCTGTGGATGTCTTGGGTTATGAGGCTTTTGTTCGAATGAATTTATCAAGGTCCTTGCTTCGACCCGTGGCCACACCACTGATGGGCTTCACGGGAGACTCAGTGAACGTCGAAGGCGAAATTGCTCTCCCGGTCACGGCTGGAACTCCTCCATGTCAGAGTACAGTTATCATAAACTTCCTGGTGGTCCGGGTCCCACTGGCCTATAACGCCATCCTGGGAAGACCGGGGCTGAACCTGCTGGATGCTGTGATCTCCACCAAGAGACTGCTAGTAAGGTTCCCTACCAACGAAGGGATCGGAGAAATGAAGGGGGAGCAAAGCCCACTTCTGCCCTGCTATCATCTGTCACCCAGTCCGCTGAACGCAGAGTCAACAACAGCCCCTGGGTCGCTCGATCCTAGGGAGTTAGGAAGAAGGGGAGAGCCGGCGGAGCACCTTCTATCCTTCCCCTTGGACGATAACCCGGCAAGGACTGTTCAACTGGGAGCATCACTCCCGGAGGAGGCGCGTAGTCAACTCCTCGCATTTCTACGCGCCAACGTTGACGTCTTCGCATGGTCTTCCTCCGATATGCCAGGCGTCCCTGAAGAAGTAATCACCCATCGGCTTAACCTCCAGCCAGAGTGTCGGCCAATCCGACAGAAGAAGAGAAACTTCGCTCCGGACAGACAGAAAGCCATCGACGAGGAAATCCGCAAGCTCATAGCTGCGACCACATTCGGGAAGTTCACTACCCTGAATGGCTAGCTAATGTAGTCTTAGTCCGCAAGGCCAACGGGAGCTGGAGAATGTGTGTGGATTTCACTGACCTCAACAAGGCGTGTCCCAAAGACAGCTTTCCGCTACCTCGAATTGATCAATTGGTGGATGCTACATCCGGCCACGAGGTCCTTAGTTTCATGGATGCTTTCTCCGGGTATAACCAGATCCGGATGAACCCGGAGGATGAGGAAGCTACTTCCTTCATAACCGAAAAGGGTCTATATTGTTACAAGTGATGCCTTTCGGGTTAAAAATGCGGGGGCTACTTACCAAAGGCTGATGAATAAAGTCTTTGAAGGACAAATAGGGCGTAATATGGAGGTGTATGTGGATGACATGCTGACCAAAAGCGTTCGTGCCATTAACCACATCACAGATTTGGCAGAAACCTTTGACAATCTTCGTCGATATCAGATGAAGCTGAACCCCCGCAAGTGTGCATTCGGAGTAATAGCTGGGAAGTTCTTGGGTTTTATGGTAACCCGGCGAGGAATTGAAGCTAACCCAGACAAAGTCCAAGCTATCTTGGACATGAGGCCTCCCGCCAACAAGAAGGAAGTACAACGCCTGACAGGAAGAATAGCTGCCTTAAGCCGCTTCCTATCCAAGTCTGCGGAAAGGTGTTTGCCCTTCTTCAAGGCGCTTCGCAGAATCAATAAGTTCGAATGGACCAAAGAATGCCAGGAGGCGTTCGAAGGATTAAAGACGTTCCTATCCACCCCGCCACTGCTAGCCAAGCCGACGGACGGAGAGGAGCTCCTTCTATACCTTGCAGCCTCTCCTGAGGCCGTTAGCTCCGTGCTAATCCGTATGGACGCTGATGGCACACAAAGACCAGTATACTATACGAGTAAGGTACTTCATGATGCAGAGACTCGATACTCAAACATGGAAAAGATCATCTTTGCGTTAATCGTGTCGGCCCAACGTCTGCGGCCATACTTTCAAGCCCACCCGATCGCAGTGATCACCGACCAGCCTCTGAAGACAATTCTAGCTCGCCCGGACACTTCGGGCCGGTTGGCCAGGTGGGCTCTCAAGCTGGGGGAGTTCGATTTATCTTTCCGCCCCCGTTCGGCCATGAAGTCTCAAGTCTTGGCAGATTTCTTGGTCGAATGCACTTGGGGAGCAGAATCATCCAAAGAACTTCCGACGGACACTCAACCCTTGGAAGCTGGTGACGAGGAGTGGGTCTGCACGTAGATGGGGCATCAAACTCTCAAGGGAGTGGAGCAGGCCTCATCTTGGCTAACTCAGATGGGGTGGTTACTGAGTGCGCACTTCGTTTCTCTTCCCGGCCACCAACAACCAGGCGGAATATGAGGCTTTGTTATCCGGAGTGAGACTGGCTCGGAACTTGGGGTGAAAAGCCTTAGAGCTTTTACTGACTCCCAATTGGTTGCTGGCCAGATCACCAAGGAGTACGAGGCAAAAGATCCCATAATGGCCCGTTACTTGGAAGCGGTGTTCTCGATGACTTCTTCGTTCACTCACTTCAGCATTAGCTACATTCCTCGACAAGAGAATGCTAGAGCTGACGCCTTATCCCACCTCGCTACCTCAGTCGATGGGATGCTGGGAAAAGCTTACGTGGAGCACCTAGAAGCCCCAAGCATTGATGCACCAGTAGAAACTTTACCAGTGGAGCAGGAGCCTTCCTGGATGGATGCCTATGTTCAATACATTACCGAAGGTATCCTCCCCAAAGACCCTGCCGAAGCCAGAAAGCTTAAGAAACGGGTCCCGAAGTTTTTCATCATGGAGGGGAGGCTCTATCGAAGGTCGTTCTCATACCCTATCCTCAGGTGCGTCGGTCCTACCGACGCCAATTATATTTTGCGAGAGATACATGAGGGGATATGTGGAAGCCATCTGGGGGGCAGGGCTCTTGCATACAAAGCTCTACGTCAAGGGTATTACTGGCTGACAATGAAAGAAGACGCATCTGAACTGGTAAAAAGGTGTGACAGCTGCCAACGTCACGCTAACATCCAACATCAACCCGCGTCTCAGCTAGCCCCTCTGACTGCACCATGGCCCTTCGCGCAATGGGGCATGGACATCCTGGGACCCTTCCCACCTGCCTCCGGACAGCGTAAGTTCCTAGTTGTAGCCGTCGATCATTTTACTAAATGGATCGAGGCAGAAGCTCTCGCCAAAATCACAGAAGCTAAAATAAGGGCTTTCTTTTGGAGATCCGTGGTGTGCCGGTTCGGGCTGCCACACACCCTAGTTACAGACAATGGCCGACAGTTTGATAACGCGGCCTTCCGGGAGTTCTGCGAGGGCCTGGGCATCCGTCACCGATTCACCTCGGTGGGACATCCCCAAACCAACGGCGCAGCCGAGGTAACTAATCGCATCATCCTCCAAGGGCTCAGGACTCGACTGGATAGCTATAAAGGGCGCTGGGTAGAAGAGCTTTCTAGTGTGTTATGGGCTTACCACACGACGCCGCGAGCACCCACAGGAGAAACTCCCTTCAGCCTGGTCTTTGGGACCGAGGCGGTCATTCCCGTGGAAATAGGAACTCCCAGTCCCCGAACGGAGTTATACCACGAAGAAAACAACTCCAACCAGCTGAGGGCCAATCTGGATTTGGTGGAAGAATTGCGAGATCAAGCGCATCTTCGGATGGCAGCATTCCGTCAACGAGTGGCCAAACACTACAACTCCCGGGTACGGCCCAAGACGTTCCGGCCTGGAGATTTGGTCCTACGAAGAGCTGAGGTATCAAAGCCAACGGAGGGGGGCAAGCTGGCACCAAAATGGGAAGGACCATACCGTGTCAAAGAGGCACTCCACCATGGAGCATATAAAGTCGAAGAACTGGACGGGAAGCTGCTTCCTCGAACTTGGAATGCCGACAATTTACGACGGTACTATCAATAGAATTCTATCGTCATTAACTTGAATTTGTCTGATGCATGAATAATAGACTTGTTATTTTATAATGAGTATGTTTAGCCAAAGACCGGCGCCCAGCGTCGGCAACCAAAGACCGGATCCGCTCCGGCACCAAAGACCGGCGTCCAGCGTCGGCACCCAAAGACCGGATCCGCTCCGGCACCAAAGACCGGCGCCCAGCGTCGGCAACTAAAGACCGGATCCGCTCCGGCACCCAAAGACCGGATCCGCTCCGGCACCCAAAGACCGGATCCGCTCCGGCACCAAAGACCGGCGCCCAGCGTCGGCGACTAAAGACCGGATCCGCTCCGGCACCTAAAGACCGGATCCGCTCCGGCACCCAAAGACCGGATCCGCTCCGGCACCAAAGACCGGCGCCCAGCGTCGGCGACTAAAGACCGGATCCGCTCCGGCACCTAAAGACCGGATCCGCTCCGGCACCCAAAGACCGGATCCGCTCCGGCACCAAAGACCGGCGCCCAGCCCAAAGACCGGATCCGCTCCGGCACCAAAGACCGGCGCCAGCGTCAGCGACTAAAGACCGGATCCGCTCCGGCACCTAAAGACCGGATCCGCTCCGGCACCCAAAGACCGGATCCGCTCCGGCACCAAAGACCGGCGCCCAGCGTCGGCGACTAAAGACCGGATCCGCTCCGGCACCAAAGACCGGCGCCCAGCGTCGGCGACTAAAGACCGGATCCGCTCCGGCACCTAAAGACCGGATCCGCTCCGGCACCCAAAGACCGGATCCGCTCCGGCACCAAAGACCGGCGCCAGCGTCCGACAAAGACCGGATCCGCTCCGGCACCAAAGACCGGATCCGCTCCGGCACCCAAAGACCGGATCCGCTCCGGCACCAAAGACGCGCCCAGCGTCGGCGACAAAGACCGGATCCGCTCCGGCACCTAAAGACCGGATCCGCTCCGGCACCCAAAGACCGGATCCGCTCCGGCACCCAAAGACCGGATCCGCTAAGACCGGCGCCCAGCGTCGGCCTAAAGACCGGATCCGCTCCGGCACCAAAGACCGGATCCGCTCCGGCACCCAAAGACCGGATCCGCTCCGGCACCAAAGACCGGCGCCCAGCGTCGGCACTAAAGACCGGATCCGCTCCGGCACCAAAGACCGGATCCGCTCCGGCACCCAAAGACCGGATCCGCTCCGGCACCAAAGACCGGCGCCCAGCGTCGGCCTAAAGACCGGATCCGCTCCGGCACCTAAAGACCGGAAAGACCGGATCCGCTCCACACCAAAGACCGGATCCGCTCCGGCACCAAAGACCGCGCCCAGCGTCGGCGACTAAAGACCGGATCCGCTCCGGCACCAAAGACCGGATCCGCTCCGGCACCCAAAGACCGGATCCGCTCCGGCACCAAAGACCGGCGCCCAGCGTCGGCCAAAGACCGGATCCGCTCCGGCACCAAAGACCGGATCCGCTCCGGCACCCAAAGACCGGATCCGCTCCGGCACCCAAAGACCGGATCCGCTAAGACCGGCGCCCAGCGTCGGCAAAGACCGGATCCGCTCCGGCACCAAAGACCGGCCCAGCGTCGGCACCCAAAGACCGGATCCGCTCCGGCACCAAAGACCGGCGCCCAGCGTCGGCGGGATCCGCTCCGGCACCAAGAAAGGTCCGTCCACCAAAGACCGGCGCACCTCCAGCGTCCGGACCTAAAGACCAACTCCGTGTTGGCACCTAAGACCGACGCCCAGCGTCGGCAACAGAAGACCGGATCCGTTCCGGCAACTAAAGACCAACTCCGTGTTGGCACCTAAGACCGACGCCCAGCGTCGGCAACAGAAGACCGGATCCGTTCCGGCAACTAAAAACCAACTCCGTGTTGGCACCTAAGACCGACGCCCAGCGTCGGCAACAGAAGGATCCGTTCCGGCAACTAAAAACCAACTCCGCGTTGGCACCTAAGACCGGCGACCAGCGTCGGCAACAGAAGAACGGATTCGCTCCGGCAACTGAAGGCCAATTTTGTTGGCACAAAGGACCATCAAATATCCGCCTTGTCAATGCCTGGGACGGCATCATGGCTCGCGGTCCAATCTAACGTAACCTACTATGCCTTTTCCTATCAACTGGCAATTCACAGCAGTTCGAACAAACGAAGCTCAAGAAATCAAAAATATCCATTGACCGTGAAGTTTACAAAATTGCCAATAGAAAAACAACAAGCAGTTAATGAACATCCGAAGGCGGGATGCCGTCCTCAGGGACATCGTCAGGCTGCAGCTCCTCGATATCTTCCAAGTCGTAAAGTTCCTGTATCTTCTTTTTGCAATCTTGGAAGCCGACGTCATAAGCTGACGCCGCTGACTCAGCTACCTCGTCATCAAAGGCTGCTGACTTCTTATAGTCTTCTATGGCGCGGGCTCCCTTCTCTTCCGCCTCGGTGGCTTTTCCTTGGGCCTCCGCCACTGCTACCTCCAGATCCGCAATTCTAACCATGTGTTGGCGGATGGCTTCCTTAGCCGTATCGGCTTCCTGCTCAGCTGCCGTCAGCTTCTCCTCGGCAGCCTTTTGCTTCTCTTCCGCCACCTGAGCGTTCTCCAGCTCGTTGGCGGCACGGCGCTGAGCAACTTCCAGCGCGTATTCAGCCTTTTCGGCTCTAAGCCGAATAGCCTCTATCTCGCCCTTCAAGGTGGCCCGAGTGTCTTCCAGAGCCATCGTCGCCCTCTCCGCCTTGATCTGAAGAGACAACATCTCCTCATGGGCTTGCCCGACGGCAGCGTCGTTCATAGCCCAAAGATCTTTGAGGGCAACCAGAGAGTTCAAGGCCTGGAAAAGACATCTTGATAAAAGAAAAAGAAGAGAAAAAGAGAAAGGAAAAGGACAATGGTAGTGCAAAGACTCACCCAGAGATGCGCCACCGAGGCTTCGCGAAAGAAGGTGGCATGCCCCCGGCTTCGGAGGTACGTCTGCATCTCCTCCACTGAAGCCTCCTCAATGACTCGCATAGCCCAGCGGCTATGGTTCGCCAACAGCGACTGAAAGGAAGGATCGATGCTCCTCCCTTCCTTAGGCGCCGGACCCGTGGAGGTTGACCCTGCTCCAGAGCCTGCCGCCTCCGGCTCTCCATGGGCAGAGGCACTTCAGTTGTTGCCCCCGTAGGGGGCAAGGCGGCGGCTGGAGTCATCGCTAATACCGCCGGAGCTTTACCCTTCTCCTTATGCCCGGGGACGACGCCTGTCCCTCAGGAGATACATCAAGCAAAATGATCGAAGGAGCTGGAGCTGGAGATTCTCCCTCCAACTGGCCTCGCTCCACCCCCTTGTCGGCCCCGGCCTCAGCCACAGATTCTTCGGCGGGGGCTGGGCCACCTCGCCTATACGCGCGGACTCCACCGTCTGGGCCTTCTGGGCATCGGCCCCCCCGGTGTCAGCCTTTTTGAGGCCGCCCTTCTTCAGGACCTTGGTGCGTGGGGGCTTCACGACCGCTGTCCCACTGGCGTCGGCCGCCTCAGCGTCGGTCTCTTTAATGCCGACCCTCGCAGCGTCGGCCCTCCTAGGAACTTTGGCAGCAACCCTTCCCTCGTTAGGGGATGCGGTCCCCGCGGCTTTCCTCTTCTTGGCAGCGACTTGTTTAAGTTTATGAATAGTCGGCGCCATCCCTACACAAGCAAAGAATAGTTAAAAAAAAAAAAAAAAAAAAAAAAAAAAAAAAAAAAAGAGAATGAGAGGTGAATGGTCCAAGTGCTAACCCCTCGCGGGAACCAGACCAGCGCGTTGAAGACTCTCTTCGGCTATCAATTTATTGCACTTGGGAATATCGGCGGTCAAGAGCTTCCCGAACGCCACCCGGTCTCGTGGAAGGATGGAGGCGTCCCTGTTAGCATCAATATTGGGCTCCCCCCAGCTTCCACGAACCCCACTGACGTCCGCGAAGAAAAATTTGTCTTTCCACCCTTTGACAGAAGAAGGAAGACACAGCCTAAGAATCCTATTCGGTCTAGGAGTAAAAGACCACCACCCCGATTGTTTACGGAGGGTGTAGAAGCTGCGGAACAAGGAAATGCTAGCCTCTATACCCTGCAAATGGCAGAGCACTAAAAAACCAACGATAGTTCGAAACGAATTGGGAACCAGTTGGGATGGGGTCAAGGAATACCGATCCATGAGATTGAGAATAAAGGGGTGGATCGGTAACCGGAGCCCTGCCTTAAAAAAGGCCTCATACAAGGCGACTCTTCCGGGACGAGAAGAGGTTACCCTGTCGGCCGAAGTGGGAACAAAAAAGTGAAGGTCTTGAGGAAAGCCGTACCTAATCCCTAGGTTTGCAATGTCCTGGACAGACGTAGATGACGCAGCCCCTTCGGGGGACTCCTTAGTAACCCTAGAGGGGCCGGCAACCGCCGGCCGGGCCCGAACAGAAGTTCGCCCGCCAACCGGGCGAGTCCCGGTTAGGGGACGATCGCCTGGTCGCGGCTCCTGTGAATGGTGAGAAGATGAAGTAGACCACTGGACGGGCGGGGACTCAGACTGAGAAGAGCGTGGGAGCCCCCCCAAGAACCAGAGATGGAACAAGAAGGAGAAGAAGCCATAAAGGACTAACCTGGAAAGAAGGACGTAAGCCAAATACAGAGCACAGGACTGAACAGAAGACGGACGCTGGCGGATTCAAAAGAAAGCAAGTGGAGGAAGAAAGGGGGGAAGATGGCAATATAAGGGCAGTTCGTCATCATTACTCCATCTCGAAACCCCCTCTAACCGTCCGATTCGACCACGCGTCCATATTCAGGAGGGAGGCGCTTCGATGGCCCGACGGTACGATAAGATCGAAAAGACAGCCAATGTAAAAGGGGGCGTTAACCTTACCGCAATGATGCCGTCCGCCTTTTCGTTGCACTGCCCGAGGGAAATCCTCCCTAATCCCAACAAAAGCGATAATGTGGAAACCGGCCCCCCAGATGATGTTCACACCCCCTTTCGCAGGTAAGTAAACACTCACCAACCTCAGGGGTGGGGGGGCATATGATACGGATGGCGGTTTCCCTGGGTGATATTATCTCAGGCACAACCTTCGAAAGCAATGATGTGACAATAAAACCCAGGGCCACCAGCGTCGGCCACCAGCGTCGGCCCCCAGCGTCAGTCTCCAGAGTGGACCACCAGCGTCGGCCCCCAGCGTCGGCCCCCAGCGTCGGCCACCAGCGTCGGCCCCCAGCGTCGGCCCCCAGCGTCGGCCCCAGCGTCAATCTCCAAAACTGACCACTCGCGTCGGCCTCCAGCGTCGGCCTCCAGCGTCAGTCTCCAGAGTTGACCACTAGCGTCGGCCTCCAGCTTCAGCATCAAAGACCAACTGTGTTAACACCTGTAACTGGCGTCGGTCATCAGAGCGGGCCACCAGCGTCGGCCTCCAGCGTCCACCCTCAACACCAGTCCTCAAGGCCAGCCTCAGCGTCGGCCTTCGTGAGTCCCAATCCTGAGGTTTCGGCTTCGACCTCTAGCGCCGCCACTCAGCCTGAGCCCTCATTGTCAGCCATCATACGAGGATTAGTCTTAGGCAACAAACCCCGCGATCTAGGGTTTGTTGCCGAACAGCCCGGTTACCAAGATCATGGGCAAGTGCCGGCCTGATCAGCAGTTGCCGCTATAAGCGGCCCCCTATCCCGCAACAGTCCAACCGCTTACCGTTCGACGAAGCGGATTCGACCGTTCCAACTGACCAAAGTATACGGGATTTCCCCAACAGGTATAAAGAGAGAACCCGAGCTCCAGGCAAGGGGACTCTCTCCTTTTCCCTCTCTAAAAAATCCATATACAATTCAATAGAAGAAAATTCCTGTTGGACGACTCACTAACTGGAGCGTCGGAGGGTCCCCGCCGGAACCACCGGCCCGGGACTTTTTGCAGGCTCTCGGAGGAAGACGGTGACCTCTCTGCACGCACGGTGTGACCTTTTTGCAGAACCGGTGATCTCAAACTGCCCGACGTTCCCCATACGTGATTCGGCCGCAACAGAGGGAACGATCAAGACTGTCATCGGTGGTGAAGATCAAGAAAAGTCGGAGAAGAACGTAAATCCTTTGTTTGAATTTTTCATGATTTTGCTTTGGATTTGATAGAATCGGAGAACCAAGCTCTGATATCAATTTTATTGGGATTGTTTAACACAGATTATTTTTGAAAAAGAAATTAGGATAAAAAAAGATTTTCTCTCAAGAAGAAAAATAGATTTATATTTTCATTAAGCACATCACCATATAAATATTATTTTTTAGTTCTATAATAAACATAATGCTTCTTATCCGTATGAGACTACCACACCAAAGCATAATAAAATAGGCCCATTATGTAAAAGTCAAACTCAAACTAAATAAAATAAAATATTAAAAACTAATAATCATTATATTTTAACACAAAACTATTTTTTGGTCTCGTTTGTAAGTTTCTTTCATTAGCAAAATGGTGGATTCTAGATTCTTTCTCTATGATGTTGATTTGTTTTTTTTTTTTGTTGCGGCCGAATCACGTATGATGAACGTCGGGCAGGCTTGGATCACCGGGTGTGTAGAAAGGCCGCCGTCTTCCACCAGGAGCCTGCAAAAAGTCCCGGACCGGTGGTTCCGGCGGGGACCCTTCGACGCCCAAGTTAGTGAGTCGTCGAACAGGGATATGATTTTTATAGAATTGTTCTAGAGGAAGTTTTCAGAGAGAGTCCCCTTGCATGGAGCAAGGATCCTCTTTTATACCTGTTGGGGATCCCGCTTACCTCGGTCTGTTGGAACCGTCGAATCCGTCCTGTTGCGATGTTTCATTGAACGGCAAGTCGTTGGACTGTTGCAGGATAAGGGCCGCTCATAGCGGTAACAGCCTATCAGGCTAACACTTGCCCGTGATTTTGGTGAGCAAGGTGCTTAGATTTCGGGGTCGGCTGTATGAAATGTGTGGGAGATGCTGCGGGCCGATGCCGGAGGCCGGAGCCAATGCAGGAGGCCGGAGTCAAAGTTCCAGCACAGGAGGTCGGAGCTGAGGACCGACACTGGAGGATGGCACTGGAGGCCGACGCTGGAAGCCGGCGCTGGAGACCGACGCTGGAGGCCGGCACTAGAGGCCGGCACTATAGGCCGACGCTGGTCGTTAGTCTTTGGTGTTAACGTATAACTTTGATGCCGACGCTGGGTGTCGGTCTTTGGTGCTGTTGCTGGAGGCCGACGCTGAAGGCCGACACTGAAGGGCGGCGCTGGAGGCCGACGCTGGAGGCCGTCGCTGGAGGACGGCGCTGGAGGCCGACGCTGGATGCCGGTGCTGGAGGCCGACGCTGGAAGCCGGCACTGGAGGCTTTGGGTTTTGTTGTCACATCATTACTTTCAAAAACCGCGCAGAAGATAATACTACCCCAGGGAGACGGCCAGCCGTATCAGATGCCCTCCGCCCCTGAGATGGGTGAGCGCTTACTTACCCACGAAAGGGGTGTGGATATCCTCTAGGCGGCCAGCTCTTGCGCCATCATTTCACCTTTGTTGGGATTAGGGAGGATTTCCCTCGAGCAGTGCTACGAAAAGGCGAACGGTATCATTGCGATGAGGTTAATGCCCCCCTTTTCACTGGTGGTTATTTCGAGCTTATCGCATTGGCAGGTCGTCGAAGTGCCTCCCAATTGAAGATAGACGCGTGGTCAGATTGGGCGATCGTGGGGTGTTTCGAAGTGGCGTCACGAGGACAAATAGCCCTTATCTTCCTATCTTCCCTACTTCTTCCGCCGTTGTCCCCTTTGAGTCCGCCAGCGCTTCAATCTCTCGTCCATTCTCTCCGAGCTCTGTCCTTTGCCCGAGTTTTTCTTTTCAGGTTAGTGCCCATGGCTTCCTCTCCCTCTTGCTCCATTTCCGGTTCCTGGGGGGGTTCCCACCATCCTTCCCAGACTTCCGATTCTCTGTCCAGCCAATGGTCCACCCCTTCCTCTAACCACTCACCGGAGCCACGACCAGTCAATCGCCCCTTACCTGGGACTCGTCCGGCCGGCGGGCGGACTTCCATCCGGAGCCGGTCGGCAGTTGTTGGTCCTTCTAGGGTTGCCAAGGAGTCCCCCGAAGGGACTGCGTCCTCCATGTCTGCTCAGGACATTGCAAACTTAAGGGCCAGGTATGGCTTCCCTCCCGACCTTCGTCTATTCTTCCCCACGCCTAACGACAGGGTAACCTCTTCCCGTCCCGGGAGGGTTGCCTTGTACGGAGCCTTTTTAAGGCCAGGCTCTGATTACCGATCCATCCTTTCATTCTTAATCTTTTAGACCGTTACTCCTTAACCCCTTCCCAACTAGTTCCCAACTCCATCCGAACCATTGTGGGTTTTTTAGTACTCTGTCATCTGCAGGGTATTGAGGCTACTATTTCCCTATTCCGTAGCTTCTATACTCTTCGCAAACAGTCGAGGTGGTGGTCCTTCACCCCTAGGTCCAATAGGATTCTTAAACTGTGCCTTCCTTCCTCCGTCAAAGGGTGGAAGGACAAGTTTTTCTTTACGGACACCAGCGGGGTTCGTGGGAGCTGGGGGATACCCAACATCGATGCCAATAGGGACCCCTCCATCCTTCCACGAGACCGGGGGCGTTTGGGCAGCTCCTGACTGCCGACATTCCTCGGTGTAATAAACTTCTAGCCGAGGAGAATCTTCACCGTGCCGGTCTAATTCCGCAGGGGGTGAGCACTAGACTACTCGCCTCTTCTCCTATGCTTCTCTTTTTCTTCTTTCTCTCTTTTTTTTTTTTTTTTTTAACTATCCTTCGATTGTGTAGGGATGGCGCCGACGCTGCATAAGCTTAAACAGGTGGCCGCTAAGAATAGGAAGGCTGCCGGGATTGCGCCTCCCATCGAAGTAAGGGCCGCCGCTAAAGTTCCCAGGAGGGCTGACACTGGGAGGGTTGGCGCCAGGGAGACCGACGCTGGGGAGGTCGACACCGGAGGGGCTAGAGTCGCGATGCCCCTCCGTGCCAAAGTCTTGAAGAAGGGCGGCCCCAAAAGGGCCGACGCTGAGGGGGCAGAGGCCCCGAGGGCCAAAACAGTGGAATCCTTGCGCGTAAGCGAGGAGGCTCAAATCCAAGCCGACGAACCCACCACGGCAGACGCGGCGAGGGTCGAGGCTGGTGAGGCGGAACGGAACCCACCGAGGGAGAATCTCTAGCTTCGGCTCCTCCGATTATTTTGCTCGATTTATCTCCCGAGGGGAAGACGCCGTCTCTCATGCTCAAGGAGATGGACAAAACTTCGGCAGCAACAGTGGCGATTCCAACCGCGGCCCTGCCCCCCGCGGGGGCGATAGCCGAAGCGCCTCCGCCAGCGAAAGAGCCGGAGGCAGCGGGCTCAGAGGCGGAATCAGCCTCTGTAGAGCCGACGCCCAGGGAAGGGAGGGGCGTCAATCCTTCCTTCCAGTCGCTGCTGGCAAACCATGGCCGCTGGGCTGCACGGATCATAGAAGAAGCCTCGGTGGACGAGGTGCAAGAATACCTCCG
>UESW01003833.1:499149-760201 GCA_900491605.1 Calamus simplicifolius | reverse complement strand
CAGTGCTACGAAAAGGCGAACGGTATCATTGCGATAAGGTTAACGCCCCCCTTTTCATTGGTGGTCTTTTCGAGCTTATCGCATTGGCAGGTCGTCGAAGCGCCTCCCAACTGAAGATGGACGCGTGGTCAGATCGGACGATGTGGGGTGTTTCGAGATGGCGTCATGAGGACAAATAGCCCTTATCTTCCTATCTTCCCCACTTCTTCCGCCGTTGCCCCCTTTTGAGTCCGCCAGCGTTTCTATCTCTCGTCATTCTCTCCGTGCTCTGTTCTTGGCTCGAGTTTTTCTTTTCAGGTTAGTTCCCATGGCTTCCTCTCCTTCTTGCTCCATTTCTGGTTCCTGGGGGGGTTCCCATCATCCTTCCCAGACTTCCGATTCCCTGTCCAGCCAATGGTCCACCCCTTCTTCTAACCACTCACCGGAGCCACGACCAGTCAATCGTCCCCTAACCGGGATTCGTTCGGCCGGCGGGCGGACTTCCGTCCGGAACCGGTCGGTGGCTGCCGGTCCTTCTAGGGTTGCCAAGGAGTCCCCCGAGGGACTGCGTCCTCCATGTCTGCTCAAGACATAGCAAACTTAAGGCCAGGTATGGCTTCCCTCCAGACCTTCATCTGTTCTTTCCTACCCCTAACGACAGGGCAACCTCTTCCCGTTCCGGAAGGGTTGCTTTGTACGGAGCCTTTTTTAAGGCCGGGCTCCGGTTACCGATCCATCCTTTCATTCTTAATCTTCTAGACCGGTACTCCTTGACCCCTTCCCAACTAGTTCCCAACTCTATCCGAACCATTGTTGGTTTTTTAGTACTCTGCCACCTGCAGGGCATTGAGGCTAGTATTTCCCTATTCCGCAGCTTCTATACCCTTCGCAAACAGTCGGGTGGTGGTCCTTCACTCCTAGGTCCAATAGGATTCTTAAACTGTGCCTTCCTTCCTCCGTTAAAGGGTGGAAGGACAAGTTTTTCTTTGCGGACATCAGCGGGGTTCGTGGAAGCTGGGGGATACCCAACATCGACGCCAATAGGGACCCCTCCATCCTTCCACGAGACCGGATGGCGTTTGGGCAGCTTCTGACTGCCGACATTCCTCGGTGTAATAAGCTTCTAGCCGAGGAGAATCTTCACCGTGCCGGTCTAATTCCCGCGAGGGGTGAGCATTAGACTACTCGCCTCTCTTCTCCTCTGCTTCTCTTTTCTCTTTTTTTTTTTTTTTTAACTATCCTTTGATTGTGTAGGGATGGCGCCGACGCTGCATAAGCTTAAACAGGTGGCCGCCAGGAAGAGGAAGGCTGCCGGGACTGCGCCTCCTGCCGAAGGAAGGGCCGCTAAAGTTCCCAGGAGGGCCGACACTGGGAGGGTTGGCGCTAGGGAGACCGACGCTGGGGAGGTCGACACCGGAGGGGCTAAAGTCGTGAAGCCCCTCCGTGCCAAGGTCTTGAAGAAGGGCGGCCCCAAAAGGGCCGACGCTGAGGAGGCCGAGGCCCAGGGGGCCAAAACAGTGGAATCCTTGCGCGTAAGCGAGGCGGCTCAAATCCAAGCCGACGAACCCGTCACGGCAGACGCGGCGAAGGCCGAGGCCGGTGAGGTGGAACGGAACCCACCGGAGGGAGAATCTCCAGCTTCGGCTCCTCCGATTATCTTGCTCGACTTATCTCCCGAGGGGGAGACGCCGTCTCCCACGTTCAAAGAGATGGACAAAACTTCGGCAGCAATAGTGGCGACTCCAATCGCTGCCCTGCCCCCCGGGGGCGACAGCCGAAGCGCCTCCGCCAGCGAAAGAGCCGGAGGCGGCAGGCTCAGAGGCGGAATCAGCCTCTGTAGGGCCGACGTCCAGGGAAGAGAGGGGCGTCGATCCTTCCTTCCAGTCGCTGCTGGCAAACCACAGCCGTTGGGCTGCACGGATCATAGAGGAAGCCTCGGTGGATGAGGTGCAAGAATACCTCCGAGGTCAAGGGTGTGTTGCCTTTTTTCGTGAAGCCTCGGTGGCGCATCTCTGGGTGAGTTTCTGTGCCATTATTGTCCTTTTCCTTTCCCTTTTTCTTTCTTTATATCTGGATATTTTTTTCCAGGCCTTGAATTCTCTTGTCGCCCTTAAAAACCTCTGGACTCTGAGCGACACCGCCATTGAACAAGCGCGGGAGGAGATGGTCTCCCTCCAAGTCAAAGCAGAGAAGGCGGCAATGGCTCTAGAGGATACTCGGGCCACCCTGAAGGGTGAGATCGAGGTTACTCGGCTTAGAGCCGAAAAGGCTGAATATGCGCTGGAGGTTGCTCAGCGCCGTGCCGCCAATGAGCTGGACAATGCTCAGGTGGCAGAGGAAAAACAAAGAGCGGCTGAGGAGAAGCTGGGGGCGGCAGAACTGGAGGTATGTGTTTTAAAGACTCAACTGAGTTCTGCCTCCGCTGAGACAAATGCGGCCAAGGAAGCCACCCGCCAATACGTAACTAAAATTGCGGATCTGGAGGCGACAGTGGCGGAGGCCCAGAGGAGGGCCATCGAGGCTGAAAAGAAGGGGGCCGATGCCGTAGAAGATTATAAGAAATCCGAAGCCTTCGACAATGAGGTAGCCGAGTCAGCGGCGCTAGCTTATGACGCCGGCTTCCAAGACTGTAAAGATAAAATCCAGGAGCTTTACGACCTGGAGGATATCGAGGGCTGAAGCCCGACGATGTCCCTGAGGATGATGCCCCGGCTCCGGATGGTCATTAACAGCTTTTGGTTTTTCTCCTTGTATCGGTTGTGCCTGACCTGAGTCGGCAATTTTGTAACCTTTACTATCAATGAATGTTTTCAATCTCTTTCACCCCTTGATTATGATTAACTTCATTTGTTCGAACTGTGAACCGCCAATTGATAGGATTATGTACAGTAGGTTACGCTAATAGGACCGCCGTGACGCTGTCCTAAGTGTTGACAAGGCCAATAGGTTGTCAGTTGCTATTGCCAAAGTGTTAGTTGGTCTTTTAGTAATTGCCGACGGTCTTAGGTGCCAAAGTTGGTCTTTTATAGTAACAGTGCCGACGCTGGGCGCCGGTCTTTGCCAACGCGAGTTGGTCTTTGTATTAGGTGCCAACGCGGAGTTGGTCTTTGTGCCGGAGCGGCGGTCTTTGGTCTGCCGACGCTGGGCCGGTCGTGCCCGGAGTTGGTCTTTGACTGCCGGATCCGGTCTTTTTGGTTGCCGACGCTGGGCGCCGGTCTTAGGTGCCAACGCGGAGTTGGTCTTTGTGCCGGAGCGGATCCGGTCTTTTGGTCTGCCGACGCTGGGCGCCGGTCTTAGGTGCCAACGGAGTTGGTCTTTTGCCGGAGCGGATCCGGTCTTTGGTGCCAACGCGGAGTTGTCCGACGCTGGGCGCCGGTCTTGGTGCCAACGCGGAGTTGGTCTTTCCGGTCTTTGGTGCCAACGCGGAGTTGGTCTTTTTGGTCTTTGACTGCCGGAGCGGATCCGGTCTTTGGTGCCAACGCGGAGTTGGTCTTTATTGCCGACGCTGGGCGCCGGTCTTAGGTGCCAACGCGGAGTTGGTCTTTTGCCCGGGTTGGTGCCAACGGAGTTGGTCTGCCGACGCTGGGCGCCGGTCTTGGTCTTTCCGGTCTTTGGTGCCAACGCGGAGGTCTGCCGACGCTGGGCCGGTCTTAGGTGCCAACGCGGAGTTGGTCTTTGCTGATGCCGCGGTCTTTGGTGCCAACGCGGAGTTGGTCTTTTGGACGGTCTTTGGTGCCAACGCGGAGTTGGTCGCCAACGCGAGTTGGTCCTTCCGGTCCAACGCGGAGTTGGTCTGCCGACGGTCTTGGTGCGCGGAGCTTCCGGTCTTTGGTGCCAACGCGGAGTTGGTCTTGCCGACGCTGGGCGCCGGTCTTTTTGGTGTTCCGGTCTTTGGTGCCAACGCGGAGTTGGTCTTTGGTGCCAACGCGGAGTTGGTCTTTGTTCCGGTCTTTGGTGCCAACGCGGAGTTGGTCTTTTTGCCGACGCTGGGCGCGGTCTTGTGCCAACGCGGAGTTGGTCTTTTAGGTGCCAACGCGGAGTTGGTGCCGACGCTGGGCGCCGGTCTGTTGGTCTTTGACTTCCGGTCTTTTGTTAAACATACTCATTCGAAAATAAGAACATGTTTATTATTCATGCATCAAACAGATTCAAATTAATAACGATAGAGTTCTATTGATAGTACCGGCGTAAGTTGTCGGCATTCCAAGTTCGAGGGAGCGGTTTCCCGTCTAGCTCTTCGACTTTATACGCCCCATGGTGGAGTACCTCCTTGACACGGTATGGTCCTTCCCATTTTGGTGCTAGCTTGCCCCCTTCCGTCGGCTTTGATACTTCAGCTCTTCGTAGGACAAGGTCTCCTGGCCGGAATGTCTTGGGTCGCACCCGAGAGTTGTAGTGTTTGGCCACTCGCTGACGGAATGCTGCCATGCGAAGCTGCGCTTGATCTCGCAATTCTTCCACCAAATCCAGATCAGCCCTTAGCTGGTTTGAGTTGCTTTCTTCGTGGTATAATTCCGTCCGGGGACTAGGAGCTCCTATTTCCACGGGGATGACCGCCTCGGTCCCAAAGACCAAGCTGAAAGGGGTTTCCCCTGTGGGTGCTCGCGGCGTCGTGTGGTAGGCCCACAGCACACTGGAAAGTTCTTCCACCCAGCGCCCTTTACAGCTATCTAGCCGAGCCCTGAGCCCTTGGAGGATGATGCGATTGGTCACCTCGGCTGCGCCGTTGGTTTGGGGATGCCCTACTGAGGTGAATCGGTGACGGATGCCCAGGCCCTCGCAGAATTCCCGGAAGGCCGTGTTATCAAACTGTCGGCCGTTGTCTGTAACTAGGGTGTGCGGTAGCCCGAACCGGCACACCACGGATTTCCAAAAGAAAGCCCTTACTTTGGCTTCCGTGATCTTAGCGAGAGCTTCCGCCTCGATCCATTTAGTAAAATGATCGACGGCCACAACTAGGAACTTACGTTGTCCGGAGGCAGGAGGGAAAGGTCCCAGGATGTCCATGCCCCACTGTGCGAAGGGCCACGGTGCAGCTAGAGGGGTCAGCTGGGACGCCGGTTGATGTTGGATGTTGGCATGACGCTGGCAGCTGTCACATCTTTTAACGAGCTCAGAGGCATCCTCTTTCATTGTCAACCAATAATACCCCTGACGTAGAGCTTTATATGCAAGAGCCCTGCCCCCCAGATGGCTTCCGCATATCCCCTCGTGTATCTCTCGCAAAATATAATTGGCGTCGGTGGGACCGACACACCTGAGGATAGGGTATGAGAATGACCTTCGGTAGAGCTTTCCCTCCATAAGGAAGAACTTTGGGGCCCGTCTTTTAAGTTTCCTAGCTTCGGCAGGGTCTTCTGGGAGGATGCCCTCAGTAAAGTATTGAACATAGGCGTCCATCCAGGAGGGCTCCTGCTCCACTGGCAAAGTTTCTCTTGGTACATCAATGCTCGGGGCTTCTAAGTGCTCCACATAAGCCTTTCCCAACATCCCATCAGCTGAGGCGGCGAGATGGGATAGGGCGTCGGCTCTAGCATTCTCTTGTCGAGGAATGTAGCTGACGCTGAAGTGAGTGAATGGGGAAACCATTGAGTGCACCGCGTCTAAGTAGCGGGCCATGATGGGATCCTTTGCCTCGTACTCCTTTGTAATCTGGCCGGCAACCAGTTGGGAGTCGGTAAAAGCTCTAAGGCGTTTCACCCCAAGCTCTCGAGCCAATCTTACTCCGGATAACAAAGCCTCATATTCCGCCTGATTATTAGTGGCTGGAAAGAGGAAGCGAAGTGCACACTCAGTCACCACCCCATCCGAGTTGGCCAAGATGAGGCCTGCTCCGCTCCCTTGAGAGTTCGATGCCCCATCCACGTGAAGGACCCACTCATCATCACCGGTTCCAAGGGGTTGAGTGTCCGCCGGAAGTTCTTTAGGTGACTCTGTTCCCCAAGTACATTCGACCAAAAAATCTGCCAAGACTTGGGACTTCATGGCCGAACGAGGGCGGAAAGACAGATCAAACTCCCCAGCTTGAGGGCCCACCTGGCCAGCCGGCCGGAAGTATCCGGACGAGCTAGAACTGTCTTTAGAGGCTGGTCAGTGACCACCGCGATCGGGTGGGCTTGGAAGTACGGCCGCAGACGCTGGGCAGACACGATTAATGCAAAGATGATTTTTTCCATGTTTGAGTATCGAGTCTCTGCGTCATGAAGCACCTTACTTGTATAGTATACTGGCCTTTGTGTGCCATCAATGTCCACACGGGCTAGCACAGAGCTGACAGCTTCAGGAGAGGCCGCGAGGTACAGAAGGAGTTCTTCTCCACCCGTCGGCTTGGCTAGCAGCGGCGGGGTAGATAAGAATTCCTTTAACCCTTCGAACGCCTCCTGGCATTCTTTCGTCCACTCGAACTTGTTGATTCTGCGAAGCGCCTTGAAGAAAGGCAAACACCTTTCAGCGGACTTGGATAGGAAGCGGCTTAGGGCGGCTATTCTTCCTGTCAGGCGTTGTACTTCCTTCTTGTTGGCAGGAGGCCTCATGTCCAAGATGGCTTGGACTTTGTCCGGGTTTGCTTCAATCCCTCTCCGGGTTACCATGAAACCCAAAAACTTCCCAGCTGTTACCCCGAATGCACACTTGCGAGGGTTCAGCTTCATCTGGTACCGACGAAGGCTGTCAAAAGTTTCTGCCAGGTCCGATGTGGTCGCTGGCATGAACGCTTTTCGTCAGCATGTCATCCACATATACTTCCATATTACGCCCTATCTGACCTTCAAAGACCTTGTTCATCAGCCTCTGGTAAGTGGCCCCCGCATTCTTTAACCCGAAAGGCATCACCTTGTAGCAATATAGACCCTTTTCAGTTATGAAGGAGGTAGCTTCTTCATCCGCCGGATTCATCCGGATCTGGTTGTATCCGGAGAAAGCATCCATGAAGCTAAGGACCTCATGGCCGGATGTAGCGTCCACCAATTGATCGATTCGAGGTAGGGGAAAGCTATCTTTGGGGCATGCCTTGTTGAGGTCGGTGAAATCTACACACATTCTCCAGCTTCCGTTGGCCTTGCGGACTAGCACCACATTAGCTAACCATTCAGGATAGTGGACCTCCCGAATATGGCCCGCAGCCATTAACTTGCGGATCTCCTCGTCGATAGCTTTCTGTCTGTCTGGAGCAAAGTTTCTCTTTTTCTGTCGGACCGGCCGACACTCTGGCTTGAGGTTAAGCCGATGGGTGATTACTTCTTCAGGGACGCCCGGCATGTCGGAGGATGACCATGCGAAGACGTCGGTGTTGGCACGCAGGAAAGTAAGGAGTTGATGGCGTGCCTCTTCTGGGAGCGACGCCCCTAGCTGAACAGTCCTTGCCGGGTCATCACCCATGGGGAGGGTTAGAAGGTGCTCTGCCGGCTCTCCCCTTCTTCCCAACTCCCTAGGATCGAGCGACTCAGAGGCTGTTGCCGACTCTGCGTTCAGCGGGCTGGGCGACAGATGGTAGCAAGGCGGAAGTGGGCTTTGCTCCCCCTTCATTTCCCGATCCCTTCATTGGTGGGAAACCTTACCAATAATCTCTTAGTGGAGATCACGGCATCTAGCAGATTCAGCCCCGGTCTTCCCAAGATGGCGTTATAAGCCAGCGGACCCGGACCACCAAGAAGTTTATGACCACGGTGCTCTGACATGGAGAAGTTCCAGCCGTGACCGGGAGAGCAATTTCGCCTTCGACGCTCACTGAGTCTCCCGTGAAGCCCATTAGCGGTGTGGCAACGGGTCGGAGTAAAGACCTTGATAAGTTCATCCGAACAAAAGCCTCGTAACTCAAGACATCCACAGAGCTCCCACTATCAATTAGAATTCTTTTTACAGGGTGTTTAGCTATAGTCATGGACACCACGACGCTGTCGTCATGTTTATTAACTACCCCATCTAGATCCTTTCCGAAGAAAGGTATTACAGAGTCTATTCCCTCTCGCGGCCTCTTCGAACCACCATCCATTCCCCAAGAGATCATAGCTATGGTCTTTTCAGTTGGGGTATTATCCACGCCAGCCGGGCGACCTGGGGGCACCGTGGGGCCCGTCGGGGAGATTCCCCTTCGAACAAACTTGCCCAGGTGGCCTTGCTGAACCAGCTCCTCGATGGCCTTTTTTAGATGGCGGCAGTCTTCGGTGTCGTGGCCGTAGTTCCGGTGGTACCGGCAGTAAAACTCCTTGTTACGGGGGCCCCCGGACTTCAAGGGAGCCGGACGCTTGAAATATGGTTCCTCCTCAATCTCCAGTAGGATGTGAGAGATGGGAGCCATGAGGGGAGTGAACTGCTCTTTAGGAACCAGCGCCTGTGGCCGGCGATCTGAGCGTCGTGGAGGCTCGGGCTTCCGTGGTTGTGCACCAGCGCGGTCAGAAGGCGGCGGTTTATTACCAGGGTTCTTGTCAACTTCTCTCCTGGAGGAATCTGCTTCGTCAGCGCGATGTACTTCTGTGCCCGGCTCAGAAGCTCGGCGTAGGAATGCGGAGGCTTCTTATCTAGGGAGTAGGCGAATCTGATGGGCGAAGTCCCGCTTCAGGGCCAAGGTGGCTACAGAGTCTTCCAGGTTGTACACCTCAAACGCCGCTTCTTTAAATCGAGCGACGAAATCCTTTAAGGTCTCGCCACTCTTCTGCTGGACAGCAAAGAGGCTATCCGCAACTCGTGGGATCTTTCGACAGGCATCAAAATGAGCCAGGAAGGATCGCTCAAGTTGACGAAATGAGTTGATGCTGCGTGGGGGCAGACGGGAGTACCACGCGCGCGCCGCCTTGCGGAGCGTGGCCGGGAAGGCGACGCATAACAAGGAGTCTGTCGCTCCCTGGACCTACATGAGGACTTTGTAGCTTTCCAGATGGTCCAGGGGGTCCGTCGTTCCATCATATGGATCCAACTGAGGAGACGGAACCGGGGTGGAACCAGTTCCTCCATGATACGGTGAGAAAGCGGGGGGCAATGCTCATACTCAGCCGCGTAGGGATCGGCGATCCGGCGGCTGAGCTCGTCCAACCGTCGATGATAATCGTCAAGCCTTTGCTCATCCCGACGGGTGATTTTTCGGGGAGTGTTACCTCGAGATGAGTCGGAAGAATGAGCTGAAGGAGATCGCCGGCGCAAAGAACGCATCCGCTTGGGTTCTTTTTCCTCCAGTCGGTGGCGGGAACGACTGGAGCGACGGGAGGGAGACCGTCGTCGCTTCGAGGTCCCTTGGTGATGAGGTTCGGGGGGTGAGCGGTGAGAGACCTCAGGCGGGGTCCCTCCTTGGTGAGACTGAACTGTTCCTCGCACCCCTTCGTCCATCACAGGGGTTGAGTTACAGCAGCCAAATAACTCTTGCAGCCCCCGGACCATCGTCGTCAGATCCTGGACCTGATGGGCTAGAACATCAAGCCGGTCGGGTTGGCTTGTAGGTGCAAGGGGCGGAACATGGAGATTGGCCTCCGAATGCTCAGCTAGTGGGATGCGCCCGGCTGCCTGGTTGGAGGAGGCCTCTTGTGCTCGCGTAGTCACCATCGCTTCCTTTGCAAAATCAGAGGGGTTCCAGGGAGAATTTTTGACCTGGTCTCCCCCTTCCTGGCGCGCCAATCTGTTGCGGCCGAATCACATATGATGAACGTCGGGCAGGCTAGGATCACCGTGTGCACAGAAAGACCGCCGTCTTCCTCCTGGAGCCTGCAAAAAGTCCCGGACCGGTGGTTCCGGCGGGGACCCTCCGACGCCCAAGTTAGTGAGTCGTCGAACAGGGATATGATTTTTGTAGAATTGTTCTAGAGGAAGTTCCAGAGAGAGTCCCCTTACATGGAGCACGGGTCCTCTTTTTATACCTGTTGGGGATCTCGTTTACCTCGGTCTGTTGGAACCGTCGAATCCATCCTGTTGTGATGTTTCATCGAACGACAAGTCATTGGACTGTTGCTGGATAAGGGCCGCTTATAGCGGTAACTGCCTATCAGGCTAACACTTGCCCGTGATTTTGGTGAGCGAGGTGCTTAGATTGCGGGGTCGGCTGTATGAAATTACATTGTGTATGTGGGAGATACTGCGGGCCGATGCTAGGGGCCGGAGTCAGAGTTCCAGCACGGGAGGTCGGCGCTGAGGACCGATGCTGGGGGCCGGCACTAGAGGCCGACGTTGGACGTCTGTCTTTGGTGTTAACGTGTAACTTTGATGCCGACGCTAGGTGCCGGTCTTTGGTGCTGTTGTTGGAGGACGACACTGGAGGCCGACACTGGAGGATGACACTGGAGGCCGACGCTGGAAGTCGGCGCTGGAGGCCGGCGCTGGAGGCCGACGCTGAAGGCCGACGCTGAAGGCCGACGCTGGAGGCCGACGCTGGAGGCCGGCATTGGAGGCCGATGCTGGAGACCGACGCTGGAGGCCGACGCTGGAGGCCGACGCTGGAGGCCGGCGCTGGAGGCCGACGCTGGAGGCTGGCACTGGAGGCCGATGCTGGAGACCGGCACTGAAGGCCGGCACTGGCCTTGGGTTTTATTGTCACATCATTACTTCGAAAATCGTGCAGAAGATAATACTACCCCGGGGAAACGGCCAGCCGTATCACTCATGATAGCATACCCTTGAATATGCTAGTATTAAAATCCTTCACTTACCATTCCTCGCATCTGCATATATTCATGGATATGCCAGAGCCTTTAGCCCATCCTTCATTGTCTAGGCTGGGGACTTCCACTTATCATTCACCGAATTCTAGTTATACATACCTGCATGATAAAATTTAGGTTAAGACAACAGGTGGCGGTCTAAATTTGAATGCAGTAGATGGTGCCTCTTCTAGTATTGTAATTAGCATCAACTCTTCAAATTTAGGTTAAGACAACAGATGGCGGTCTAAATTTGAATGCAGTAGATGGTGCCTCTTCTAGCATTGCAATTAGCATCAACTCATTTGAAGAGCTTGTGTATTGAAGGACTAAAATTAAGACCCTTCAATAGGAAATTTTTGTGGTGCATCTAATAATAGAGAAGAGGATTTGGAACCACTAGATGCTACGGAGTAATCTGATATAGTCATGCCTCTTAGTGAGCTGCAGGTATTTGTGCTTCTTTGCAACTATTTTTCGGTATTGAATTATTTTTCAGTATTGAATTGGGATGTACTTAATGAGCAATTTGATACAATCATGCCTTTTAGTAAGCTCCAAGTATTTGTACCTCTTTGCAGCCATTTTTCAATATTGAATTATTTTTTAGTATTGAATTAGGATGCACTTAATGCTTTATAGGAGTCACCAATTTTGAGACCCACGGGTCAGAATGAGTTCGATGAACTGTATGAAGAGTTGTTATTTGCCTTAAGGATGATATGCAAAGTGCTGTGAAGCAATGGTCTCTATTGAGACATCAAGAAGTTTTAATGGAGGCATATAAAACATTTTGGATAGTGAAATGTAGGCATCATGCAGATAGATATTTATGGAGATTGTGTGCATGCAAGAAAAAGAGCCGAGTTATGGGACATCATGCATTACAAGGGTCTTCATTCTTGTGTTTATCTCCAGATGTCCCAAGATCATTATCAGTCGGACTCAATGTAATAGCTAGTACTATCATGGTCCTTGTACACATTGATCCATCCATCTCGGTTGCTGTTATTGTGGAGATATGGGGTTGATACACCTGATGAAGGCCTGGGATGCAAAGCTGAACACAATTATGAAGATATTTGATGATTGGATAACTTTTAGGCAGTGTTTGATATGGAGGATAAGGAAGGATATTTCCTGAATATCCCTTCTTATTTCCAAATGCTATAGCTAGAAGGGATAGGTCTGAAAAAATTTAACCAGAGGGGATAACCCATGGTTTATCCCCTAAACTTATTCCCTAGAGAATCTAGGAACAATTAAAGTTATCCTTTGATGGCAGACTTGTAATTTTAAAAAAATACTTATTCCCTTAGCTATCCTCTGGATAAATGATATCCTGTACATTTATCCAGGGATAGCTTTTGGGCTATCAAACACTACCTTATAGATTGTTACCTAAATGTATGCTTGCTATGCAATCATGCAACCCAAACTCATAGATCATATGGAAGATATATGAGATAAGTACTACTTTTAATGATTAGTCATGTGAGGTCTTTCGGTATGTCTTTTGGTCTTTCAAGTCATGGACATATGGATTTAAGTGCTACGGGCCTGTAATTCAAATAGATAATACTTTTTTGAGATATATTAAGGGATATTGTTGATTGTCAATTCATTAGATAAAAATAATTAGATTTTTCTAATTGCATTTGGTACGGTGAAAAAGGAATCTACTAATAGTTGCTCATAATTTTAATAACTTTTGGCTTGCATTCGGAAAAAAAAAAAACAAAGAAATCCCTAAGTCATAATCCAGTTTTCTTTAACTTTCTTTTACTTAATTTATTAGATCATTTTAATTAAATTTTTTTAAATTTTTTTGAAATTATCATTCTAAGTAATGATTTTATTTTTTTTTAAAATAAAAAATTATTAGTTATACTGATAATTTCTCCACCTATGATTTACGTGACTGGATTCACACTACATTCATAAAATGTTTGAAAACTCTCTGTGTTCCTTTTTTAGATGATCTCCGGAAGGCCTCTCAGTACAAATATGCCCTATGGGCTTCTACGGCTTATCAGATCGGATTGTCTAGAAACCGGATTATCTTCACAGATGACAGTACTTCAATCCATAGGATCTTAAGGAAAATTAGATCCCTGGTGTCGGATTGTGCTCGTGGCTCCCAGGTGGTTTTCAACTTTTCTGGCCTCTGGGGTTCTCCTGTTGCTTCGGCAGCGAACCAGTATACGGTTTTCATATCTTGGAAGCCCCTCTCCAGGGTTTGTCAAAATCAATTTTGATGGTAGTATCCGCGGAAGATTAGCGGGATCAGCCTTTATCATCCGGGGGCCAGAGGGTGAACTTTTGGCTGCTGGAGGGATTGGTAGTCTGGACTCCTCTGTCCCTATATCTGAGCTCTATGCTGCTTAGGATGGAATCACATATGCTGTTCGATCTCTTCATGCTCAAAACCTCATTATTGAGGATGACTCCTTGATTATTATTCGGTGGCTGCGGAGGGATCACGGTTCCCTTGCTCTCGCCATTCCGATCTTACAGGACATGAGGAGGCCCATGTAGTCCAAATTCGACATACATATCGGAAAGCTAATTCGGCCGCTGATTGGGTAGCAACGTCAGTGGCTCACCATACGAGTTTCTGGTGATCCTTGCCTTTTATTCTTCAGCAAATCTTGTATTCTGATGTTCAGAGGCTGACTCGTACCCATGTAGTATGATCGCCAGGATGTATCAAAAAAAAAAAAAAAATGTTTGAAAACTAGGGAGTTTTTAAAAATGTTGTTTTAAAAAATGTTTATTAAAAAACATTATTAAAAAAACTCGCAAAACCCCAATGTTAAACCCTTCACTTCCCGCACCGACGTCAACCCCTCTCCCAGGCCCAAGCGTGAGCTCTTGAATTCTCCTTTGGGACATGTGGTACCGGGCCTTCGCCGGCGGCGTCGCCGCCCTCCCGTGGCGCTCCCTCGCCCGGCGCTCCCTCTCCTCTGGCGCGTCCGCCGCCGTCGACTCCATCATCCTCCGCTCCCTCAAAGAGCACTACCTCGAAATCTCCAAGATGGCCCCTCCTCCGGTACTCCCTCTCCTTCCCCTATCTTCTTTTCTCGGTTTTCTTTATCCCCCTTCTTGGTTTCCGTGACCTCCTCTGCCCTCTCTCTAATAGAAAGTGAATCCGCCATCGCCGTACGCAATCGTGAAAAGGGCGCTGGACAAGGACGGGCCGGTCCTTCGGAGGTCCTACAAGGACGAGGAGATCACCATATCCGTGATGCGCCTTGCCAACATCATGCCCGCGGGCGCCGAGGGCGAGGACGAAGATGACTCCATCAACCAGCTGTTCCTCCACGTCGACGTGTCGAAGCCCGGGAGGGAGGAGTCCCTCCACTTCCTCTGCGGGCTCTACCCGGATGCGGTCGGGATCCACTCTGTATGCCTCCGGCCTAAGCTCGCAGGGTCTTCTGACTCGGCCTCCTTGTCCAAGTACCAGGGTCGTGTTTTCCAGTAAGCCCTCTAACCTTCACTTTCGTCATATCTCTGTTTCCTTGACTTCTCTTTTTGTTATGGTTGAAATTGGGCTCAAGCTGTCATCTCAGATGGAAGCCTAGTTGGGTTTTCTGTGAATCATGGGGAATGGGGGATTTAATGTCTACCAAACCGCAAATGTCCATTGTGGTCTTACTAGACAAATGTAACCATATGGTAAGTCCATTATCAGAGGAAGAGAACTAGTATAAGATTTGTATATGGCTAGTGAGAAAATATTTTTTAAAGTAATTAAATGTTGGGATACCCTAAAAGTTGAATCTTTGTGGTGCATCCCAGAGTATTTGGGCTTGGTAACTATAATGCTGGTGGGTTGCTCTACCTCTCTCTCTATCAAGTGAAAAAATGGAAGATTAGTAAATTAGTATACTCAGCAATTCCTTGTCAAGATTATACTTGAGTATATCAATGCCATTCTATGAAGAGAATCATTTGGCAATTCGTAACATAACCTGTCATTAATAATTGGATTAAGATCTCTTAAAGAAAACATCTTGTGGGAATTATTATATTTGGGAAGATCCAACAGTAATATTTCAATAGTGATAATAATAACTTTGTTGGCTTTCATACAAAATGCATGATAAAGCTGATTGTCATGCATGATTGTTGAAAAGTTGGTTGGCATAATTTATAGATATCTTATTGATGCAACTGAAGTGTGATGTTCAATAAAATATAAGATTATGAATTTGTAAAAAGTATTTTATGAATTAAAAATGAAAAAAATTAAACATTATATTTTATGGAATTTTAGAAGACACTGTTATGCTTTCCAACCATATATCTCCAATTAGTTGGATGGTTACTATCTTGTGTCCAATTTGGGGGATGGCATGACAGTTATATAATGATTTGTTTGTGCATCAAACTTCTAACCTATCGTTTTGTGAACTCCCTTTGCACTTTCACTTCGTATAATAGATTCTTATAATTGAAGGAAGAGAGATCTCAAAAGGCTTACCGGCCTGCCAAAGAGAGATGGGTTGCTTCCCCCTAGCTTTGTTCTTGATATAGTGCAAGTTCATTGGACCAAGGGAAATGTGGGCTTCATGGGTATGTCCAAGCTCTATCATTCTAGCATCTAGCTAACACTCTCTTCACTAATAGCTCTTTGATACCTGATTCACTTCTTGAAAACATCAAGCTTTGTGAAGTCATCTTGATGGTAACTTTTTGTGTGGCAGTCCAGTGGTAGAGATTTGAAGGTTGGGATTGGGGGCATAAAAGATAGCAATAGAGTATTTCAACCATTGGCAGGACTTGCACGCCATCTAAGTATGATCCCGACTGTTGGTTAATGTTAGTGGTTGATTGTTGTAGTTAATGACAATGATGAGTTGATAATCAAGGAGAGAGATGGCAAAGGTTGGGTTTAGGTCCAAGGAGGAATGAGAATGGAAAGTAAAAAGGAATTTAGTGAGATGTTTCTTCATTTGCATTTCTCCCCCACCTTTTTGTTAGGGCCAGGGTTCCCCAAACTATGTTGAATCACCTGGTTTGGGGCA
The DNA here is from genome assembly GCA_900491605.1 of Calamus simplicifolius. Lineage (NCBI taxonomy): Eukaryota > Viridiplantae > Streptophyta > Magnoliopsida > Arecales > Arecaceae > Calamus > Calamus simplicifolius. Next base: position 744,573 of record UESW01003833.1, on the reverse strand, counting down.
TACCGGATTGAATTGGCCTAAAACCAGTGTGGCTTGGCCTATTGAAATGGTTCGGGCCCTAAATTGCCCTAAATCGAATTGAACCACACGGTTCGGCCTGGTATAAGTTGGTTTGGGCATGGGTGGGAGTTGGGGGGGTCATGGGTGGGAGAGGGGATTTAAAAAGAGAGAGTGAGGATGCGAGCCTCTCATCCTCTACCTTATTCTTTTCTTTAAGTTTTGTTTTCACTAATTTTTTTATTAGATCTAAACCAAAGGAGGGATGATTTCAGCCTAAGATCAAGTATGGCTCCACCCATTCTTCTTCTTCCTTTGTTTTCTTTTCAACCTTAAATCTTTTGAAGATGAAGAAACATGGGAAAATCATGTGAAAATGGAGAAATCATACCAAAATTCAGGAGTTTGGCATGATTTCGTGATATGTGCTGGAAATGCCATTGGTTACCCCGATGTCGGTTGAAGTAGCATTTGGCTGGTGATTACCTCGACGTGTGTGTGTTAGAAATGCTTGCAAGAGGTCTGCTAGGTGATGAAATAGCACTTCATAGACTTTAAGGCAAAGAAGTAAAGAACTACAGAGAAGAGGGTGAAGGTGGAGCGGCGGGTAGTAGAGTTGTCATCTTACCACTTGAGGGATCTAGATGATATGGAGATGGAGATGATCAGAGAGGCCATGCGAGTTAGTTTGTAGGATGGCAGAGGAGGGAGATTCGGGGTAGGATTTAGTTCACTATAAGGTCCTCACTATGAGGAGGGTGGTGGTTTTAGGATGATCGGGACAAGCCTATCAAATGTTTGGAAGAGCTCATTGGTGAGAGAGATACTTGATAGGTGGCGGAGTCTGATAGTTACTATGTTTTGGGCCTTTGACAGTAAAAAGGGGAAGAAGTCCAAGCAGATCCACTCAGATGCAAACATTTATAATGTTGATCCATATGTCTTTTCGAGCAAAGATTCATGGCAACATAGAATTGATGCAATGCTTGTGAAGGACTGAAAATCTAACATGTGGAAGGCAATTGGGAAGTGGCGGTTCTTCAGCACAGCAGCAAACGCCGTAGGAAACATCTATTATCAGTCTATGGTCAATGACATGCAGAGAGCCAGTAGAGGCCGAAGGATATATACGACTTGCTAAATCAAAGCAAGGAGTTGTAGGGTTAGATAGCCTCCTACCAGAATAGCCAAAATAAATACAGCCTCGCCTTGATATGTGAAGAATGGATGAGACCTAGCAAACGGAACATCATCAATTTCCTTACCTATTGTGATAGGAAGACATTCTTCCACATGTTTATAGACTTTGAACATGATGCATGATACATACTACATTGTTAGACTCATGGAGGATATGGTTGATGAGATTGGAGAGCAGCATATTATGCAGAGTGTCACAGATAATGGAACACAATACAAAGCTATCGAAGAGCTGTTGATGCAGAGGAGGCCACTTATCTTTTGGATCCCATGTGCAGTGCACTGTATTGACTTGATGTTGATGGCTATTGAAAGGATTCACAGAGTCAGATAGGTTGTCGTGATAGTGCATATCATCATCAAGTTTATCTATAACCATATATGGGGTTCTTGGCGCTAATGAGAAGGATATTGGGGTGAGATCTCTAGATCTGGAGTGATACAGTTTGTCACACATTATATAACACTCTGACAACATCCCAGACAAGGAAGCTGATCTTCTCCAGATGTTTGTGAGCGAGAAGTGGTAGGGCGGTAGATATGCCTGAGCTAGCAAAGAGGGTGCTAAGGTGGAGGGCATAGTCACTAACAAATAGTTCTGGGTGCAAAATGAGAGCATGGTGAAGGCTATTGCCCTATTGTATTGAGTGCGAAGGGCCGTGGACGATGAGAGATCCTCAGATGGGCTTTCTCTATTACATGATGATGAACGCCAAGGGGGAGATTAGGCAAGCAAATGCGAGGCATGCCCATGAGTGTATTGATATCATTAAGTAGTAGTGGGACTATTGGATTAGTAGAGAGCTGCATTTAGCAAGTAAAACTTTTATTCCTTCATTTAAAATTATTGAATACAATTCCTCCATCATCTATTTGTTAGGTAATTTGAATTCGTCAGTTGAACAATGTGACCGGCAGTCTACTGCTTAAATCTGAGGTTCCAGTACACCGCTGTAGGAATTAGGATGAACAAGGAACTTCTAAATGCCCTACGCATTGTGGTCTACAAGATGGAGCCTCATCCCACAAGTGCGGTAAGATGTCTAGAGGAGGTGAATAATTTTTGATTTGATTTGATTTGATCACATGTCTGAGCTGAAATTGGAAAAGTGTAATTTATCCCTTCAACATAAAGGCCTTCAAGGAGGGTAGCTACCCCTTGAGTGCAACTATAAAAGGGGTGTATTACATGTTTCCAGGTATTTTTACACATTATTATAATTTGTCTTATTCTAAATTCAATTAACAAGTAGTATATGATACACACTTTGGTTCCTTATATTTGCAACTGAATATTGGGTCCACTTCGGGGACAACCCAAAATTTTAGGAAATTGGTAATCTAGATTGTCTTTCGAACGATCTCCTTGAGTGACTGTGATCACAACCGGTCCACCTTTGCATTGATCCATAATTGGGGAACCGTCTTTGTCTCGTGCAAAAGCGCCTAAATGACATGGTATATATTCTCTACAATTTGTGACTTAGACTGAAGTGCATTGAGGATAAAGTAGAGCTAAAGTATGCTGATTCACTTCATAATGGCTTCATTCAAGATGAGGATCTAATGGTTGGGTCACTTGAGGTTCAACATTAAGAGTTGGAGCTTGACGAGTCTGGATTGCCTTGTCGATTATTAAGAGAGATCGCCAAGGAGGTTGGGATAAATTCAAATGGATGGGTTCAAAAACATGTGCTAACAACATAGAGGTCGAAGGGCGGCATGCCATCGTTAGAGGGCTTTATTTCGAGACATCCTTCGAGAGATTTGAGAGAAAGTTGCTAAGAAGAGGCTGTTGTGGCACTAGTTTTAGTCAAGGTGGTGGGTCCGACTGAGCAACCTAGCAGAGCCAGACAACAAGGGGCGAGAAAGGGAAGATAGTGGCAGCTCTTCATATCAATAAGAAGGAAAGATATTGTAGAGAGTGAAAGAGTTGGTACACTCAAGTTCAGGGACTTGGAGCCCTTGGATGACTGGCTCCTTAAATTTAGTAAGAGGAGCAAGGATAATGATAGTTTGAGCAATGATAGGGCATCAAGTGGTTAAGGAGCCATATAGGACATGTAGCCTCATGGTATTCGATTCATCGATGTGTTTCAATTCACTCATATTACACAAAATGAGGATCATGGGGCACAACCCGGTAGATCCCATGAGGAGACTTGCTTACAAGAGATAGAGCCTATGAGATAATTTCAAGCATGGAGCTGCTCATGCAGATGAGTTAGCACATGGAGTAAGATCTCTGGATATATTCGAATCAGATTCTCACACTGGATCATATTCCATATTGGCTGATTATGTCCTGCATCCTTATGGGTATAGATATCCTTCATCGGATGCATTTTATGGATATCCTACAACCAAGGCTTCAAGCGATTACTATATTTTAATACCACAGCCTTATGATGCTTAGGGGTTGGATTTTATTAGCGTAATTTTGCATGGCCAGCTAGCATCTCTTCGCATAAGAGAAATAGGATGATGACACATGAAGGAGAGTTGGATATAGTGATCTAAGGGAGTGGACCCATGATACTCATGAAAGTTAGGTTGGCCTCCTAAGCTCAGACTATGAGCAAGACCTCGACATTTATGAGCAACATAGATACTTCATCAAATATTAGACATTGGTATTATCTATTGCGTGTTTATTGTATATGTTGCTGCCGAAATCTGTCCTCCGACTCGGCGCAATCGGGCTTTGAGACGGACTTCCTTCTGGGCGGACCTGCAAAACAGTCCTCACGCTAGAGACGTTGGGGGTGGCCCTCTGCGGAAGACCCTCCGACGCTCAAGTCAGTGGAGATCAGCAATCAACAAAAATGGAGAGAAGGCTCTCACTGAAGAGTCCCTCCAGGGCTCTTGAGCAGAGCGCTAATGGCGGAAACTAAGGCAGAAGAGAGAGGGTTCCAGTGAGCAAGTGCGCATACCTGAGGAGTCGGCGGACGACTCTATTTATAGAGGATCACCTGATTCCTTGGGGCGTCGTGGGTCCGAAAGTCGTTAGGATCTGAATCCAGTTTGTTATGAGATCGGTAGGATTCGTATCTTATTGGTTAAGGATCGACGGCTAGGAGAGCTTGTTGATGTCTCGAGATTTGGTGAGGACATAGGCTCCAGGGCTCTAGGCCACTCCGGATATGATTTCTGTTTGGAATCTCACGAATTCGAGTTCTTCCACATCAAATTCCGCAGAGGTACAGATATCGCTCGGGCTAGGCCGAGCGATGGGAGAGATCGGCTAGAGAGGCCGAGAGATGACATAGCTCGGCTGGGGCCGAGAGATGATATAGCTCGGCTAGAGGGGCCGAGAGATGACATAGCTCGGCTAAAGGGGCCGAGAGATGATACAGCTCGGTCGGGGCCGAGAGATGGCACAGCTCGGTCGGGGGGCCGAGAGACGGATAGCTCGGCTAGAGGGGCCGAGAGATGACACAGCTCGGCCGGGACCGAGAGACGATATAGCTCGGCTAAGACCGAGAGATGTGATCCGCGCCTTGGGAGTCCTTGGTTCGGCGAGGGGTTAAGGCGCCCCACTTACCGAGGCTGACTTATCTCGGGCGGGTGTTGCACAGCGAGTAGGAATCAGGGCTAGCCCTAGCCATGTGCACGATTATTGACACAACGATTTTACCCCTCAACACATGCCCCCCACTCTAGTTCGAAGCGTAGGTTCGGGCGTAGGGAGTATAATTCCAGGTGGCATGACTTGAATGGAGGGATCGGGTTTGACAACCTGCGCAATGATGCCCTATTTAATGCTGCGCGGCCGCCGTGCCTTTGTGGGATGTGCCTTTACGGGGCACGTCATATAAGGCTCCTTTGAGGCAGCGGTTGGGGAATTGCCACGCATCAAATTCCGGTTTTTACGGTGTCCGCAATGGCGGTTCCGGGCATCTCGGTTGAGACGCCCTATCTTTTTCTTAAGGCGGTTTCTTTGGGGGAAAGCAAAGTCGAAACAGCGCTGTTCCTATTCGCAATGCTCTTTTCGTTCCTCTTTGGAGAATCTTGCTCTCTGCTTCCTCTGTAATTTCGCTCGGTGTTTCTATTGGCCAGCAGGATGATGAGCCCCGACGATATGGTTTCGGAGATTGCCGCCGAGGATTTGGGAGAATACGCCAAAAGTATGGCATTCCCTCGGATGTCCTTTAGAGATTGCCGGAGCCCGAGCATAGGGTTTCGCAAGATCTGGAGCGCGGGGTCTTTTTTTATGAAGACAGTCTGAAGGCGGGCCTTCGATTTCCCTTCATCCCTTGGTGAAGGAAATCATGAGATTCTACAACATTTGCCGACAATGGTGGCTCCCAATAGTTGGTGCCATCATCAGTTTATCTCAATGTGTAGCCGGATTCAGGTAACAACTCTTCCTCTCTTTCGCGCCTGTTACTATCTGATGCCTGGAAGAAAATCAGAGTGGCCTTACATTGGACCTCGGAGGTCATTTAAGACGATAACAGATAAGCCATCGTCTATCAAGAGTGGAAGGTCAGGTTTTTTATTACCGAGGGGAACATCGGCTCCGATTTTCCCGGGGATGGGGAAACTTTGTTCGAGACGTGGATGCACATGATTTTATCTAAGCAGGAGAAGGAGGACTTGGAGGTCCTTCATGACGGTAGGACGTTTTCGGCTAACGATTTACTGTCGGAGGAGGCTCTTTTCGCCGCTAGGCTTAGCCCCCTTGACCCGCATAGTAAGTTTTTTTCTTTTTCCATTGATTTTGCTCGAGCAAATATGTCTCGGTCTGACCGCTTGCTCTCTGTTCCCGCAGCCAAGAAGTCTGAACTATCGGGCCGCATAAAGAAAGGGTTGAGCAAGCGCCCGAGGGAGAGCAGCGGAGGGGAGAAACACAAGCCCGAGAAGGCTCGTTTTTCCGAAGAGCGCTCGCCAGAGGTTGGAGCAGTCACGGCGGAGGCGCTGAAAGCAGAGGAGGATACAGAGAGGGCTGCTGAGGTCCCTTGTCCTCTAGTGGTGGAAATAGTAGACAGCCCGGATAAAACTCCGTTGGCTTGTCTGGGAGCCCTTTCTTTTTGAAGGTGAGCCAATGGCTGGCACGGCGGAGGTTGGTGCCTCTGGGGGCCCTCCTCCGAGCGAGGAAATGCCTCTGGCCTTGGCGGGAGGCAGGAGGGAGCAATCACAATCATCGAGGCTCAAGATAAACCTTCCATTGGAGGGCTCCCTCGGAGGGATTTAGGGGCGGAGACGTTGGGCCGACTATAGTGGAGGCTCAAAAGGAGCCTACGACTGGAGAACTTCTTCCTGGAGTGGTTGGGGAAATTGATGAACAGACCGAGGCTTTGGTGGAGCCTGCGGGGGAGGAGCAGGTGCCTGTGATCGAGGGAAGGAGCTCGGACAAGGGGAGAGAGCAAGGTAAAGGTCTTACAGCCGAAGCTTCCTCCACCAAAGTTTCGGGAAAACTAGCACCTGGGCTGGCCGAGTTATCCGAGGAATCCCAGGCTAGAATTCTGCTAAGGGAGGCCGGGAGGTCAAAGGCTTCTCAGTCGGAGGTCGCCCGGACATCCTTCGACGAGGATGGTCAGCCCGGTAGCTCGGAATCGCGTCGAGGCGGCGTTTGCTGCCCTAATGAGGTCAGCACTGTACCCGGGCGTAGTCCCTCGGCGAATGAGTTCGCAGACCTAGACCTGGTTGACGCCGCGTTTGGGCGGAATGTGGTGACGGAAGCCCATCTTCTTCCGAGATCAACAATTCCACCTCATAGGGCTAGCCAGGTCCTACATCTCCCGGTTGAGTTATTATTTCCGAGTAGTGAGTGCTTTCTGGTTAACTTGGTCGCGCTCTTCTCACTTGTGCTTCATTCTGTAGAGTGCTTTGATCACTAGGGCACTGTGCTGGCACTTGAACCTGGCGACAGGGGCCAGCGCCCAGGCCAGGAGAGTCAGTGCCGAGCTTCGATCGCGAGCGGAGGCATCTGATACATTTGAACAAGCTCTGGGCATCGCCAACGAGAATTTGGCGAAGGTGAGGGTGCTGCATCAGGCCGCCCTAGATGACGCGTCCAAGCTGAGGCTTGAAGTTAAAGAGCTACGAGGGCTCCTGGCAAAGTACGATGATGCATGCTCGGAATTATCGCAGATCAAATCTAGGCATGCTGGAGAAATGAAACTGTCAAGAAACAGTTTAGTGAAAGTCTGGGCAGGCAGAGAGAGAAGCCGTCGAGGAGAGAAATCGCCTGAACAAAATGCTTGGCGAGTTGGAGGAGAAGGTACGGCAACTCAACCGTGGTATTGCTGACAGGGATGACAGGATCAAGTGGCACCAGGAAAAGCTAACCCAACTCGATAGCGGCTCTCCCAAGCCTGGGGAGAAGCTGATAGTAGGCAATCGAAGATCAATGACCTCAAGGGCAGAATTGAGCGGGTTAAAGCCGATAAATTGAGGGCTTTTGACGAGATCAAGGAGTTGACCAAGAAGCTATCCTGGCAGGAGGAGGTATGGTACTATCCCTTTTTGGCTTCCCTTGCTGGCTCACCGTGGCACCGGCTAATTCTGTTTTTGCAGATGAAGAAGGCGGAGCTAGAGAACCGAGCTAGATACGGACCCTACAAGAGGAATTGGCATCCAGCCGAGGGAGGAGCTCAGAGCTCGAAAGGCGGGTCGCTGAGATCGAGGAGCAGATTGCCTTACTGCGGAGTCAAACTGCTGAAACTGAGGGGCAGGTCACCTTACTTTGAAACCAAGTTGCTGAAGCCGAGATGCGGCTCGCTCTACTCAAGGGCGAACAAGATGCAATCCGTGCCGATGCCTTCCAGCTTGGTGTGGAGGATGTTCGAAATAAAATATCCAAGGAGCATCCAGAATGGGACCTCTCTTTCTTGGATGTTGAAACATATGAGGCTTGTACCCCAGGGCTGAAGAGGCTGAATACGATGATGTTTCAGACGTCGACCTCGACGCTATTCTGGATGCTAGTGAGGCCGCGGCCCCTGAAGGACGCTTCAAATCCATCGCCGAGGAAACGACAACCTTTGAAGTGGGCGAAACGAGCCAGGCTTCCCCGAGCGTTGTTGAGGACACTGCCGGAACTGATCCAGCTCCTGACCCTTGAGAGTCATTTGTGTGCTTTTGCTTTTTTAGATATGTAACTTGGTTGAAGTTTTCAATGAACGGGCCCTCGGCTCCATTTGCCTGTCTTTTTAGCCAATCTTTTGTTTAGACTTTCTTTCGACTGCGAACAAGTATGACTTGTTCGCGTTCTTCGGCCGACTTAGTTCGGATTTAAGTAAATGTCTCGATGAGGTCGAGGTATAGGGATAGCTCTGATGAAGCCGAGGGACGTGATAGCTCGGTTTAGGCCGAGAGATAAGATAGCTCGGCAGGTGATGGCCAAGGATTGCAGAGGTATCCTGGTTAGAGCCGAAGTTGGGTAACTCGGCCCGCGCAAGGCGAAGAGGTTGGGCACGCTTTTCGAAGCGAGTTTGGTCCCAAGAAGAAGGGTGTTTACCGGCGCACCGTCATTTATTTATCTTTTCCGGTAAAGGGGGAGCGATTCCTCGCTTCCCGCAAGCGGTCACTGACGGCTCGAGTGATCGGGACGCTCGCCCGAGGTAATTTAAATACCGGTGGGTGGTACGCCATCGTTAACCATTTCCTTTGCCGATCTCCTGTTGGCCAGTCTAAGCTTACGATAATAGGATGGCTTCCGAGAATGGAGGGAGGTCAACTGGGATGTCAAGCAGCGTCGTTGGCAGCCTTGGGGTGCCTCGCCTGGGCCGCACCACAATAACTGTGGACGGGGAGGTTTTGGCGTCGCTACTCGCGGACCGCGAGCAAGTCCGGAGATGGCTGAGCAACACCTGGCCGTCTCGGCAAGAGAGATCGAGCTCCTTCGCCAAGCCAACAGTAGGCTGGAGCGGAGGTGGCGTCCCTTCGACAGCAAATGGCTGATTCGGCTCCGCGGCGCAAGGAGAGTTCAGCGGCGCCGGAGGAAGTAGCAAGCCCCTGTGAGGGCTAATGTATCTTTTCTTTTGTTTTTCCCTCTTGTAATGAACGGAGAAAGGTTTTTTGGAACTTCCTTGTTTGTTGCCATTTCTGAAATGTTTTTCCTTATCGTTCGAGTCTTACGGAACGAAATATTCTCCTGGGGAACCTCCAGCACAGCATCCTCGTTTTGACCGAGGTAAATGGGACTCGTAGGTTTCAGTTGGAGCATTGTATATCGCTCGGTTTTTGTCGCGGTTTTTGACAAAAGACGCACTCCGGCCTTGGCCGGGGCTTATATCCATAGGACGTGCACTCGACCTTAACGATGCTCACATTCTGGGTGTAGGTCGGGCTTATACTCATAGGATGTGCACTCCGACCCTAACCGATGCTTACGCATTCTGGGTGTAGGTCGGGGCTTATACTCATAGGGCGTGCACTCCGACCCTAACCGATGCTCACGCATTCTGGGTGTAGGTCGGGGCTTATACTCATAGGACGTGCACTCCGACCCTAACCGATGCTCATGCATTCTGGGTGTAGGTCGGGGCTTATAGCGTGTCCCATTATCATTGAGACAAAAGTAGTTACCTTAGACTGGACTGAAGTACAAGATAACGTGCAGTCATGCTGAACTGAAAGGAGATACTTTGGTTTATTCCGAAGTATGGAGGCAGTTTTGGCCTTGAGTTAAAACGCAAGGCAATGTCTCGGCTTACGTCAAGATGCAGCGGGCAGTTGAGCCAGAGAAAGGAACACCGAGGTATGTTTATTGAGGAGTACTTGGCTTCTGCGCCTTTTTATGACTCTGCCGATGCCTTTGCCCTTTCCAAGGAGCTGATCTTCTCTTTGCCGAAATGGATAATACGGCTCTGTGGCCTGCAAAAGGTTGCCTCGGTACTTTCCAGGGACATTTATTATGTCGACTTTTTCCAAGGCGGGTCGTTTCAACGTACGACGCAAGCACTAGTTTGCCATTGGAGGGTGCCATTTTCACCGGGCGATTTTTCAGGTCTGCCCGTATCTCTAAGATCAGCGGGTGATTTTCTGCATTTAAGACCTATGATCCGGGATCAGAGAAATCTTCTGGCGTACGTTATGGCCTGAGCAACGCGTTTGATGCGCATCGAAGGGCGCTATTTTCATCCTGGAAGGCCACGTGGCAGCGTGGATTGGGCATTTTGAATCTCGGGGCTTACTGCTTCAACAGCTGCTCCCGGTCCATTTTGCCTATAAAAAAGAGGAGGAAGGGGCCGTGTTAGGCCATCCCCAAAATTTTTTCTCTGTGAGCTGTGAAAGTTTTCATGATGTCTGCGTCCCTAAAGCTGAGAGTGGAGGGACTGAGTTTTTCTTTTGTAAGCCACCTTCCACGGATAGCCGGGGTGACGAAGGAGCACTGGAGAGCAGCTCGTCCTCAAGGGAGGAGTTTTGGAGATCATATGGAGAGCGCACAGGAGGTCTGCAGAGATCACATGGAGAGCGCACATATGCGCTTCCTGTGTGTCCTTTGTGGTTTGCTACGGGGGTCGCAGGGTAGGAAGTGCACATGTACCCCCATAGCATGCGCGGACTTTCCTTCTCCCTCTGACTGGATGCTTAGCCCCTCCGTGCGGGGAATCTTCCGCCATGTGAAGAGGGAGTTGAGAGCAGCGTGGGGCTGATGGTCCCCTGTCTCTCTCAATCGGGCAGCGACCTGCAGCCCAGCATCCCACCCAGGGGGAAGCTTCCTCAGCATTAGCATCCATGTCTGTGCCTCTTTTTGGATCTCTTAATTCATCCAGAGGACCCGTGGAAAGCTGGCCTTGCTATCTATCAGGGCGAGCTGGCTGGTTGCCTGATCTTTTGGGTCAGATGCCGAAGTGTCATTGTTAACCAAAGCTGACTGAAGCAGTTCGGCCGAGCTATTTACTCGTTTTTATTTCCTATGCTTTGATGCACTTTAACTCCTCTCAGGATGTTGTAACTTTTTTTTTTTTGATGAGGAAATAAAGAAAGTTTTCATTCCTTCTTTGTTTAGCACCTGCTTTTTTGCGATGAGAGTTGTTACTCCCATATTACGCTTTTTATGTCGCAGCATATTTCGGCAGCGCTATTGCTGCTTTGTTCTTGCTAAGACAATGTCCGGTCCTCAGTGGAGAACACGTATGTTCATGTGCGAGTCAAAGAGGGACCTGGGCGGTCCTGTGGAGTCATGAGGTAAGCATGATCCTATTTGCAGAATGAAGCAGGTGTTTCTTCGGGGAAAGATAACTCGTGGCATGTTTTTGCTGTTGAATAGTGGGAGGTCGTTTGCCTCTACCGAGGTATAATAGGACGCCTTAGTTGCGTCAGGGCGTTGGAGAGATTACTTGACTAGGCCGGAGCCTCAGGATATCGCTCGGTTGTTGCCGAGGATCAAGGGTATCACTCGGTTGCTGTCGAGTTTTATCCTTTGGTTCCGATGGGGCTTGTTAGCTGCCCGAATCTTGAGCGATGTTTTGGAGATTATTTAATCCGGCCGGGCTTGTAAGCTGCCCTGAATCCGAACGATGTTTCTTTGACATTTGATTCGGCCGGGGCTTGTAAGCTACCCGAATCCGAACGATGTTTCTTTGACGTTTGATTCGGTCGGGGCTTGTAAGCTACCCGAATCCGAATGATGTTTCTCTGACGTTTGATTTCGGCCGGGCTTGTAAGCTACCGAATCCGAACGATATTTCTTTGACGTTTGACTCGGCCGGGGCTTGTAAGCTACCCGAATCCGAACGATGTTTCTCTGGTTTGACTCGGCCGGGGCTTGTAAGCTACCCGAATCCGAACGATGTTTCTTTGACATTTGATTCGGTCGGGGCTTGTAAGCTACCCGAATCCAAACGATGTTTCTCTGACGTTTGACTCGGCCAGGGCTTGTAAGCTACCCGAATCCGAACGATGTTTCTCTGACGTTTGACTCGGTTTCTTGTAAGCTACTCGAATCCGAACGATGTTTCTTTGACATTTGATTCGGCGGGGCTTGTAAGCTACCCGAATCCGAACGATGTTTTGGAGATCACACGGCTCCCAGCTGCGCCGGGAGCGCTCGGTCATACCAAGCCTTCGGAATGTAATTTGGCCTAGCCGAGATATGTAGCTCTGGCTCAGAGCTCGGCCTAGCCGAGGTACGAGATTTGGCTCAAGGAGATAGCTCGGTTGTGCCGAGAATGGATGCGTAAGCGACATTTGTTTTCTATTACGACTTTTCGAAAAAAATGACCGTAGTGGTCGTGCCGCGGATAATAGAAACAAGATGCCAAAGCTGTAAATGGGGCGAGTCTATAGAGAGCGTACTCTATGATGATATATGCGGAGGTTGTTCGAACTCCACGTTCGGACAATGGATCTTCCGCTCAGGTACTGGAGCTTGTAGGTGCCAGGTCCGATGACTTCCGCCACTTGATAAGGACCTTCCCAATTTGGAGAGAGCTTTCCTTGCTCCAGCGGCTTGGAGACGGATGCTTTCCGGAGGACAAGATCGCCGGGCGAGAAGGATTTGCCCTTGACTCTGGAGGCATGGTAGCGGGCCACTCTTTGCTGGTACGCGGCCATTCTGATTCGAGCTTTTTCCCTGATCTTTTCCACCAAGTCGAGATTGGTACGGAGCTGCTCGTCGTTAGCTTCTTCTGAGTAGCTTTTCACTCGCGGAGAGGGGAGGCCTATTTCCACGGGGATGACGGCTTCCGTGCCAAAGGCCATCCGGAACGGGGTCTCGCGGTGGGGATTCTCTGGGTAGTGCGGTAGGCCCATAAATATGATGAAGTTTGTCCGCCCATCTGCCTCGGGCTCTGGCAAGCCGAGCCTTAATCCCTTGAAGTAGGGTCCGGTTTGTTACCTCGGCTTCTCCGTTGGCTTGCGGATGCCCTACTGAGGTGAGGCGATGACTGATGCCATGATCCTCGCAAAACTCCCAGAACTTGGGATTATCAAATTGCTTGCCATTGTCGGTGATGATGGTATGCGGGAGGCCAAAGCGACAAATGATGGATCTCCACACGAAGTCCCTGGCCGAGCTTCGGTTATCTGAGCTACTGCTTCGGCCTCGACCCACTTGGTGAAGTAGTCGATGGCGACAAATAAAAATTTTCTCTGTTCAGTGGCGAGGGGAAAAGGGCCAAGAATATCCATACCCACTTAGCAAAGGGCCAAGCGGAGGAAATAGGGACCAAATTAGCGGAGGGGAGCCTCTGGATGTTGGAGTGCCTCTGACACGGGTCACAGGCTCGGACGAGATCATCGGCATCCTTTTGCATAGTAGGCCAGTAATATCCCTGCCAGTACCTTGTGGCACAGAGATCGACTCCCCAGGTGGTTGCCGCAAATTCCTTCATGTACCTTTCGAAGAGCATAATCAGCTTCGGACGGGCGAGGCATTTGAGCAGCGCATGGAAAGGGACCGCTTATACAACTGATCGTCGATTAGCACATAGTGGGTAGCTTGCAATCTCAGCTTCCTTGCTTCCTTGCGGTCGGCTGGGAGCGACCTTCTTTAAGATACTTCAATATTGGGTCGAACCAGGGTGGCTCGACCCCAATCTGCATCACTCGGTCTGCCTCCGCGATGCTAGGTTTTTTCAGGATTTTCAGGGAAACTTTTGCTCGGAACTCATCGATTCTGCAGTCGCAAGTCGGGATAACAGATCGGCACGAGCATTTTGGATCTGGGGATCTGGATAACTTAAATTCAGAGAAGTGGGAAAGCAAGTCCCGTACCTGCCGGAGATACCGAATCATGTTTGGCTCCCGGGCCTCGAATTCACCCCGCACGTGATCGGCTACCAACTGAGAGTCGGTAAAGGCATTCAGCCTTTTTACTTCATATCACGGCGATTCGGAGTCCAGCGAGCAGGGCCTCATACTCGGCTTCGTTGTTGGAGGTTGGGAAGGAGAATCGAACGCCGTACTCAAAGGTCGTCCCCTCAGGGCTGGTGAGGATCAAACCAGCACCAGAGCCATTGGCATTGGAGGATCCGTCGACGTGGAGGAGCCATAGGGCGTCAGATCTTGGATGTTCGGAGGAGTCCGGAGTGGAGCCATCTTCCGGGATGGTGCATTCAAGGAGGAAATCGGCTAGAATCTGGGCTTTGATGGCCGGGTGAGGCTGATAACAAATATCATGCTCGCTTAACTCGACGGCCCACTTAGCCATTCTTCCTGATGTCTCCGGGCGATGGACCACGCCTTGATGGGTTGATCGGTAAGGACCGTACAGAATGTGCTTGGAAATATGGTCGTAATCTCGAACCGATATTACCAGGGCCAAGACCAGCTTCTCGATTCGGGTGTACCTTGTCTCGGCGTTTCGGAGCAGTTTGCTGACATAGTATACCGGCCTTTGGGTCTTCTTCTTTCTGACCAAAACCGAGCCAATTGCGCCTTCAGAGACTGCCAGATACAGAAACAGCATTTCTCCCGGATTGGGGCTGCTGAGGAGGGGTGGCGAGCCAAGATACCTCTTGAGGTCTTCGAATGACTTTTGGCACTCGGGAGTCCATTGAAAATTCTTGGCAGATCGAAGAGCTTTGAAGAAAGGAAGGCTCCTCTCAGTTGACTGAGCCACAAAGCGGTTGAGGGCCGCAATCCTTTCCGTCAGGCGCTGAACTTCTTTGATAGATGTTGGGGGCGTCATTTGCTGAAGCGCTTGAATCTTCTGCGGGTTGGCTTTGATGCCTCGCTTAGAAACCATGAAGCCCAGAAACTTCCCGAGGTGACACCGAAGGCGCACTTCGTTGGATTGAGCTTCATCCGATACTTTCGGAGGGTTGCGAAGCTTTCAAAAGATCCCCAATATGCTAAGACGCTTCTTGCTTTTGACCAGCATGTCATCGACATACACTCCATATTCCGACCGATCTGCTCCTTGAAGACTTTGTTTACCAGCCTTTGGTAAGTGGCGCCTGCATTTTTCAGACCAAAGGACATGACACGGTAACAATAGATACCTCGGTCGGTTATAAAGGCGGTCTTTTCTTCATCCTCGGGTGCCATCCGAATTTGGTTGTAGCCTGAATAGGCGTCCATGAAGGTCAGCATCTGATGACCGAAGTGGCATCCACGAGCTGGTCGATCCGGGGGAGAGGGAAACTATCCTTCGGGCATGCTTTGTTAAGGTCGGTGAAGTCGATGCAGATTCGTCATTTACCGTTTGACTTTTTCACCATAATAACATTGGACAGCCAGCTTGGATAATTCACCTCCCGAATGAAGTTTGCCTTGATGAGCTTGTCCACCTCTTCTTCAATTGCTATCTGCCGGTCAGGGCGAAGCTTCTTTTCTTTTGCTTCACGGGTCGGGACATCTCGTCTGCATTGAGACGGTGGACGAGGACGCCGGGCTGATCCCAGGCATGTCAGAAGCTGACCAAGCGAAGACATCAGCGTTTCCTCGGAGAAAGTCAATCAGCTCCAATCGGGGCTTCCCCTTCAGTAGCGACCCAATCTTTATGGTTCGGTCGGGCTGAGCTTCGTCCAACGGTACCTCTTCCAGCTCTTCGGTCGGTTCTCCTCGTTGCTCGGCGAAATCCTCCCGAGCGTCCAGTCCATCGACCTCGGGCAATCTGGATTGCAGGCTGGTGACAAAGCACTGCCGAGCTATAGTTTGGCTTCCTCGAACTACACCAACCCCTCGCTCGGTCGGGAACTTCATAACAAGATGTGGGATGGAGACGGCGGCTCTGAGGGACATCAAGCCGGGTCTTCCCAAGATCGTGTTGTAAGGCGATCGGAGCTTAGTCACCAGGAAATCTGCATACACAGTGGCAACGGAAGGCCAAGTTCCTGCTCGGACCGTCAAGGTCACGACCCCTCGGGGTGATAACATCACCGATGAACCCCATTAGGGTGGAGTCCATCGCTCGGAGATTCTCCATGAGAAGTTTCATCTTCACAAACACATCGAGGTACAAAACGTTGACGGAGCTTCCACTATCAATGAGAATTCGGCCTTACATCGTAGTTGTTCAAATTAAGAGATACAACTAGCGCATCATCGTGCGGGAACTGTATCCCCTGGAAGTCATCGTTGGAGAAAGAAAGCTCTCAGTTCGCGCTTTCTTTGGCGCCGAACCTTCTTCATCGTCCCTCCGCCTGAAGGACCACCGACCGCCTCAATCACATTAATATGGCCAGCGACCAGAGGATTTGGAGGAGGAAGAGGTTGCTGCTGGGGCTCAGGCCGGCGATCGCCCCGTTTCTTGGCTCGGGGGCTCCCCTGAACTGATCCAGTCTACCCCGCTGGATGAGCCTTTCGATCTTATTCTTCAGTTGCCGGCACTCTTCAGTGTCGTGGCCATGGTCGCGGTGGTAGCGGCAATACTTGGCGGGGTCTCTCCGGGCCGCATTTCCTGGAAGAGGAGGTCGAGGGAGTTGGCGCTCGATTTCCATAAGGATCTCCGCTCTTGGGCAGTAAGCAGAGTGAATCAATTGAACCTCCTAAGCGGGCTCCGAGTGCGGTTCCTTGGCGGCGGCTGGGGAACCCTTTGGCGGCGAGGCGGGCTTGGCTGACGGGCAGGTCGGTGCTTATCTGAGCCCTTGGGCTCCTTCTAAACTCGGCTCGGGCAGCTCTCCGCGATTCTTTGACTCTGGCATATTTGTCTGCCAGAGCCATCATGTCGGAGAGGTTTGGAGGGTAGCTGACCTCCAGCGCAGGTAAAAGTCACTCTCCTTCAACACTCTGCCCGCTAGGGCGGACATGGCCACCTCATGATTAAGGTGGTCCACCTCTAGCATGGCCGTGTTGAAACGATCGAGATACTTCTTTAAGGACTCCCCCTCTCTGCTTAATCTCAGAGAGGGAGTCGGAATTCCTTCTGTGACGGCGGCTGCTAATGAACTAGTTGATGAAGAGGTGGCTCAGCTCGTCGAAGGAATTAACGGAACCTGGTTTCAAAGTATTGAACCAGTTCGAGCAGATCCCCTGAGGGTGGAAGGGAAAGCGCGGCAGAGGATCGCATCTGATGCCCCGTAGAACATCATGATCGATCGGAAGCTGCTGAAATGGTCGTCGGGGTCGGAGGAGCCATGATAAGGCTCAATGGCAGGCAGCTTGACGTGGAAGGGAATCACTTCCTCCATGATCTTAGAGAAGGGGATGCCTTGCTCCGCCTTATTCTGAAGCGGATGGGCCTGCTTGGCGGCGTTTAGCTCTTGACGCATTTCCTGGAGCTGGCGGCGGATATCCCTATCAAGAAAAGCAGAAGAAGCAGGACGAGGAGGATACTGAGACGGTGTTGAATCATGGCGAGAGAACACTGGGGAGAGGGATCGGGCCCGCCGAGATCTAGGGATATCTTTGCCGCGGACTCCTTGGGGAGCTGGCTCAGCTTTCCTGGGACGGCGAGGGGGGTCCATAACCCCATGCGGGCCGGAAGAAGAGATCGCTGGATGAGCGGGGGCTGCATCCTCCTCAGGGGGTGAGAGACAGGAGCAGCTGGACGGGGGGCTTTGGAGCGCCCCTGAATCAGGTGGGCCAAAGCCTGGACTTGCTGGACTAGTGAGGTGAACTGGTCCTGGGTCACCGGGACCGCCAATGGCGATGGAGTCTCAACTGGCGGTGGTGGAGGCGCAACACTGCTCACCGGATCAGGCCTTTGGGAGGCGACCTAATCTCGGGCTTCGGAGGTAGCCTTTCTTCGGTTGGCCATGGGAGGAGTTCTCTTTCAGATCGAGATCCTTATCTCCTGGATCACAAGTTTATGGGACTTGAGGTCCTTCCTCTAGCGCCAATTTGTTGCTGCCGAAATCTGTCCTCCGACTCGGGCGCAATCGGGCTTCGAGACGAGCTTCCTCCTAAGCGGACCTGCAAAACAGTCCTCACGCGAGAGGCGTTGGGGTTGGCCCTCTGCGGAAGACCCTCCAACGCTCAAGTCAGTGGAGATCAGCAATCAACAAAAATGGAGAGAAGGCTGTCGCTGAAGAGTCCCTCCAGGGCTCTTGAGCAGAGCGCTAATGGCGGAAGCTAAGGCAGAAGGAGAGAGGGTTCCAGTGAGCAAGTGCGCATATCTGAGGAGTCGGCATACGACTCTATTTATAGAGGATCACCTAATTTCCTGGGGCGTCGTGGGTTCGAAAGTCGTTAGGATCTGAATCCAATTTGTTATAAAGTCGGT
Source organism: Calamus simplicifolius (assembly GCA_900491605.1). Lineage (NCBI taxonomy): Eukaryota > Viridiplantae > Streptophyta > Magnoliopsida > Arecales > Arecaceae > Calamus > Calamus simplicifolius. The sequence continues at coordinate 726,314 of UESW01003833.1, read as the reverse complement.
AGGATTCGTATCTTGTTGGTTAGAGGATCGACGACTAGGAGAGCTTGTTGATGTCTCGAGATTTGGTGAGGACATAGGCTCCAGGGCTCTAGACCACTCCCGGATATGATTTCTGTTTGGAATCTCATGAATTCGAGTTCTCCCGCGTCGAATTCCGCAGAGGTACAGATATCGCTCGAGCTAGGCCGAGTGATGGGAGAGATCGGCTAGAGAGGCCGAAAGATGACATAGCTCGGCTGGGGCCGAGAGATGATATAGATCGGCTGGGGCCGAGAGATGATATAGCTCGGCCAAAGGGGCCGAAAGACGATACAGCTCGGCCGGGCCGAGAGACGACAGAGCTCGGCTGGGGGGGCCGAGAGACGATATAGCTCGACTGGGGCCGAGAGATGTGATCCGCGCCTTGGGAGTCCTTGGCTCGGCGAGGGGTTAAGGCGCCCCAACTTATTGAGGCTGACTTATCTCGGGCGGGTGTAGCACAGCGAATAGGAATCAGGGCTAGCCCTAGCCATGTGCACAATTATTGACACACAACGATTTTACCCCTCAACAGTATATTTGAAATTCTTATTCATATGTAGTTTAAAAATATATCCTTGCAGGCAAGGTTTTAAATCTCATAGGAAAAAGATGTTTTGATTTTTCTCACGGAATGACATGCCCTACATTCCGTCTCGTCCCGATCCTCAACTTGGTCAGGCATCCTAATATTTGCCTAGGATGCTTTTTATAAAAAAAAAATTTATTTGTGAAGGTTTAGCATTTTATTTGATTCTTAAATATATTTGTACTTCAAAAGTTATTGTTATGATAAATTAGATATATTTAAAATTGGCCCTATTCTGTATTATGATCAAGATCGGACGATTGAGATCATTTTGAAAATCTCTCTAGGATAGGATGGGATGATGTCTCAACCTCCATCCTGCCAATACTTGAATCATTGCTTGTTGTTTGTTACTTATATTTGCATTAGTGATCTATTGATTTGTTTTAATTTCCTTTGACACTTTGGAGTATTTCATAAACGAACGAAAAACACTTTAAATTTGAAGAAAAATTTGTTAAATTTGAGTATACCACATTAAAAAGAAGTCTGAAAAACTATTAGAAAAATAAAAAAATAAAATTGGATTGGTGTTCATACCATACTAGTCCAATACCAAAATGATATCGGTACTTGGTATGACGAACCTTGGTTAGGGCCAAATTGTGATGGTTCAATGTTATTGCCTAGTTGGATGGAATGACAATGTTTAGTGGGGCATTATGATTTTAGTTCTGTAGGTAAACAAGATAATGTTTTTTTTTTTTATCAATAAATATGAACTAATTTGATTGAAAGAAAATCTCTTGAAAAAATAAAATTAAAACTTGAGGGACTAGAAATGGACATCGGCTGATACCTTACTAGTTTTAGGAGTGAGTGAGTGACCTTAATTCCAATCACTTATGTAGCTAAGTCTATATATATATATATATATACACACACAAATATGGATAAATAATCAATCTGTATGTGCGTGTTTGCTCTCTCTCTCTCTCTCTCTCTCTCTCTCTCTCTCTCTCTCACTGAGAGAGAGAGAGAGAGAGAGAGAGAGATGTTAAATTTTTGATAAAATATTTAATGATTCAAAGCCAGTGATGGATATTGAAGATTTAAACTATTGAACATGATCATAAAATATCTTGAAACCTAACAATTCATGATTATTTCTTCATATTGATCAGGATGGGTTTAATTTATTAGTGCTGTGCAGATGATCTCCTCGGCAGAATAGATAATAGATGACAAACTTCATTCCATGTATACACCTGGGCTTGTTTTCTTCTAGGGATATTTGCACAGTTTTCTTTCAGTAACAGTTGGATCAAATTCCTAGTGTCTTTGAAAATCCAATGCTTAGTCTATTTGTTCATGTACTTAATTTGATGGTGAATCTGCCATTTTAGACAGGAATATTGAATTTCGTTTGCACACAAGTGTCTCCTTTGGTTTTAGGAGTCATGTATTGCTATGTGTTCACTCCTTGTAAATGTTGATGCTTCTGGTTCCACTAGTTCCAGATCTAGTTTGGATGTCATAACAGTTATTTGCAATTCAACAAAGATCTTATACTCAACGCGACGCATTAAGTGCAGGCATTGCTGCTTTGCTTGTTGAATGTAAACCTGCTGCTTTTGCATAGGTTTGGAACTGCAAAGCAGATGATGAAGGATGATCCATCAGCAATAAGTTCCATCATCCTGCACTTACTATGCTATAGCCCAGTTAGTTCTTACTGCAATCCTCATCTGTTGGTTAGTAACCATGGTCATCTTGCACCATACGCTAGCATTTGTTTAAAAATAACAAGAACCAGATATGAAATCTAAATCAGAATTCATTGACCATTAACATGGCTTATTAGATTTTTATCTTGTCACTGTTACTTGAATCAAGCTGCAAGTCAATGAGCCTATGCTTCTTTTACTTGCTTTTCCTTGTCTCTTTTACTGTTAAGAAGAGCCTTTTTTTTATGGCTACCTTTTTCATAATGTTATCATTTAAGTTTTGAATTGTGGGAATGGAAAATTTGCTCCTTCCAGGTTGTAGTTAGTGCATTTTTGCAGTTCCAGTTGGTTTGAATTGGGGGAGGTAGGGCTGCATTCCTCCTTTTGGAGTGACTGCCTCTGATTTTTAGAAAGAGATTCTATCTCAAAAGGAGAAAAAAGGATTGGTGATCAGAAATTCTCCAGTAATTTGCAATGTCCAAAAAGTTCACTTCTTTTGATGGTATAGCTTTCTCATCATTTAGATAGAAAAAGGAGAGAACATGCCCAGAATGATTCTTTTATCAGTCAGTTTCGCTGCTGTATATATACACAGTTATGCATTAATTGCTTGATTTGAGAACAACATTAAAGGTAGCTATGGTCTGCAGATGCCTTACAGGGACTTCTAGGCAACCTACAAAACTGTATGGTAAACCTGAATTGCTGTCTTTTTCAACACATTGCATTACTTGGGATTGTTATACCATCATTTTTCTCAAAACAAAATTTTATCTCGAAGATTCATTTGGGGATTAATAAAAACAAATGGTATTGATTTCGTTTAAGTTGCATGACTCTTGATGGTTGAATTGGCAGGGAGCTGGAACAGAAGATGAGGGATGCATTCCATGTCTACATAGAGTCACGTGGTGTGAATGAGAGCCTTTTTCCATTTCTCCAAGCATGGCTCTACGTGAGGGATCACCGAAACCTTATGCGTTGGTTTAGGACCATCGGCACGTTCATCAATGAGCCCAAGCCATCTTGACCTTCAACTTATTTATGTTCAAATCTTTTGGAGCCAATGGTTGCTGGCTTTCACCATGAGTGCATTCTTGTATCTGTATTTCCATATATGCATCTACTGAACTTCCAATCCAAGCTTTGAACATTGAGGCGAGTTAAATAGAATTGCTAAATTCTGTCTCTTCTACCGGTGGATGATGCTGGAGAAGCATGCGTGCGGCACGTTTGACAAATGGAAATGCGACACTACTGTTTCTCATCTTTCAGTTGTTACTCACAGAGATCTGTTTGATAATTTGAAATTTGAATTACATGCATTGAAGGGATCATGGACGATGTAGAGATTGTGAACAAAGATTTGTATTTTTTTTTTTTTTGAAATTTGTTGGTTGTCATCATTTAAACAAAAAAGAATCTTAATATGCTCTTTCTGTAGGCATCACAATTTTTTTTGACAATGAGGCTTATTTTATATAAGATAACCATGATTCCTGTATTATTTACTCATGGTCCAAGCTATCCGTGATTGGTAGTTCTTTGTTTAGGGCTTTGATATGATATGGCACTCCATCTGTTTTAAAGCCATCTTTGCCCTTCATTAAACTATGGTACCCAACAGCCTATCCTTGTCTGGCATCTCGGGCCACACTCGCTGCTGGCGCTAGCGAGCCTTGTTCGTGAAACGAACTCCGGATCTGATTTTGTGCATCGTTCGTGATGATTGAGATTTTTGTGCGCGCGGTGATTGATTAATATATGATAAAAATATTTTTATCTTTTTTTTATGCTACATGTGCAACTCCTTGAAATGGCTTCACGGATTTAGAGAGAGAGGGGGTTAGGGTGAGGTCATCACTTCATATTTTTTCCTTCATTTTATTTATGTTTTTTTTTTTTTGATACAGATGGATGATTATGGTAAGCCAAGCCCAATGTATTAGAATATAAAATCTGAGTAAGAACGGGAAGACATGAATCTCTATGCTTTCAGCTTCAAAATTCAGAGTGATAGGCCATCCTGGCGGCGATTCAATCTGCCGCAGAGTTGGCTTCCTGATAGATGTGCCGAATCTGGGCGCTATGAACTCTTTGAAGGATAGATCGAATGTCGTAAATCATGAGATTGGTTGGCAAGCTGTTGCATGAATCCTGTCGGAGCTAGCGGATAACAGTAATAGAATTTTCCTTAATAATAAGACAACGGGTGCCCAGACTACGAATGGTATAGGAAATACCAGCCCAAGCGGTAAACAGCTTAGCAAGAGGAATCAATGAGTCAAGAAGGCCGAATCCATCAGCTGCCAACAACGCACCATTCATCCCTCGAATATAAAAGTTGATCCAGCAAATCTACCTTGAACACTCCCATCAAAGTTGATTTTGACAAACCCTAGAGATAGGGGCTCCTAAGAAATAAAGACCGTTCATCGATGCGCTGCCAAGACAGCATGGGAGCTCCAGAGGCCAGGGCTATCAGAATCAAGAACTATGTGATGGAAAGTGAACTCTACGGATAAGAAAAAGGCTATACTAATGATCTTGTGGGATGAAACAGTCTTATTAGTGAACATAAGCCGGTTCTAGGATAACCAGATCTGATAAGCTATATAAGCCCTCATGGTACCCTTCTGGTGGATGCCCCTCTCTAAATCCTGCCTGATCAAACCTAGAAAGGAGATGTAGTGAGAAGAAGTACCATCGTCTCAGCGCCGGTGACCTAAAATCTGCCCTATATGTCTGACTCTGGAGCAGGTGAAGATAGCATGGTCAATCGTCTCCTCCTTAAGGCCACATAACAGGCAAGTATGCTGGATGCTCAAGCCACATAACGGGCAAGTAGGCTGGATGCTCAAACCACGCTTAGAGAGCATGGAGCAGGTAGGAAGATAATTCCGTGCAAGCTTTCAAATAAATAGCCAAACCCTAGGGTGAATGGAAAGATGTTAGATCCATGCCACATCCAATGACTGCTGGGACTGTGGCCTATAAATCCTCAGGAGGTCCCAAATAGGAACACGAGCCATATAGGATCTCCTCCAAACCCTGATGTCGGAGGTATGACTTGGAATGAGAGGAATAGATAGAATGCGACGATAGAGCTCATCCCCGAAGAGGCTGGATAGCAAAGGGGTATACCAAGCAGAATGATCCTGGATAATTAAATCAATGGCTCTCATTCAACTTGGAATGGCAATGCTAACAAAGGTAGGCCATCGAGACAGGAGGAGGTCTACAATCCATGTATCCCGAACAACATCTACTGAGGCTCCATCACCAATCAGCCACGAGATGTTGTTCAGAATATCCGGAGTGTGCTGACATACCTCTTTCCAAAAGGAGTGCCCTCGAGTAGACTGAGGATCAGTGGAAGAAAAGCAGTCTCCATATTTGGCACGCATGAAAGAGCTCCACATTTAGTGCAGATCAAGAAAAAACCGCATGGCATGTCTAGCAATCAAAGCCTCCCTCCTAATAGTGAGGGACTGGATCCTAAGCCCCCCTCAGTGATCGGCAAGCAGATTATGTCCCAAGCTAATAGGTGAGTACCATGTCCATCATGCATTGAGGCTCAAAGAAAGTTCCTGAAATATCTCTTAATCTTCCTCAAACAAGTCAATGGAATAGCAGCATTAGATAACAGATAGAGAGGAAGAGAAGAAAGCACTGATCGTAAAAGGGTAATCCTCGCCATCATAGATAATCCAGTAACCTACCACCCATCTAGATAATCGTGGACATGCCTCTCAAGGTCACTGAAGTTAGAACTTCGTGACCGTCTCCCTGTTATAGGAATTTCCAGATAGGATAGCCGGTCTGCCTGAACAAAGTACCCATGATTTGCGTTATAGAGCCCCTTAATGTAGAAGTCGTCAAAGGGCTGAAGAAGATAAGATTTACTCAGATTAACTTTCTGTCCAGAGGCCCGACAATAAGACTGAAGTATAGTGGCAAAAGTGGTAGCATCGCATATTGAAGCCTTTTCCAGTAGAATGCAATCATCAGCAAATAGAATGTGAGAAAGCGAGGGCCCCTGGGGGCCCACGCTATAGGGGACCAGACAAGAGCCCTGCTGGGCCCTGCTGGCCTGAGATAGTGCTCGAGATAAAGCATAGAGAGGATGAACAGAAATGGGGAAAGAGGACATCCCTGCCTCAACCCGACCTCAGAGTGAAAGTAATCAATCTGGCCACCATTAATAAGAATAGAAAAGGATGGTCGGTAAACATAGGCCATGATCCAGTTAATAAAGAGCTCCTCGAACCCAAACTCATCAAGAGTACGGCGCAGAAAAGCCTAGCTCAATCTATCGTAAGCTCTCTCCATGTCCAGCTTAACGGCCATAAGACACCGACGATCGAAAGCTCTCTAAAGATCATGCATAAATTTTTGAGCCAACAGGGCATTATCAGCGATGCTACGCCCTCTGAGGAAAGCCCCTTGCTTCGGAGAAATGAGACGCGGGATCACCATATGATCCGAGAGACCAAGAGGTGCGCGCATACCTTATATAAGGTAGTGCAGAGGTTGATAGAACGGTAGTGTTGGAGAATGGAAGCATCAGGGTTACAAAATACGATTCCACTCAAAGGGAATAGTTTTTGATTGAAAAACTAACTGGATAGCCTGCACAGCATCCTAACCCAAAATACCCCAATAGTGGCAAAAGAATAAAGGTGGAAACCCATCAGGCATAGGGGCCTTATCTGCTCTAAAGTCCCATAAAGCCATTCGAATGTCCTCCTCCATAATGGGCCGAATAAGAAGGTCGTTCTCCATATCGGAGACCCTATTGGGTGTCAAAACAGGAAAGACAGGGAACCCATGACCAGTATGCTCAATCCATCTAGACTAAAAGAAATAAAGAAGCTAATCCCTAATCACCTGGACATCCTTCTGAAGTGTCCATCATCATCGGCTAAATGCCTGATTCGGTTCACCGCTCGGTATTTTAGAGTGGCCTGGTGAAAGAATCTAATATTATAATCCCCTTCTTTAATCCACTGTATCTAGGATCTTTGCCTCCAAAAAATCTCCTGCTGCAAGAGAAGAGAATGGTGGAGCGCCAAACTAGAACGAAGGGACGAAAGATCAAAATCATTAAGAAATCCCTCCTGATCCTCTTTGGCCTGAAGAGTAGCAATAATAGATTCAACTTGCTCAACTTACCTCACAATGTCCCCCACCTTCCATCGACTCCATCTGGAGAGCCTGCGTCTAGCAAGAGCTAGACGCCTAGATAACCTATAGATCACACTCCCTCTGATAGGTAGTCGCCACACCTCATAAATGATAGTCCTAGCAAAATAATAAGATATCCAGAACTTCTCATATCTAAATTGCCTACTATGCTAAAAAGCCACATCAGTAGATATAAGAATAGGGTAGTGGTCAGAGGCAATACGGGACAAATGAATGACAGTGGCAGAAGGGTAAATCTGAAGCCAGTTAGAAGTGGCCATAGCCCTATTCAGTCTTTCCCAAACTCTAGTAGAACCCTGTCGATTGTTGCACCAAGTAAATTGGAACCCCTGAAACCCCAGATCCAATAGGCCTACAATAGAAATGAAAGTCCTAAACTCAGCTATGCCTGCAGAACCAGCAAACTGCCTATTCCCTTTCTTCTCATAGGCCCCCACAATGCAATTGAAGTCATCTGCAATAAGGGAGGAATTTTGAGCAAGCAAAGATTGAATCTCATCCCAGAGCACCCGACATTCCTGAAAGTCAGTACTGGCATAAACACCCGATATAAGCCAAGGGACAGAGATCCCCTTAGAAATGACAGCAACAACGTGCTGACCACAGTAATGAAAGGCATCCACTCTAATTCGGTCATTTCTCCAGAACACCAGAATACCACTAGAAAGATCGATAGACTCAACTGCATAAGAAACCCAGGATCTGAAAATCAGACTCCGAAAATGAGCCAGACTAGCCTCAGACAAACGAGTTTCGAGCAGGACACAAATGTCAAAGCTATGGAGCTGCAAAAGCCTCCCAAAAGAGGAGCGAAATGATGGTTTCAGTACTCCTCTCACATTCCAAATAAGTATCTTCATCCTGATACTTGAGTGGGGGGGACCCCGACCTTATCCCCAGTCATCTTCTCATCAGAATGATAGCTGGTTGGAGGAGACCCTCCTCAGACTCCTTACCACAGCAATCCTCTGACCGGGAAGAATCCATCACCTCAATAGTATCAACTTTCTGAATGGCCTGCTTTAGCTGAAAGATAATAGACTCGTGGGTATGTCCCTCCAACTGCTCCTGTTGGGTGGTCCCTGAAGCAATCACCGGATTGGGCCCTTCCATGCATCGGGGCTTCTTGGTTCCCGGACCAGACAAGGCACTAGACCCTCGGGTTGAGTCTAAGAAGTTGAAAAATTGAATGATGCTAGCGCACTTCCTTTGGCAGCGAGTGGAGCCTTTCCTTTAGCTTTAGTGGACTTAGAGACCACTCTTTAAGACATAGGCTCCACAGGTTGTGGGACCCTCTTAGATGGGATCAAATTAGAGTCCTTGCAGGTCTTCGGGCACCCAAGCCCTTTACCAGAACCCAGAATAGAGAATGGGTTGTAGTCACTGATCTCAGACTGCAATGAATCAGTCTTCTGAAACTCAGACTGGGGTTTAGCAACATAAATCGACACGCAATCAGTCTTCTAAAGCTTAGTCTGAGGTTCAACAACAGAAACCATTGGCACGCCCAAATTAGACTGGCATGCTTGATTAGAAAGCTTCATTCCTTGATCTGTCAGCATCATCAAAGAAGAGGAGGTCCGGCCATCAGGGGAAAGCCGGCTAGACTGCCGGCGAGCAATCTTCTTTGGAGATTTCCATCCGTCCATCGAAACAAGGGAAGGCACCGTTTCTGCCTGATACACCTTCCTGGGAGCCGAAGACTGAACCTAGGGGGCCTCCATCGCCGGTTAGCGGCCATCCAGGGTATAAATTGGGGGCCGACCGAGGAAGAAGCTTGGTTCGGCAACAAAACCCAGGTCTCGGCGAGGTGCAGGGAGCCACAAGAATCGCAGATTCCATCAATGTGCTCATAAGAAAATTGTTGCTAGAAGGGAGCTTTACTCCCTCGAACTCTCGCCTCCGGCCGAAGGGGTTTGCCCAAGTTGATGTGAACACAAGCGCAGGCAAATCCCCCCCGATTCTTCTGTTTGGTTGAAACATCCAAGAACAGGTACTCCCCTGCCACCGATAGAATGGGGGACAGGATCTCTTCGGTCCAAATTCCATCGGGAGCTAAGGCAAGCAAATCCATGCAAGGCCTTGAGTAGGGTATCAGTTGCCAAGACAAACTCAGGTTGCCACTCCGCCACAGCAATCAGTTGTCCGTTAGCCATCCAGGGTCTCCCCAGAATGAGATCTTTGGCTTGGGAATCAGCAAAATGAGAGATGTAGTGCCGGTGAGCCAGAGTGACGGCTTCAATCTCAGAGGTAACCCTAGCTCGGTGGAATTCCCGGACGATCACCTCCGGTGGAATCCAATGAGAGAGGCTCCGAGCAAGGATCGCTTGATTCACCCATCCATTTGCTTCGTCCTTCAATGACTGAACTGGAACCTGGATGATGTCCGAAAACAGCCGTTCAAGCTCAGCTACTTCAGCTGGGGAGGATGAAGCAATTGTTTTTTACTTAATCTAATACATAATAAATAAATCAAAAAATTTATTAAAAAAATACAGTACTATAGCAAAAGTTTTTTTTTTTTTTTGCTTAGATTAAAATATACTTTTGATATCCAAACTTTCGTTCAAATTCATTTTGCTCCTCAAACTTTCAATATTGTAATTTAATCTATCATATTTTAAGAAAATTACCTTTGAAACATCTTGTCAAATAGATTAGTCAATATTAATGAAATAACTGATATTAACATTAATTGAAGTAGTTGATAAGGTACACATAAATTATTATGTTAATTTTAGCTGATTCTAATTCTATGTAAGGAGACGGAAAGAATGCCACATTTCTAAAGCATAGGGGAGGGAGCAAAGAGAAGTGAATTAAGAAACTTTAAATATCAAAAGTTTAAATACCAAAAGCATATTGTCTCTCTCTCTTTTCAAAATGCACTTTTAGTTGAAGAAAAAAATATTTAAAAATTATAAGAAATTTAAATACAATAAATTAAAATTTTAAAAATAAAATGAATTAGAAAGAGATGTTTGGTTCACGATGTATTAGATACTATTTTAAGAACTAATTTGTATTCCTTTGTACAAATTATAATAAATTATTCGTAAGGTACAATGATTCAACTTCCATTCCAACTTTCTACCATGAGTACGATTATGTGAACATTGAAATGGTAAGCAGAAAAGTATGAAAAAGAGAAGAGGCTCTTTACAGCAAGGCCTTGAGAAACTTATTAAGGTTCAGAATCTTTTCTTAGCAAGATATCGGGCTAGATAGAGGATCAAAATATAGGTTCCTCTAAAACAAACTTAGATTACACATGACCTTGAGCCTGGATATAGACTTAAATCTAGAGTCTATTTATAAACTTAATCTAAGCCCTAACAGCACAGCCATAAACCTAATCTCATAGCCCCAGCGCCACAATTAAAACGATCTAAAATTTGAATTTAATTTAAATTCGAACGCGCGCATGCTGCACCACGGCCAAGCCAAGCGCGTGGACGTGGGTCTCACCCTTCATCCCATGGGCTTTCTTAAGCTTCCGACACATAGATTTAATTAAATATAAAATTTCTTGCATTTAATTATCTCACATGAGACTAAGCCTGTGTTTGGATGAAAAAAAAGTAGAAATAAAAAAAAAAAGAAAAAAATAAAAAATAAAATAAAATTTACATTGTTTGGATGAAAAAAAAAAAGTAGAAAGGAAAGAAAACTAGAGAAAAAAAATCAAAAAAAAAATGTCCTACTTAAAAGTTTTTTCTTAAAATTAAGAGATTTAGAAGAGAAAACTCAAAGTGCTCTTTCATTTTTTTTTTTTTCATTCCAATATTCATCCTTTTAAAGAAAAAAATGATATTTTTTAATCATTTATAATAAGAGCATTATTATCATTGTAAATTATCAACTTCTCTTTTCTCTTTATTTTTCTTCCACTCATCCAAACAGAAGAAGAAAAAATATTTTCTCTCCACTTTTCTCTCTCATTTTCTCTTTCTTTATTTTCTTTTCTTCCTACTTTTCTCTTCATCCAAATAAAGCATTTAGGTTTTAAATTTTTCTAATTAATTTTTTTAAAACCAATAATTTAACTAGCATCTTCTTAAAATTAAAAAATAATTTTAAAAAGGCTATTTTCCAACAGGGATGCCTTCCCACTAAAAAGACTACTAGCCTCCGTTTTCAAATCATGCTTTCTGGCTTTACCACCAGGGGGTAAGCCTTCCAAATTTTTCCAAAGGCGCTCAAGCCTACATCTAGCCTTCACTTTATTTAAAAAAGAAGTCTTAGTAGGTTGCTTCGGTGCAGCATGATTTGCATCAAATGCGATGATTCATTTATGTATAAATTCATGCATTAATGATCCAGAATCTATAAACGAACCCCATGATGCGAATTTATGTATGAGCCAATCATCATCATGCTACACCGAAGTGATGTGCCGAGACTATCTCTGTTTTTTTTTATAGTACAAACGGGTGATCAAACCATTCTTAGTTGAGTCAAGCCCAGTTTATCAGAATACAAAATTTGAGAGAGCACAGGTGGGCACAGATCATCCGGTGTCTAATACCACGGTCCAGAATGGTGGGCTACATGGGCAGCAATCCAGTCGGTCGCTGAATTAGCCTTCCAGTAAATGTGCCGAATCTGGACCGACTCAGCCTGATGAAGCACAGACCGAATATCACATATCATAGGGTTAGTCAGAATGGGGTCGCCCAACTCCTGACTGAGCCAGTGCACCACAGTGGTAGAATCACCCTCAATAATAAGCCTACGAGTACCTAAGGTACGTATGGCGTAGGAAATACCAGCCCATGCAGCATGCAATTCAGCAGCCGGCACAAATAGGTCAATAAGGCCAAAATCGCGAGCCGCCATCAGAGCTCCATCAGACCCACGGATCACAAAAGCCGACCCCGCCAGTCGATCGCAAATACTGCCATCAAAATTGACTTTGACAGTCCCTAGTGGGGGGTTCCCAAGAAATAAAGACCGTAGACTGGTATGCTGCAAGAGCAGCAGGGGAATCCCAGAGGCTAGGGCTATCAGAGTCACAGGCAGCCTGGTAGAGAATATACTCAGTAGAAAGAGATTGAGCATTCTTGACAATCCTATGAGGGGGATCAGAGGCATCAGAGAATATATGACGGTTCCGGGATAACCAGAGTTGATAAGCAATATAGGCCGCCAAGGAGGTCGGACGACCTGAGTCCCTTCTCATATCCCTGCGAATCATCGTCAAGAATGAGGTACAACACTGAGCACTACTCTCTCCCCGCAGATGATAACCCTCAAGATGCCAAACCGATCTCGCTCTGCCATAGGAGAACAAAGCATGGTAAGCAGTCCCATCAACAATACCGCATAACGGGTAGGTAGAAGAGATCGCCATGCCCCTCCCAGATAGCAGGGAACACGTAGGGAGGCAGTTTCAAGCCATCTTCCAAATGAATAGGCAAACTCGGGGTGGATAGGAAGCCTCCAAATCCAAGATCCATCCAACATGTGCCCCGTCTATGGTCTGTAATCCTGCATCATGTCCCTAATTGGAGCACGGGTCAGACAGGACCTCCTCCATAGTCTAATGTCCTCAGTGGGATCAGGGAAAAGAGGGATAGAGAGAATGCACTGGTAAAGCTCCGCACGAAATAGAGAAGCAACAAGGGGCCCGTTCTAGGCATTATGATCCCTAATAATAAGGTCAGAAACTCTCATACCAGTAGGAATATCAGAGCTGACAAAAGAGGGCCAACGAATCAAAGAGAGCTCCGCCAACCAAATGTCCCTGAGGGCATCAACCGAGTCTCCATCTCCAATCATCCATGACGTACGACTAAGCACCGTTGGAGCATGACGACAGACCTCTTTCCAGAAGAAAGAGTAGCAACGACTGGATGGGTTGACTCTGGGAAGACCAATCACCATATTTGGCACACATAAATAAGCTCCACAAGCAACCTAAATCGAGCAAAAATCTCGATGCATGCCTAGCAAGTAGAGCCTCTCTTCTAACAATAAGGGACTGAATCCCGAGGCCCCCCTCCGAAATAGACATACACACAGAGTCCCAAGCCAGCAGATGGATCCCATGACCGTCCTGCATAGGGCCCCAGAGAAAGTCTCTGAACCATCTCTTCATCTTCCTTAAATAGGTCACCGGAATGGCAGCATTAGAGAGGATATATAGAGGAAGAGCAGTGAGCACAGATCAGATCAGGGTGAGTTTGGCCATCATAGATAACCCAGAGACTTGCCAACCATCCAAACGATCACGAACACGACGCTCCAAATCATGAAATCAGAACAACATGGCCGCCTGCCCGTAATAGGGACCCCTAAATAGGAGAGATGATCAGCTTGAGCAAAAATACCCAAGATTTGCATTATAGACTCCCGAATGAAGTTTTCGTTTTCGGGCTAAAAGATATCATAGATTTTGCTGTATTAATTTCCTAATCAGAAGCCTGCAATAAGACTGAAGCACTGAAGCAAAAGCAGAGGCATTGCTGGTAGTGGCCCTCCCCATCAGGATACAATATCACAAACAACAAATGAGATAACGAAGGCCCTTGGGGGCCCACACTGTAAGGTTGAATAAAAGAAGCTTGCTGGGCCTGATGAAGAGCTCTGGATAAAGCATCAGTAGAAAGAATAAATAAGAATGGAGAAAGGGAACATCCTTGCTGGAGACCCACAGCAGAGTGGAAGTAGTCCGTCCGACCTCCATTAATAATAATAGAGAAGGATGGTCGATAAACACAAGCCATTATCCAAGCAATAAAACCCTCATCAAACCCAAACTCCTGAAAATAGCAGAAGATGAAATCCCAATACACTCTGTCATAAGCTCTCTCTATATTCAACTTGATAGCCATCAGACACTGACGAATAGAAGCTCTATGAAGATCATGCATAACTTCTTAAGCAAGCATGACATTGTCTGTTTAAAATCAAGGCGAGTAGCGGCTTTCTTGGGCCAGCCAACTAAAATCTGGCATTTTCCCACGCAGCTGTCGGTCCCGTGATGGGTGAAGATGGATGAGGCCACAATCGCTACAAGCCAGAGCAAAAACGTAGGGACCAGCGACAACTGGAGACTTTGTAGCGAGGTCAAAATGAGGGTGCCATTCCCTCCCATTTTAAAAAGCTCGGAGCTGTCCCCATGGAAGAATCTCTTTCGCCTTCCTCCCATGTTCTCTTCTCTTCACAAAGAAGGCAGTGCCCCACATGACCACAACTTTAAAAGCAATACAGCGATGACCATAGAAAAGTAGCTCCGGCCTGTCAAGTGGGAGGGAGGGGACTCCTTTTAATTTTCCAGACGAGGCCATGCCTGTTAAATCTCCCTGTGCAACGCCTTCCTTTCTACGCCAGTCCGATTCATTATCATGGTAGGGGGGCGTCCCGCATGAAACAAGTACTTGCAGCAATATTTCTTTTTTTTATTTCAAACACCTCTGCAGAGGATCCAACCCACTCAGGATGAATTTGCCATTAGACTGACTCTTTATTTTAAGAGCGTCACTTGTTAAGTCAAAATTTTGATGGCTAACATAAATTTTCCCTTCTGATCTCATTTGGATTGGAGCTCAATCCTCTAGATAAACCAACTCAAGCAGGGCCAATCCTACTTAGAAGAATGCACTCAAGTCACTTGCTATCCATTCTTCCCACGTGATTTTAATCCACTAATAAAATTAGGAAAAGACTTTGTACACCGCATCCAATGCAACAAATCTTACATGGGCTATACTGTCTCTTTTTATTGGTCCACGTGCATACTATATAACTTTACAACACCCATTCAAAAGCGTTAAGATAGCTTTATGATATCCTAATAAAAAAAAATTACGACACCCCAGTTGTAAGATTATGATACTATACTTATAAAATTATGATACACGTTCATAAAGCTAAAAAAAATTACGATACCCCAATTGTAAATTTACGATACAGTAGTTATAAAATTATGACACACATTCAAAAAGCATATTTATACACAAATTCCAAAAAAAAGGGTAAACAAATATTAATGCACGTCACGTTAAAATTTAAGATGACTTGTAAAATTATGACACCATAGTTATTAAAATTATTATGTCTATAAATAAATTAAAAAAAAGCTGAATGGATATTAATGCATGTCACGTTAAAATTTAAGATGATACCTTAGTTGTAAAATTACGATACCGTAGTTATAAAATTAAGACACACATTCAAAAAGTTAAAAAAAATTACGACATTATAATTGTAAATTTACGACACCGTAGTTATAAATTACGATACCCATTCAGAAAATGTGCACTCCAGTATATAAATTTTAAAAAAAAGTTGAACAGGTATTAATGCACGTCACATCAAAATTTAAGATGGTATCTATGCTATCTTATTTTGTTTCATCACATCAAGCCATATAGGATTCGTATGGACTAATAAAAAATGGTATACTTTATGTAGGATTTGGTGATGTACAAAGACTTTTTCATAAAGTTATAGGGTTAGCGAATGGGCTGGAGCATTACAAATGGTATGCGGAATGAGAAAAGAGAAGGCGCCACATTATAAAATGAGAAGATAATATTATTGGATGCAGCAACATTGGTACTATCTATTACTGAATTTTAGCTTTCTTTTTTTTTGAAAAAAATGGATGTGGGCTCAACCAATGGATAAAATCATCAAAAAGAGGAGATGGGGTCCCAATTATTCCTGGTACGACTTTTTGTAGCTTCTGCCCATTGGAGCAGCCGTCCGTGAAGAAACTTTTGTAGCTCCCCCATTATGACCCGTTCTTCAAACAAACTTTTGAATTATATAATGAAAAACTTAAAGAGGAATCGGCATCAAGGATACCGGGCTTCTCTTTTATATACCATCATATATTATATCGAATAGTTTCTCAAGAGGTACCTTTTGTATGCATGCTGACATATATTTTATGAAACAAGGTGCCCTTTGATGTCCTAATCAATTGGATGCTAGATTTGACGCAAGAAAGACGCATTAACCACCAACTGAATATTTTGATATCAAATAGTGGTCTCTGCAACATGAAAAGCAAAGAATATAGTAATATCCAAATGAGCACTCCTGATTGAAGATTCTTTCCTCCATGATGACATTTTAGGTGCAGCATGTTGGAAATTAAGGTGATTGCCAAGTAAGGACCAAATCTTGATATTGTGATTAATCTAATGGAATGTTACTTTGATATTCTGAAAATGATATCTATAAAGCATATCTGCATGCCCTACGGGTTTTATGTTTATTTATGATGCGTTGGAAAAGGTAGCTTTCATTGCTGCTAGCAATGTATGAACCTTAGACAAAGAGCATTTTGGGCTACAATATTAGAACGATTTAGTAGCCACAAAAAAAAAAAAAAGCTAGATGAGGGATTTGAAACCCAAGTTTCAAAAAAAGAGTGAGATGTCAAGCAAACACTGCAAGGATAAAGTATGACTTATATATATAATTCAATTGATGCGCAATGATATCTTGATAGATACTTTTGATGATGCAATGGTAACAACTTTTAACTTAAACCTATTTATTCTGCTTGAATTTAACTCACCTAACTTGACCCATCATAAGTTAAATATAGATTGACCAATTTCAATCTACTTATGAGTTAGGTTCATGTTAAGGCTCCTTAACCCATTATGTCATAGAATAGGTTTTATAATACATAAATTTCTAAAAATATTTATATTTATATATTTCAAAAAAATATATGTAATATATGATCCATTGGATCGTTGATTTGATGGCTTAAAACTAAAAGGAGAGTTGATCTATAGAAAAAAAAAAGACCCAAAATTATAAAAAATAATCTATTGATTTGCTATAAAGCCTAAAACTAAATAGGGCCTTAAATGGGTCAACATGTAAGTTGTGGGTTAGTAGGTTGCCTAAGAGTCAAGTTGAGTTCAGACATTCATCACTTGCTAACGAATTGGGTTAGGCTTGGACAAGTCTATAAGCCTTAATATATGAGCTCAACTAGACCTATATTCAACTTAACAAATAATTGCCGATGGTATGATAATGCACAGATGTTTGATTTAGGTAGTTTTTACTATCTTTCTTTACTTTTAAAGGGGTTGGTTTAATTCTTTTGTTGCAAAGTAACCTTTTAATTAGTTGTTGATTAGCTTGCAAGTTCGATGGTGTTAAGACAGTGAAGATCTATATTTGATCGAGCATACATATATAAAACAGGGTGAGCTATGACTAGGGCAGAAATAGAATCGATTACTAATGGGATAATAGTGTAAAAAGAAACCCATCCATATTTTCACAAACTATATATGTTCAAAAAAGATTATATTTTATAATTATCTATTTTAGAAAACTTTCACAATAAATATACCTTCAGATGGCATCTTCTTACAAAAATTAACATTACCAAATTGCTATACTTTTCTATTATTTTAAGGAAAATTTTTTCTTGTACATATACCTCTAGACATGTACTTAACTATTTATTTCTTAATCAAAATTTATTTTTATAAGATCAGCACATTATTTCATATATAAATGCCAAAAATTTTAAAAAAATTTGTAATGAAAGTAAAAAAAATTGTAGCAAATCACCCTCTAACTTAATGAGACTAACTTTAGAGTTTGAAAATTTAGGAAGAAGAGAAAATTGTGTGCATGATTTTCAAATTTTAGAGAGGCAAGCATGTACTTCTAAGGAATCTTTTCTATTTGCATAATCACGAGCATAACTATAAAGTTTTTTTAAAATTTTTTTTTTCTCAATTGTTTCTATTTTCATCTTCTTATTGGAAATATTAAATGTAACATAATGAATCTTAACGTTATTTAATAAATTATGCATCATTACATTTAGCATATGGAACTATATAATTTGATCCTTCAACCTCATTACGGAACCTCTCGAAATGAAATTAGTATTGTTGGTAATGCATGATGCATAAATATATCAAATTAAAAATTATTTATCGTTAAGATTTCTTGACATATATCTAGCCAGTAAAAATAAAATGAATGATGCGATACAAGCTAGTGAGCAAATCATTGCATAAACTATTTAATCCATAACTTCAAATTATGGTATTGGTTAGATAATGGATGCACCTTTTTTTTCATTATCAAACATTAGTTCCAATGCTTGTCTGGATAAAGCCATATAATTTGCTTATATATGGTATCTTAGGTTGGAAAATAGCTTATAGTTGGTGCTAGGGGTGGAGTAAGGGTTGGGGGACGGGCACGATCCCTTGGCTATCTATTGGCATGATCTCTTTCTACTGCCTCCTAAAATTTAAGTACAATACATATCTTCTTCATCTCTCATACCCTATAATTTAGGCTGAGCTTCGTTTGAATCATCATCAAGACATCAACATAAGATTTTTTTTTGTTCTCCCAACTTGTTATTTAAATTATTAATCTTGTGAGGTAGGTTGAATTTTAGTTATATAAAGAATCTAAAGAGCTTTATCAAATCTCTTGAGATGCTTTAGAGAGATGTGGGTTGATCATGTTTTCCCATTCTTTTTAAGAGACTCCTCTCTCATGAGGCCAACCTTCACTTTCTTTTGCTCATCGATCAACATTTTTTTTTTTCTAGATTTAAGAAGGCCAAAAGCGCTTTCTTTACCTCTTTCCGTTCACTCTTCTCGATGCATGTTTAGTTATTTTATTATATACTATGACTATAGGTTACCTTTTTGGATCCGGGCACTAAAAAATAAGATACCTTTTGGTTACGAAGAAGAGATCCTACAATTTTTAATGACAAATGTTAGTTATTGTGGCCATAGAGCATTGATATCTAGTTCTAGTCATTTTCATTCAAAGATGTGGGCAAGTTGCTTTTATGGTTAAAAATTATTTTTTAGAATAAATGAATGATTGAGATTGTAAAGCAAAACACGGCATAATTTAAATGATTTAAATGATATATTTTATTTTTATATTTTATAGGATAGACATAAAGCAAAATCCTATAATGTTATGGTTATATGTGGATGGCAACATAAATAAAATAAAGTTTAAGGATATAAGAGAGTTATATAAGGGGTTGAAAGCATTGAATAAGGCTCTTAAATAATAAAAAAAAGGATCGAAGCTATATTTTTTTAAAAAAAATAAAAAAGCACTCTTACTAAACTTTGAATGTAATTCAAGATTGCTTTATTCATTTGATTGTAAAAAGTTTTAGATATTTTTAATGAGTATAGGTTTCTTATGTTTAATAGATTGTAAAAAATAAAAACCCTTACAATAATTGTGCATCCTCTTTAGTGTAAGTGCACTAATCTATATATTCCCATTGTTACAAATGCAAAAATGCAATGTTGTTATTATTGTTATTATTATTATTATATCTTTAGTTAATTTCACCTAGGCTAAAGTTTTATACATAGCCAATCCCAATTTGAAATAAAAGAGAAAGGTTGCGGTAGTTTGACTACCTATATAAAACTATAGCTATATCCCATGAACATGAGTCTAATAGACAAAATTGTTGAAACTAATGTGATCTCCTATATTGGACCCAAGTGCTGCGAAAAGTTTTGTAACGATAGTTAAGGTGCTATCCAAAAAAGTACCCAAAAGCGACATATTTCATTGGCACCTGAGTAAGGTATAAATAAAGAAGGGTTCTCACACCTTTATGGATAACTATGAATAAAAAACTAGTTTTAAAAAATAAAAAAGAAAATAAATTACATTTAGCAACTTAGAAAATAGGGTTAATGATATGAAAATTAATGAAACTAATAAATGCAATGACTAAAAGAAAAATTAATGTACCTTGCTTATAAGAAATTAGATGGATCGAAGAAAAAGCAAAGAAGTTGATGATTTTAAACTTTGGTATAAGACAAATATAGGAAAAAAAAGAGTAATGATAATTGTAGATTAGAATTTAAAAGATATGGTTGAAGTTATTAGAAGGATAAGTGATAGAATAATTTTAATTAAATTGATATTAGGCAAGGAGTTAATTAATATTATTAGTGCTCATGCTTCTTAAGTAAATTTAGATAATGCTACAAAGTAAGTTTTTGAGAGCATGTGAATGGATTAATTTAAAAAATTCATAGTGGGAACAAATATTCATTGAAGGGGATTTGAACAAATATATAAGAAAATATAATATAGGTTTTAAAAGAGTAGATGGAAGTCATGGATTCAAAGATAGAAATGATAAAAAATTTTATAATTTGCAATGGTATGCAATTCAATATTAGCTACAATATATATTTTTCAAAAAGAGCTCTTATTTATAATAACTTTTAAAAGTAAATGCAATATTAGTCAAATAGATTTCTTTCTCACTAGAAAGATTAGTTAATTTTTTTTAATGAAATGTAGGGTTATACTAAGTAAGAGTTTAATCATGCACATAATTGATCGTTATAAATGTATGTATATGAAAATAGAGAAGAAGAGCTAAAAAAAATGGGAATTCAAAGATTAGGTGATAAAATTTTAAAGAAGAGAAACTAATAACTTTTAAAAATAAAATGATAAGGATGAAAAATGGAGTGTAAATGGATAAATCAATATTATGAAGGAAGAAATGACTAATAGTATTCAAAAAATAGATATAAAGGTATTAGGAGAGTCAAAAAAAAAAGAATCATATGATAAAAAATTTGATAGTAGATAAGAAAGTTTAATTAACTGTTAAAGATAAAAAATATATCTATAACACTATAAGATAGTTAAAAAAAGTTTAAAAAGTAGTGCGGAAGGCTAGATGCAAAGTGTATAAAGAATTAGATTGCAAGCTAAAATTAAAAAATATCTATATATATATATATATATATATATATATATATATAATTACAAGATTTAAGGAAAAAAGTTAGACATATGATTCTATTTAAATGTATCAAAGATAATGATAAAAAATTTAGTTAAGAAGGACAAGATTAAGAAAGATGAAGAGTTATTTTAATAAATTATTAAATACAAATTATATAAATAATTTAGAATGATTAGTTTCATTGAAGATAGAATCATGACTATATATATACTTGTAGAATTAAGATATTTAAGGTAAAGAAGGCTATGAAAAAGATAAAAATAAAAAGAACAATGGGATCTTACAATATTCCTATCGATCTTTGGAAATATTTAGGTGAGGCTGAAGTATTGAGTGAAAAAATCTATTCAATAATATTTTGGAGAGTAAAAAGATGTCTAAATGGAAAATAGTACCATAATATCAATTTATAGGAATAAAGAAGAAATTTAAGATACTCTAATTATCATGATATCAAGCTCATGATCATACTATGAAACGTTAAAATAGGGTAATAAGCATAGATTAAGATATACTATAAAAATATTAGAGAATCAATTTAGTTTTATACCAAAAAAATTAATTAGAAAATTATTTTCTAGGAGTAGCAATTTATGTTTTCGTGTCGTATTTATGTCATGTCAAAGCTATGGTATAATAGTATATGGGTCAATACGAATATGATATGATTAATTAATCATATCAAAAATCAAATACAAATATGATATGATTATTACATAATAACACGACACAATATGCATAACTTATTTAATTAATAAATCATATTAGACTGAGACGATATGGCTTACTCAATATGAATAAACATAAATTGATCCACTTAATATGTCATCAACTAAATGGGTCTCTCATACGATCAACTTGCAATATGACATAATTATTTTGTATTATAATTGCATCAATACGTTTACAACAAACCCACTTAAGGTCAACCTAAATACACTTATTTCATATTAGATTCGAGTTATGTTCACATGTTGTGTTAATTTTGCTACCACTATTATCTTTCTTATTAGGAAGTTATAAAAAGTATAGAGAAAAAAAAACAAATCTTTATATAATTTTTATTTATGATTTAGAGAAAATATATAATAGAGTTTCTTGAAAAAATTATAATGGGCATTAGAAAAAAAGAAGTACCCATCATATATTAAGTTAATAAATATATATATATGTGTGTGTGTGTGTGTATGTATATGTATATATATATATGTGTGTGTGTATATATATATAAAAGTAGTTACTAGTAAAATAATTATTGATGATAATACTAGTGAATTTTCTATTATGTTAGGTTTATATTAGGAATCTATTCTTACTTCTTATCTTTTTGCTTAGCTATGCATGAACTTATTAAACATATTTAGGATAATATTCTATCATGCATGCTATTTATAGATAATATCAAACTGGTACATGAAACTAAAGCTAAGATTAATCGTAAGTCAAATTTATGGAGAAATGCATTAGAATTTAAGGGTTTTAAATTAAATAGGGCAAAGAAAGATTATATAGAATATAATTTTAGTATAATTAGAATATAAATGAATGTGAAGTAAAATTAAGGATCCTAAAGTTTTTAAAAGTAGTAATTTTTTATATTAGGATTGATTATTCATAAGAAAAGATTGAGGATGATGTTGTCTATAGGATTAAAGCAGATTTGATAAAATAAAAAAGTGCAACTAGAATATTGTATCATTGTATTATACTTATCAATTTAAGAAAAAAATTTATAGGATAGCTATAAGACTAGATATGCTTTATGATATGAAATATTGCGTAGTTAAAAAATTATATATGACAAATAAATGTAGCTAAATTAATAATATTGAGATAAATGTGTGGCAATGAAAAAATAGAAATAAGAAATAAATTTATTTGTAAAAAGATGAAAGTAGCATCAATTGATGATAAATTAAGAGAACGGTAACTTAGATGATTTGAATATATAATATAAAATTATGATGTATCTATGCAAGACGTAATCTGATGCATGTAGAAGAAAAGAGGAATAAGATAAATCAAATATTTTATGGAAGAAACTAATAAAGAAAGATTTAAAATCTTTACATTTTATAGAAAACTTGACTCAACACCGCGTGCAGAATAGAAAAAAAGGATTCACTTAGCCAATCTCAAATAGTTTGGCATAAGATTTTATTATTGTTATTGTAAACCTTTAGCTATGGTTGTTTTATATAATAATGATATTGATTCAAGCATTAGTCATGAAAGTATTATTTTATTATTACAAATTAATGAGAATATTGAGATAAATGTATGGCAATGAAAAAATAGATAAAATAAGAAATGAATTTATTTGTAAAAATATGGAAGTAGCATCAATTGATGATAAATTAAGAGAACGATAACTATATGATTTGACTATATATAATATAAAATTATGATGTATCTATGCAAAGACGTAATCTGATACATGTAGAAGAAAAAAGGGATAAAGATAAATCAAATATTTTATGAAAGAAACTAATAAAAAAAATTTAAAATCTTTATATTTTATAAAAAATGTGACTCACACACCGCGCGCAGAATAAAGAAAAAAGATTCACTTAGCCAATCTCAAATAGTTTGGCATAAGATTTTATTGTTGTTATTGTATACCTTTAGCTATAGTTGTTTTATATAATAATGATATTGATTCAAGCATTAGTCATGAAAGTATTATTAGATTCTATCAAATTTCTAAAGGAAATAATATATTTCATTTATCTCCACATGATCCTTTACTCTTGTCAAAAAAATCTTTGCATAAAACATTGATGCATCCATAGTTGGTTTAATGATGTAGATCAGGGACCATCAAATAGTGAAAATACATGTTCTTTTATTGCAAAACGTTTTAGATCCCATATTTCCTTTGCCAATTTGTCTTGTATCTGAAAGGAATAGATATCTTTTTCTTCGGAGGGGAGCAATATCTACACACATAAATTAAATATTCGAAAAGTAAAAAGACAAGTACACATCATCAAGGGCACTACTCCAGATTGAAAGCAACATGCCAAATGGACTAACCATTAAATGGAGAAGAATGAAATGAAAGGCAGCCATGATACAACCAAGAAAGTGACATTTAGTATAGCACATCCTGGCTGGTTGGTTCCTGTATCTACTTAGCATGACATAAAAGTAATGCCAATGGTCTTTCAGTACATCTGGCTATTAAAAATTTCTCATTAGTATTGACATGAAAACCCAGAAGTTTCCAAGAAGAACATGTCAGAAAGATACAACTATAAACTAACCACACCATGGTCATTATCCTTAAAGAATGATTACACTAATATAAAACAGATTCAGTTATTAATAAATATATGAACTGAGAGGAAAGACAGCAGTAAGAGGGAAACGCAACATGTACTCTTATTTATAATTTGATCTTTAGCTTTTATCAGAATAGATTTGAGTGACAGCCATCCTCATCACAAGGTCTCCATAGTGGCCAGCAGGTTGATGTATTCCATTTTAAGTCCACTGTCTGTGTGCTGGTCTGTGTCATATCCTTGGGAAAGATTGCACAGATGCCAAATGGAGGCCTCTTAGATATTGGACAGCTGATATATTCATAACAATCTTCGAAAAAAAACAAAAACAAATTCTTTGTTCACGTCGACCAGCTTAGCTCTCTGCTCGTGGACATGTCTCTTTATGGGGTGAGTTCTTAGATATGAAACCCATTGATATACATCTCTATCATAGTTTCTAAAATAAAAATCAAAAAAATAAAATGCATAGCTATTTTGTAATTTTATTCTTTCTTGTAAGTTTGGGAGGAGTTTAAACACTTGCATGCACTTATGCACACAGCCATACATGTATGCACGCCCACACTAATATTTGATATATATATATATATATATGCACAGTCTTATTTCAGATGATCGTATGGATGTTTGTTATTATATAATCACAAAAAAATTATTATAAGCTATTTTTCTTCAAAGTATTTGACAAAATATTCTAATCTGTTTGACATGCTAAGAAAACATAATTTTTTGAATCAGATGCCCCAGCTGATCTTCGTGAAGCCAGAAATTGCATGCAAAGCCAATCAAATTATGCCTGGCAGCCAGAATATTGCTGCTGAGCACCTAACGAGCTTACCATAGGTAATGTTTGAAATAGAAAATAAGAGAAAATACTCCATTGATATTCCTTTTTATTCCCAAAAGCCATAATTATAAGGGATAGCTGAAAATAAAGTTAACCAAAGGGATAATCTATGGTTAATTGAGGGGTTAACCATGAATTATCCTCTCAATTTATTCCTTAAAAAATACAGAAATAGCTGGTTATCCCTCCAAATAAGAGTAAAAAAAAGTTATCCTATGAATTTACCTTTTTGCATTTGATATGATCAATGGAATAGCCAAGAATATCCCTAGGGATAGCCAGGGGATAAACTCTATCCCATACACTTATCCATGGATAATTTTTTCTATCAAACACTACCTTAATGAATATACTCTACTTTGTTCTAAAGTAGAGCAATTAAGTTTGAATCTAATATGAAAGCACATACTTGAGTAATGAAATACCTAAAGGTTTAATTTTCACCATATTTTAAGAACCGGACAGGACAGCAAACTGGTTTGACATTTGGGTCATGGGTCAATCCGTTCAATCGGATAAACCGGTTTGATCGAACCAGATGATGTTATAATTAATTTTTAATTTAATAATATATAAATAATAAATATAAATATCAAACTATAGAAAAATTTTTAAAACAACGGCGATGGAGTTGAAGGAGGATAGATGGGTTGTTTCCAGGTGCAAATCAAAGCGAAATATTAAAAACCCAACCCTAATTTTATTTATTAAAACTAAAAGTCTAAAAACCAGGGTTAGACTGATTCTTCAGAATCTGATCGGTTCAATGGGTTTTAACTAGATCATATAAAAGTCAACTTTAATAATAAAACCAAATCGGATTGATGACCGGTTCTTGGTTGTACCGGTTCGATCGAATGACCCAATCCGACTTTCAAAACCATGATTTCACCAAATCATGAACCATGCATGAGATCAATCTAAATGCAAAAGTCTAGATAACAAACAACTTGATCATCTAGTGCAACAAATGGTAAGCATGTGTATGAGTATGTGAGGCTATATACATACATACATATATGTATGTATGTATATATGTATATATGGAGAGAGAGAGAGAGCGCAATGTGGATTCTTCACATTAGGTGGTGTCTAATTAATATGGGTGACATGAAACCTCATATTGCTTAATTAATTATTGCTACAAAAGATTTTTTATAAAGACTAATTTCCCTAAAAACTTGTCATGGTACTCACAAAGTTTTCTAAGTAAAGGTTAGCTGTTTTTATTTCTATAAAAATAGAAAAGATTAATTCCTTGTAAGCTTTGCTAATTTATCTAAATGTCATGCAATTAAGCTCCTCTACTCATGTAACTGCATCAATGGATGATGAGTTTTCTCATCAAAATCTGAGATATATATATATATATATATATATATATATATATATGATAAACCATATCTAGTAAGATATTAGTTATTTCTCTCATTTTGCTCAACACTTTGATAGAGACAAAAAAAAAAAAAAACAACTCGAAGGCCAATTCTTTAGCTAAAGAAGACCTCTTAATTCCTAAAGAAGATGATTCTAATGTACAAGAAAAGACTAAAGATGATGGTATTTACCTAATTCACTTTATAGATAAATTTGAAAGTAATTATATTTTAGTTCATGCCACTTTGTTGGTAGCTAAACCTTTTAGTTTGAAGGGAATTGATGTAGCCAAAGATTCTCATATCTTCCAATAATGAGTTTGATTCTCTAATTTAATACTAAGAGTATATAGTTATTCTTTTTTAAGATTTTATGTATATAGATATTAATTGAAAAGTTGAACTAAGAAATATGTAGATTCAAAGAACTTAATAAATACTATCTTTTAATAATTTATTTTAGTATTTAACTATATAAATATATATATTTAGTGAAATTTAAATGCTATTATATGTATCCTTGTATCTCTCTTCTTCCCTTTGTCAAGTTAGAAACTTTGATAGCTGTTTGGATTCAATTCTCATATCTTTATACCCTTCTTTTTTTAGTACATGTATCATATCACTCCTTTATTAGCCTGTATTGATTATACAAGTCTAAATTATTTAAATTATTATTCCTTAATTTTTTCTTAAATAGTACTATCTCCATATTTATAAATAATTTTACTTTTCATATATTACTATATATATAAATTTCAATATTTTTGTTTTAGCTATACTTATCTGATACATATTTTACAAATTACTTTTTACATTCCAACATTTGTATTATAAAATAAAATTGATGGACTTGTTAGCTTATAATTTTTTTTCTACATTTTGACAAATATGATTGTATAATATTTTAATTATATTTTTTTGGTTATATTGAACTTGCTTTAATCTTATGAACAACATCTACTTTGTCTCTTTCTTCTTATAAATATTCAATCCTAACTAGCAATAGTGATCAATCTTGAAATTTTATTATCCTTAATTTTTATTCCACTTTACCTATATTTTTTATTTGCTAATTAAATTATTTTCATGCATTTTATCTTGATCTTACTTAATATTAAAGCCTTTTACTCTAATGCACTCTTCTATAATTCTAAGTTGTAATTAATTTTGACTTTGATTTTATTCACTAAAATTATATCATCCATAAACTATGTACACTAAAGAATATCTCTTGAATATATTCAATAAGCTCATCTATAAATAGGACAGAAAGGTAAGAATCTAAAGCATATCCTATATATATATATATATATATATTGTAATTAAAAATTCGTTGGTATTGTTATCAATAATTTTTATTCAAGTAATTATTTCATAGGCATGACTTTAATCACATCCATATATCTATCAAAAATTTCTTTCTTTCTAATACCTATCATGAGACTACGCTAAACATTTTATTCTGAATCAACAAAAATTATATCTATGAAAAAATAGCTTTTACAATTGATCTTTCTCATATAAAACTAAATTGACACTTGGTATTTTTGTTTTACATTTCAATCTATATCCTATCATCTTTTATTATATTTAATAATATAGCTAGAATAATTTTAATATCCCCTGACATTAATAGAGGAATATAAAATTTTCAACTGAAAAGAGCAGTACACAAAATGCTACAGTTTATGCACCAGAGATGATCCAAACCCAGTATTAAGTGACTGTTATAGTTGTTATATGACATTAGCATCTACATCAAGATAAGTTTAAATTCATGGTAGACTGGTGCTAGATGTACATGGAGGCCAGGTATGCATGACTAGGTTCTCCACATGACATGCAGGTAGCCCTATATATATATATATATATGAATTGAAAGCTAAAAGCCTTCATGGGTGCCTCATGCCTTGGTGGCATGCGAAGGTCAAGCACTCATTTATCTGCATGCCCAATGCATTCATTACCTTGGGGCACTCGTGCATCCAAAACATAAAAGAAAAGATTGCTTCCAGAGGTGCCTGTTGGTGGAAACGGTCACAGGTTGCATATGGGACCTTGCTCACGTGAAGTGGTGCAATTTTACAAGCCAGCCTGGTAGAAAACAACGTATATATAAAGACCAGTTACCTGCCCTCACTGCTTATTTTCTTTGTTGTAAAGATACCGAGATATGATGGATGGGAATAAAGAAATGGTTTTCATGACATCCCACCTATTATTGTATATATTGTTCACATGATGTACAGAGAAGAGCATGCATGAACCCACAAGATGGTCAGAATCATGCCCCTGGTGGCCCACAGACCATGTGTACATGATGCATTAACGAGGAAGGGATGAGGATTAGGCACCATTCAATGACTTGTTAAATCGTCTCCATTCATTAATTTATATCTTCTTTTTGTGATGTTGTTCGATGAGCTCATGTTTATTTATTCTTGCAAGACGTAAACATGAGTAGTTTACGTTCATGCTTGGCATGGTTCTTACGATGGAAACAAAGTTGGAACTTTTTTAAAAAAATATTAAGAACTATAAATATATTGCTTGATAAAAATATCAGAGACAAGGGAATTATTTATTCATTTCAATATATATATATATATAGAGAGAGAGAGAGAGAGAGAGAGGTGGTGAAGCCTCTTTGTATATGCCATTTGTAGGATATATATGACACTGGGAATGTGATGCCTTGCCATTCATGAATACCAAGAAGATCAAAGGAGCAATTGAATGGGATTGAAAGAGACCAAAGCTTTGAAAAGAACGTCCACTCTTTCAATGATGTTGACGGTGTATTGATGATGGTCAATGATGAATGGCCTTCACTGTATTGATGAGGATTTCTATTGCTAACTCGATCGGTAGGTTTGAACAGCATGATGCCAAATATGAGCAGCAAAAAAAAAAAAGGTTTAGTTTCTTTACTACAACTGATAGAAGTCCTATATTCTAAGCAAAGTAAATGCCAGATGCTGAAGGCAAGTTTTTAAGCCAATCCAAAGCAATATCTCAACAAAAACGTCACATTCATTCATCTTTCAATCCATATAATCCAAGGAATGAAGACTATTAAGCTCATCCATCTCCTTTATTGTATTCTACTTTTAAAAGAACTGCATCCAAGTTGACTTTAGGATGCGAAGACCAGCAACAAATGACACTGGTTTGTAAAGTGCTGTTGGCTCTGACGTCTTGGGATCTCTTTATTTGGTGGCTGATTCGGAGAGACTGCTTGGTTTATACAAAGGGAGAGCAACCTTGATGCCTAACAATTATCAAAACTTGAAGAATCTGAACCATACTGCCTCAGGAGAGGATCCCATCATGGAGAAGTTAATCAAATTTATAGTGAATGTGAATTGTATGTAGTTACTGTTGAGGAGCGCGGAATACCCCGAAGATCACGGTTGCAGCGTATATGAGTAATACAAAAATTTTTACCGTTCTAATCTATGAGTATAAGATCATACCTTCAGTTCAATTGGAACAGCTTGATTTGATTGCTCGACCTCAACCTTTAGTCTTCCGTCGTATTTCCGAAATATCTTCCTTCTCTCACAAGATGGTGGGATCTCTCGGCCGACCTAGGGTTTCTTGTTTTTCTTTTTCCTCAAAAATGTTAACCCTAGCAACCAACTGAGAGGGTATTTATAGGGCTACAACAGAGACCAATAGGCAAATATGAAAAGAACTTTCCACGTAATTAAATCTCCTAATCCTATCCCGGGTTAGGATTCAATTACGTAAATTACAATTCATTCCACTAAAGAAGTATAATTGTACCTAATCATATTCAAATTTATATTTTCGAGCCTTAATATTAAATACTTATTATCTCCCCACGTTAAGATAACAGATATCCACCAATTAAATTTAATTACTGACAATATAATTTAATGGCTGTTATTATCCTTGAGACTTATCCACTTAACTTATTTAATGTATCGGATTCAAAATCCACTTGCAAGATTTGATACAATCAAAACTTATAAGCTTTCTCAAGGGGATATCATCAATCCAAATTAACAGGACGTGGATTCCTTCAACTATAATATTTACCATATATATAATGTTATTGCCCAACCCACTGAGTTAATTGACTCATCTAGAATCTCACTCAATGTGTAATCAAAGCAATAATCACACATACACGTGTCTAGAAATAGAATTCGGATTAAGAGCATAAGTCATCATAATATTCATGAGTTTTTAAATTATTTTATAAAGTCAGTATAAAAATTAACTCAACTGGGTTCTGTTCAATACACACAAAGTGTACTAGCACAAATAGTTAGAATAAACCATTCCCCGTAGTCAAGACAGACCTACTAAAAATTTGTACTACAGTTCTACTGATGGTGTGTTCAATTCCATCTAAAACTGAACAATAAACTTGTATTCCAAAACCGATGATCTAGTCTTCTGTGTGCAAGCCGTACTCTACACACTAGATCAAATACTCTTTGTAAATACTAGACATATATATATATAAATGACACACATTGCTCAAAATGAATTCTCATTAAAATGTAAAGACATAATAAAGCATATCTTTTAGCCTATATCTCTATCAGTTATGGTATAATACAATGTATTATGATTTTTATTAGACAAACCAATGGGCACTTTCATTTTGGTTGTGATGATTTTTTGGACATTTCTAACATAGTGTGTATCCTAATAAAAAGAAAGAAAAACAAAAAGCTAAAATGGATTATGGTGCAGATGGACAATGTGGCCTGTTAATGCTCACTATTTTGAGGAAATTACAATAGCTAGTATTAACATCAATAAAAAATGGCAGCTCTTGATTAGCATCGATCAAAAACAATATTTACACTTTTTTTTTTCTAATATACTGGCATTGTAGCATGTGCTTAGAGTTAATTTTACTAGGCCGGGTCCATTTGATTGCAAAAAAATATATGACAAAAGAACAAAAATAGAAAAAGATCTCCATGAAAAGAGAGAAGTTCAATGTCCAAAATTTCAAAATTTAAAAATAAAGAAATAACAAGGAGCTGCTAATTTTACTTTCCAAGTGGATCTCTGATTCTATTTTTGTTTTCCAATTATTTAACTTGCCCAAGTTTTGATAATAGTTTTTTGTTTTCCTAATGAGCTGAATCGATGGAAGCATTACTTCTTAAAGCTTTCTAACTTTTTTATTGCATGTCAAGGTTTTTAGTAATGTAACATGCCGTAAACATTTGACCTCTCTTGGAACCATATTTACCATCATAATGAAAATTAAATATTCATGTCCCTAGTTTAGGCTAAGATAGGATTATCTAAGAAAAAAATAATCAATATTAAACATTAATCAACTAGAAGAGAGAAGAGAATAATGATAAAACTGAATGCTTTTTAAGAATTTCATTGCACACTAGAATAAAATATTATTTTTCAATTATTAGATTATTAATTTTATTAAACGAATTCATAAAATTATAGAATAAAATAAGTTCTACAAATGTGGGCTTGTTTTTCATGAACTTTTTTTTGGGAAAACCAACGTTGCAGAAGATGAAAACAAGATCTTGTTTCCCTTTTTTGTTATATAATCTAATTTATATAAAACTATACTTTGCGATGATTAGTTTTGCTAAAAGTCACTATTAACCAAACAAATCTGATATTGGAATTTAAATAAATATGAATAATAGTAAATCTATCATATAATGGTCATGATGCTCACAATAATGCGATAACAAGTTGGTAAATGAATAAAGACTAAGAATTTGAAGAAAATCAACATGCTACATTAGTGATACATTAGTGCCCATTGAAGAAATCCATTCTTTTCTTCAATTAGATCAAAAAAAAAAAAAAAGATAGCAAAAAGAGTTTTTTAATTTATCTTATAGGTCCTATGTTAACTCTATTAGTAGTGTAAACAATTTAAGAATTTAGGCATGGATGGTTCTACTAACATGATTCTATGACAGCCACCAATTAAATGTCCAAATGGTTGTAATTTTATTTTTTCAATATAATTTTATATCACAAGTCTTTTATGATTTATTAAATAAAATAATACTCAAAAATTTATCAAGAATTACTCTTTATAATCCATAAGAAATTTTCACTATGATGTGATGCATGTTATAAATTATTGTCTTCTTTTTTATGGTACAACATTTTTCTTTTTATTTTCATTAATACTCGTGTTCGATATATGCATGCCATATGAAGAGGAAAAAATATTATAAGAGAATTAAGTCACTTGCATATTTTATTTTCTTTTTTTTTATGGGTATATCTTTAGACTCTTGTAATATAACAACAAAGCATTAATTCTAAACATCTTTAGACTATTCTAATTTTGTTAAAAATTAATTACGAAATAGAGTAGCTGAGAGGTGTGGGAACATGACTTTTATCTTCGTTCTTACATAGAACTAGAAAAATATTACTTCAAGTGGGCATAACTTATACAAGTTAGTTTTGTAGAAGTCAACCCTAAACATTTGTTTTAGAATCGGTGATTCATATAAATTATTAATGCAACTTTTAGAAGAAACCAAGCATGCAAGAAGAATTTTTTTTTTCTTGGAAGTGTGAAGGGGTAACATTATACAAGCAAAATATGAAATAAGTTTTTATTGTGAGAGAAAAATTTGTCTAGTATATTTTTCCTTTTTTTTGTGGCGGTTACTTAACTTCAAGTCTTAGAGGCTAGTCACATGAACTTAATATTTTTCCATTGCATGTAACAAGATTGGAACCGAGACAAATTTTAACATCACAAACAACTAATAGGGATATCTAATCTTTAAATAATATAATAAAAGAACTCCTTTAATAGTCGTAAAGCAAATTATTCACCCATCAATTTTGTAATTGATCCACCTTTAAGGCTGGATACGGTAGAGATCATTTCATTAGTAAAATAGAGATTTTTCATCTATTTGTTGCTGAAGTAATCATAACATTAATTTTATGATTAAGTAAAACAATATATAAAATAAAAAGCAAGGATATGTTAGATATTTTCATATGAACAAGCAAAGAATGATGTCATTTATTTTCCCATATTATATAAGAACTAGGTATATGCCCGTGCGAAGCACATATATAATTCTATGATTAAAAAAAAAATAAATTTAAAATTATATATTAAATTTAAAGTGTAAATTTTAAAATTTTAATTTTAAATTAAGAGCAAGATAAATAGAATTTATATATTAAAAAATTAAATTAATTTGAAAACTATAGATTAAAAAATAGATGAAATATTTTTAAGTTTTTAAAAAGAATAAAAAATACTATCAAAATTAAATAAAATTCCTTATGATAAAGGGTGTATTATGAAAATTGCTACTATAGTGCTATCCTGGATAATGTTTTGATTTTATAGTTAAATAAATATTCATAGGCATTGGTATGAGTAGCAAAATAAAAATAAAAATAAAAATTTATATTTTTAAAATTTATACTATTAAATTAAAGATATAAATTTTTATTTTTGAATTAAAAATAAAAGATAAGATAAATAGAGTATAAGTATTAGATTAATTTTTTCTAAATTTATAAAAATATAATTAATTAGAAAATTAGATTAAGAAATAGATGAAATATTTTTAAGTCTTTTAAAAGAGAATAAAATATAATCAGGATCCAATAATTTTTATAATAGAAATGTGATTATTATAAAAATTGCTATGTACTGCAGCCCTAAAAAAGTTTGTCATGTTCTCCTTAGCTAATATTTTGATTTTACATTATATAATAGAAAAAGAGTTGATTTTTGTATCCTTTCATTACCTATCATTTATTTATCATATTTTCTATAATATTATCTTATTTTCATATAACTAAATATAATTCAATATTTAAATATTATTTAAATATTGAATATATATTTATAATATAAAAATATAAAAAAGTATAAATATAAATTCTTTGGAGCATAAGTCCAACTTTCTTGCTTATCAAGTGGGAGAAAAACTTTAATTTTAGGAATCTACTTTTTATAAAATAAAAGAAAAAAGAGAAAAGGAAAAAAAAAGTGAGTTGAAAAAAGAAAAAAAGATTCAAATGTGAGTTGAAATAAAAAAGAAAATTATGACTCATTATAAAATGAAAAAGAAAAATGAAAAGTTATTAAATGAAAGAGAAAAATAAAAGAAGAAAAAAAAAGCGAAACATGTGTTAAAATTTAAAAATAATTATCACTCATTATAGAATAAAGAAAAAAAAAGAGAACAGTTATAAAATGAAAGAGAAAGAATAAATGTTCGTTATGAAATGAAGGCAAACAATGATTAAAAAAAGTCAAACGTTTGTCATAAAAAATTAAAAAGTTATAAATAGAAGCATAAAAAAAAGCCAAACATTGGGTATAAAATGATTGAAATAGAAAAAAAAGGAAAGAAATATAAAAATATATGAATAGAAGGAAAAAAATAAAAAGAAAAAAAACCAAAACTTTCGATATAAAAGGAAAACAAATAAATGGGGAAAATAGAGAAGAAAAAAAAGAATCAAATGGTATAAAATGAAAGCGAAAAAAGGTTTAAAATGAAAACAAAAGAAAAAAATGAAAAAAAAAAAGCAAGCTCATATTAAGGAGTCAAATCATGGTCAATACCATGAAAGCTTACTATAATATCACTACATCAATTTAAATTATAAGAAAGCTTTGAAACAAAATGCTATCTCAATTTCAAAAAATTATCATTAAATGGTAATCTAATCTTCTTGGCTTTACTATGCTATATTAGATTAGATTGAATTCCATATATGTAATAATAATTTATGGGACATTTGTTAAAAGTCTATAGTGCAGCAAAAAGTCAGTTATATTTTGATTATGAAAAGCCAAAGACATTAGAAGCAAGCAATATGTTGTTGGTGAGTAGGAACCCCTATACTAAGGATATTATAAAAGTTGGCAAAGGAACATGAGAGAGGATTTTGCAATTAATGATGGGGGTTGGACTCTCAACGAAGGTAGCAGTTGAAGCCTACATAAAAGGCCATAACATGATGTTATGGCATGGGAATTGGGT
Organism: Calamus simplicifolius; assembly: GCA_900491605.1. NCBI lineage: Eukaryota > Viridiplantae > Streptophyta > Magnoliopsida > Arecales > Arecaceae > Calamus > Calamus simplicifolius. The sequence continues at coordinate 690,525 of UESW01003833.1, read as the reverse complement.
TGTCATGTAGAATTATGTATCCATGCTAAAGATAGCACTAAAGATGAAGGCATTGGTTCAGGAGGGAATTTTTGTCATTGCTAAGAAAGTCCATGCAAATTTGTCAAAAGAGAAGATAATAAGACAAAAGGGGAGAGAGAGAGAGAGAGACTTATAAAAATCAAACTATCAAATCCACTATAATATTCTTTAAATGAATAAAGTATTTTAACCATCATCTTAATCCACCCAACATTGTATTTTCCTTTTTGGATTCCAATTGTATGCTTTCCACTCACATTACCAAAATCCATGCACATACAATGAGACATGGTAGCGATATCATGCCATGTTGTCATAGGAAAAACAACAAGAAATTAGCTATAAGATTCAACCTCCAATAAATTCATTCCTTATGATTAAATTTTTTTTTTCTAAAAATATTTGGATTAATAATGGTGGCTAGTGCCATATTATTTAACTTGACATAACTCAGTGTCATGCCTAAGAAATTGATGTGGACAACCAAGTTGTAAAAGCCTTTAATAGGTAAAGTAAAAAAGTCTTTGTTTCAAATTTCACTTTCACAATGTTAGTCAAATATTTCATGGCGTGTAGCCAATTGTTTATTAAGTCTTTTCTAATAGGAAAGATAAAAATTAAATGAATGACAACCTATGAACCGATCATAAGTGGTATTTAGTTGAACCATTTAAATAATAGCTAATTAAATTCATTTTTTATGCTTGACCATGCTTATAAGTTATTCATTGATGGCTAATTCCATCTTTTTTTTAAGCTTGATCATACTCATAAGTCATCCACTCATGGTACTGTAGGTCATGCTAGTCATGCCTCTAATTATCACCTATTATAATCTTTTTGATGAAAGTTTTAATTAAATTTACAACATTATAAAGCGTATCGATAACTTTTTTTTTAGTGGNACGTGGATTCCTTCAACTATTAATGTTCACCATATATATAATGTTATTACCCAACCCACTGAGATTATTGACTCATATAGAATCTCACTCTATGTGTAATCAAAGCAATAATCACTACACACACGTGTCTAGTAATAGAATTCAGATTAAGAGCATAAGTAATCATAATATTCATGAGTTCTAAATTATTTTATAAAGTCAGTATAAAATAATCAACTCAACTGGGTCCTGTTCAATACACACAAAGTGTACTAGCACAAATAGTTAGAATAAACCATTCCCCGTAGTCAAGATAGACCTACTAAAATTTGTGCTACAGTTCTACTGATGGTGTGTCCAATTCCATCTAAAACTGTGAACAATAAACTTGTATTCCAAAAGAACCGATGATCTAGTCTTCTGTGTGTAAGCCGTACTCTACACACTAGATCAAATACTCTTTGGAAATACTAGACACATGCACATATATATATATAGTAAATGGCACACATTGCTCAAAATGAATTCTCATTAAAAATGTAAAGACATAACATAAAGCATATCTTTTAGTCTATATCTCTATCAAGAGGAGGCCAAAAGGAGCCAGAAACTAGGGAAAGGGAGTCGATGCTGAAAGGTCGGAGCGATCGGACTGAAAAGAAAGTCGGTGTCAAGGAGAATCGATGCTGAAAGGAGTCGGTGCCGACGTCTCGATCGAAGAAAGGAGGGAGCTGGGAAGAGGTGTCGGTACCGGAGAGTGAAGGGAGCCAGAGCGACCAAGCTGAGAAGAGAGAGGGGTGCAAAGAAAAAAAATAAATAAATAAATAAAGGAGGGATTTAAGAGTAGTTTAAAAAATTAAAAAATTTGAGGTGCCAAGACTAAGGTAGTGTTTGAAGTAGAGAATAAGAGGGGATTCAAGGATATCCCTCTTTATTTCCAAAAGCCATAACTATAAGGTAGTGTTTGAAATAGAAATAAGAGGGGATATCCAGAGGATATCCCCTTTTATTCCCAAAAGCCATAACTATAAGGGATAGCTGGGAATAAGTTAACCAAAGGGATAATCCATGGTTACCATGGTTAACCATGGGATATCCCCTCAATTTATTCCCTAGAAATGCAGGAATAGCTGGTTATCCCTCCAATAAGAGTAAAAAAAAGTTATCCATGCATTTACCTTTTTGCATTTGATATATCAATGGGATAGCCAAGGGATATCCCTAGGGATAGCCAGGGGATAAACTATCCCATACACTTATTCATGGATAATATTTTTCTATCAAACACTACCCAAGAGATAGCTAGGAATAAAGTTAATCAAAGGGATAACAACCATGAACCATGGAATATTTCCTCAATTTATTTTAAAAAATACAGAAATAGCTAGTTTCCCTCAAATAAGAGTAAAAAAAAAATCATTCTAAATTTATTTTTTACATTTGATATAATTAATAAAAAAAATTAAAAAATATTTTTAAAAATAATCAAAAAAAATAACTATTTCATATTTATTATAAATAATATATTTTATCAAACACTACCTAATTCTTGCGGTGTATTTAGAAGCTCTGCGGCAACGTATCCTTGTTTCGTACTTCACGAGGAAAGATGCCATAAATATGCGACTTTTTTACCAAATTACTCCAAATCCCACCTTATCTACCCACGTCATCACTTAAATATGCACCGTTGGATGATGACCAACCCTTGCGAATATTCTCCTTCCGAAATTAGCCCTTTCCGAATCGTTAGAGATTTCGAAGAACCGAGCGTGTGGGGAAAGTAATTAACGGATATATGCAGGGACAATTTGGTAATTGAAATGCTAATTCGTCCCACTTCTTTTAAGTTAAATGGGAGCTTAGAGATAGAAGCGAGGAGGTCTCCACCCGGTTCTCGGTTTTGCCTTCCAGTTTTCGTTTTTTCGTTTTTTTTTTGTTTTTTTGTTTCCTCTTTTTTTTTTCAACATTTCTACGTAAATCGGTGGCTCCCTCGCGCTTCTTCCCTACGCCTTCGCCTTCGCCTTCGCGGGCCTTTCGCCGGATCTTGTCTGGCGAGCGATCTGCACCAGCTTCTGGGTTTCTGGGCCGATATCGCTGCGAAAGCGCGGATTTTTCTCGGCTCATTGTGGTGGAGATTCGGGGCTCTTTTTTGGCCGGCGGAGGTGGAGGAGGAGGAGAGTTTAGGGTTCCGCCGGGGATGGTGGCGAGGATGATGAAGTGGCGGCCGTGGCCTCCGCTGACGTTGAAGAAGTTCCAGGTGAGGTTGGTGGTGCGGCGGATGGAGGCGGAGGCGGAGGCCGAGGCCGAGGCGAAGGTGATGGTGGAGGTGCGGTGGAAGGGCCCGAAGGCGGCGCTGAGGTCGTTGCGGCGGACGGTGAAGAGGAACTGCACGAGGGAGGAGGAGGTGAGGGATGGGGCAGTGGAGTGGAACGAGGAGTTCGAGAGCGTTTGCTCGCTTACGGCCCACAGGGAGAACTCCTTCCATCCGTGGGAGATCGTGTTTGCTCTCTTCAATGTGAGTTCTAACCTAACCCCTTTGACGCTTTAATTTAATTCCTTGTTAAATTTTAGTCAATTTCTCTTCTCTTGTCTTCGTCTTCCCCCCCCCTTTTTTTTACCACAGATGGTTTATCTTCTCCGTCTATGCATTTGTTTGGCTTTTTTTTTTTTGGGTTCAATCTATTTGATCATATTTATTTATTTATATTAGGTTTATTTTAGTCAATTCTGTGTCAAATTTGTGACGGTTAAAGATATATTCTCGGTCTCTCTATCGTTTTAATACATTTAAATATTTAATACTAATTACGGGTTTTTCATTTTAAGCTCAATGGTCTTTTCCCCTTGCGTGGAAATCATGAGCTCTTATTACTTGGATTTGACATTATCTATATTTTTCTTTGATTTTGTTGACAAGATGATTTATTTTCTTTATTAATCTTTGTGGCATCAAAAATTATATTGATTTAAGACTTTTCCTTTAGGAATCTGTGCCTTATCCACTAAGGATATTCTTTATTTCCTTCTATCAGTGTGGAAACTTGTTTCTATTTTGACCTGTTGGAATGTTTTCCCCTCATCTGGAGCCCTTTTTCCCCCCAGTAACTCTTGCAAGTCCTTATGAAGCATTTCAATTTCATCTTTCTCAATAATGTGATGACTGCAATAGAGGTTTTTAGGTTCAAAATCATGATTCTGTCCTTGATTGAAAGTTCTTTTTCCTCCTAAAATTTGGAGGCTTGCTGATCTTAAGTTTGTTATTTGAAGAACAGGGAGGTAATAAATATAAATTACGCGTCCACAGTAAGGGAAATTTTGAAGTTGGAATAGTCTTCTTAATTTGGAAATTCTAATTCTTTATTTTCAGGGATTTATTAGTCTTATTGCTAAACAACGATATCTCGCTATAGAAACTTTTATGGTCGTAGAAAAGAAAGATCACAGAAGATCTTAGTTTTTAGTCAGCGCTCCAAAATTTATGCATTGGCTTGTCTGCTGGCTTAGCAGCACTCAACTGGCCTCCAGCACGTCCCATGAATGTGATTTGTGGGCTGTGTGGTCAGTCATGTACAACCTCATGTTATAAGCTCACATGTGTTGATGGCTCCACCCAAGCATCACCTTTTTCCTTTTGTAGTACATTATCATGCACCCTAAATGAAACACAGGAAACTTACTTCATCTATAAGCCATCATGTTTACAAGCATGGTTTAAGCACTCACTTCTTCACAAAAGCATTTCATCCGTTTCTTTTGTTTTCTCTTGATAGAGATAGCTCATGTTACAACTTTTAAAGATTTGGTGCCTAATTGCTTACAATTTGGGTTTTTTTTATTGGTATTGTTAAAAATCAAGATATATCCACCTTGTAAAGATATGTGCTTTGAATTGATTATAGAAACTTTTTCTTGTTGCGCTACTCATAAAGAAAGATTACTTAAAATTGCATTGGAATGAGTCATGACTAAATCACAAATGAAATGAAGATATTGCTGCAAGAAAGTAGTGAAATAGTTCTACTCAACTCAACTCATCTAAGCCTTTTCCCAACTACATGGGGTCGGCTACATGGAAAGGGATTTGATGAAGTTTTACGTCGGCTGTCAACTACCTAACGCAACCTTCATCCTTTACCGGGGCTTGGGCTGGCCTTGGCGGAGTTAAAAAGTAGTGAAATAGTTGTAGACCAAAAATGCTTAGCATCAGGTCGATACCAGTGGGATTTAAAAAAAGGTCTTTTGAGGTCCCTTTTCTTCCACTGGGATCAGGCCCTGCAAAACCCTGCCATCTTCTGCCCCTGCTCCTGCTCCCTCCCTTCCTCCCACTACGAGGCTCTAATCTGGGGCAATCCTGCCAGATTCAGCTGGAACTTCCCAAACTGTCCGTTGGGGAGAAAATGCAATTAAATGAAGTTTTCTACAAATGTGCCTATGATCTTATCATGTGTCCTCTATGTGCAAACGCCTGTGATGCATGCATATCTTATATATCTAGCATATTGACCTTGTTATCGTCTGTTTTAGGGATTGAACCATGGTTCAAAGAACAAGGCATCTGTTCTTGGAATGGCTTCGCTGAATCTGGCTGACTTCACATCTTCAGCTGAAGAAGAGATTGAGTTGAACCTTCCACTGTTGCTGCCTGGTGGTGCTACTGAGTCTCCACCATCACTTTATGTACGTCAAATTTATACTGAGTCTCCTCCATCACTTTTTGTATGTCAATCTATTTATTGTGCCATGATACCTGATTATGTTATATGACATGATGTTTCATGAGCATTCTTATTGTAAGTTCTAGACCAAGACTGCTGATTTGATACTCATTCTAGTTTACTGAAAGAAGGCTAATGCTGCTTAATATAGTTATGATGATCATTCAAGTACTCTGTAGCATAGTTGTACAATCATTTTAATCTTTGATTTTATCATATGTGTATTTAGTTCCTAGTCATCAGTTTTGAAATTTTGTCCCCTCTGAAATCATAGTTTTTTTTTGACTTGGGAAGCTATTGATGTTGCAGCTGGTGCTCAGCTTATTGGAATTAAGAACGTCCCAAGAATCACTAGAGATGGTGCAGAGGCCTATGGTGCCTCCTCCATTATCGCCTTCATCTGGAGATGCTCTCTCTCCAGATAAAGATGAGCTTTCTGCTCTTAAAGCGGGATTGAGAAGGGTGAAAATTCTTACAGAGTTTGTGGCAACTCGTAAGTCTAAAAAGACAAGCCAGGATGATGAAGGTAGCGAAGGCAAGTGCTCTGCCAGGAGCGATGATGCAGAAAACACATACCCATTGACACAGACTCTGTTGACGATGATCTTGATGGAGAACTAGAAGATGGGAAAGATGATTCTATTATTAGGAAGTCATTCAGTTATGGCACATTAGCATCTGCTAACTATGTTGGGGGTTCATATTACTCTGATGTGAGGACAGATGGGGAATCCGAGGACTGGGTCTACTATAGTCATCGAAGATCTGACGTGGGTTATTCACATGTGGAGGAGATGACACCGTCCGTTCCTGAACAATATGTATCACAAACTTCAAAAAGGAGTATCCTCCCATGGAGAAAGAGGAAGCTAACTTTTAGATCTCCTAAGGCCAAAGGTGAGCCACTGTTGAAGAAAACATATGGAGAAGAGGGAGGAGATGACATTGACTATGACCGCCGGCTGCTGAGCTCATCTGATGAATCTATCTCTGCAGGGGTAGGCTTCTTTGCTGCCATATTTTGTTATTGTCTTTTTATAATACCTCAATGTGATAGAAGTAGGACATGTGCAGCTGAACCACATATATTATTATCTGATCTCTGATTTTGATATGCTACGTTTAGTGCAAAATCTACCATTTAACATCCTTTTGAGTTATAAGAATGATAATAAATGGCCTCTTAATTGCTTTTAGGTATGGAGAAGGTTGTTTAATGAAGGTTTGTTTGTATGCTAGTGTCTGGATTCTTAACAATTTATTTGTTTTGTCTCATTCGTTAGAGAGATGGGAAGTAGTAAGCCGGAATTTTATTCCTCTTGGTTGATTTTGTTTGCAGAGGCAAAAGGTGGATGAAGACGGTGCTACAAATCGCTCATCGGTATCTGATTTTGGTGATGACAGCTTTGTGATCGGCAGCTGGGAGTCAAAGGACCTTGTGAGCCGTGATGGTCACATGAAGATTTCCACCCAGGTCTTCTTTGCATCTATTGACCAGAGGAGCGAACGAGCTTCTGGTGAGAGTGCATGCACAGCTCTAGTTGCTGTCATCGCTGATTGGTTTCAAACAAACCGGGATACCATGCCAGTCAGGTCTCAGTTTGATGGCCTCATTCGAGAGGGTTCTCGTGAGTGGAGGAACCTCTGTGAGAACCAGACATACCGGGAGCGCTTCCCTGACAAGCATTTTGATCTTGAAACAGTTATCCAGGCAATGATCCGCCCGCTTTCTGTCATTCCAAGGAAGTCTTTCATTGGGTTCTTTCACCCTGAAGGCAGTGATGAAGACAGTGGCTTTGACTTCCTGCATGGTGCCATGTCTTTTGACAGCATCTGGGATGAGATCAGCCAAGGTGGGCTAGATTTTCACGCTGATGGGAGCCCTCACCTCTACATAGTGAGCTGGAATGACCACTTTTTTGTTCTCAAAGTTGAACATGATGCCTATTATATAATAGACACACTTGGTGAGAGGCTATATGAAGGGTGCAACCAGGCTTACATCCTGAAGTTTGATGAAAGCACAACAATTCACAAATTTCTGGTGATAAGAAGATTGCTAATAACGAGGCCACAGGAGCTGATAATGGTGTTGTGGATGGTTTGACAGAAGAGCAGCATGGTGGAAATGGTGCTTCAGAGGGAGAGCCTTTTTGCAAGGGGAAGGAGTCCTGCAAGGAGTACATCAAGAGTTTCTTAGCTGCCATTCCAATTAGGGAACTGCAGGCTGATATTAAGAAGGGGCTGATGACTTCAACACCTCTTCATCATCGACTCCAGATTGAGTTCCATTACACAGCCATTCAATGAGGTGAGTGCGGCAATATTGCCTCTAGCAGCAGCAGGGAGGGTTCCTGAGTTTTCACAGCCCCTGGAGCCTGTAGCTGCATTTAACCTGACACCCCCAGTTGTTGTTGTATAGAGAATGGATAGTGAGTACTTGGCTGAGGGCTGGCTGACCTTTCTTTAACTTGGATTGTGTGACATCATAGGTAGTTGCTGTCTATTTGAGATGGATGGGTGTAAGCAACAAAGCCCATCAAAGAGTGTTTTATCTTTTCAATATTTCTTTTTCTTGCATTGGTTTTAGCTGATTCTATGCTCTTCTTGTGTCTTTTCCAGCCCTCATTTTGTAATATGGTTTTAAATTGTGGTTTTTAATGTCATCTTACTGTCTGATTAACAGCGTGGTGATGTGTTAATATCCTTTTCTAATGGATGAACTTTATTGTTTACCGCTTTTACAAGCTGTTGTTTCTGAAAAGTTCTTTAGTGGTGATGTGTGGAACTTTGGAATTTGATCAGACTTTGAGCTTTATATGGATCCACAATGACTTGCAGATAGAGAGCTTCTTGCCTGGTTTTGCTAGCTTTAATGCCCATCTACAATCAAAAAGTTGTAATGGTTGTCTTGAGGAAGGTTCTCTGCGTTCTATGTACTTTAATATTTAAATGCCCTCAACTGGATATGTAAATTATGCAGCTTTATATGTGAAGTTACTTAAAATTATTTGCTCTCCATTATCACAAAGTCAATGTGATATTAAATCACTAATCTCTCGTTATGTTTAATATTAGTTGCATATTATGTAATTCTCAGGATTCAAGATATATTGTTTCAGATAATCAACTCAATCAGCCTTTTAATGCATTTGACTTTGTGAAAACAAAATTGTTATTTCTAAGATTTTGATCATTAGCTTGTGATTCTATCACTCAAGATTTACAAAATCAATGTCAAAAATACTGATATATTATCAATTTAGTATAATATGATTCATATGATGCGATGCACGATGTTAATATACTTTTCACCATCACTCACAGCATCACATCATATGAATCATATTATACTTTGGGTTGGCTTTTTTTTATATTGAATTGAATTTCGATATCAATACAATATCTTCTCAGTATGAATCAAATAAATAGGCCATGTTTTAATGTTAAACTATTGCAAAAATGGCCTAAAACATTACTCATAAATCAGCCTTCTCTATTTTTTATTCCCCTTTGCTTGCCTTATGTTGTTCATGCGCCTTGGAAGCTTCATCCTTACTCCTGTGTTTCCCTCACTTTTCATATTTTTCATTTGTCTATTCCTCTGTAGTCCATATAGGAAACAGAGCTGAGCGATTTCTGCACACAGTTGAGCGATAGAGCTTAGAGTTGGGCATCACAAGGATTACCTTTGAAATCATAGGAACTCTAAATCATCTCCTCATAAATTTAATGCAAACATGTTGGTGGCGTTTAGAGTAATTTAGGGCTTGTCCTTCGAAGTTGACCAAGATTATTAGGAAATTTATATTTTCTCGGATAGGTTTTACCTAGATAACCTGTAAACGAAAGCATAATTTATCCATATGCTTTAATACATCAAAAAATAGCTCTAATTCCTTATTTATGTTATTTTGCATTTTTGACTTTTCTAGATAAGTTGTTAAAATTTATCCATTTTAGCTGTAATATCCTTTATATTTTAAGCTTGTTTTTGTACTGATCATGTACTACCATACTTCTTTACAATTGATCCATATTTAACCATACTTTTAGTCATACTCTCAATATATGTCAAACTATATGGGGCGACGGTGGCACAATGAAAGAAAAAAGTGAGGCTGAGAGAAAAAAAAAGAAAAAAATGTCAAACTTATTGGTTTCTATCGATCTTTGGGTAAAAATTAGATAAAAATTACAATGATATTACTTGAGTTAGGATTTATTGCCAATAGAGTAAGAGATAATCATAATAAAAGATAAAGAATATTATAAATAAAAAAAATGTTTTACCTATCTAATAGGAATCCAACTTTGCCGATCTACAATAGATAAGTTTTTCTTTCTCTTTTATGTACATAAAAATTTAATTTATTCATTTGTTTGACTTTCCTATGAAACTTACCTAAGTTAAGCCTTAGATGAAAGCTAACCGCCATAACTAGCAATTTGACCAAACAAATAGTTTGCAATTTGCGATTTAGTAATTTGCTTATAATGTACATAGGGTGAAAGATTAGCATAGCAACCATCCGGTTTCATCTTAAATCTAATATATTTTTGAGACATGCCAAGTTCATGTCTTCTTTTTCTTTTTGCACCTTTTATGAGGTTAGACCCTAAATCTTGCTTTGGCAAGGTTGGATAGTCCATGTCCTAAGTATCAATGGAATGAAAGGTTTGTTTAGCATAATGAAATTTGTAATAGAGTAGATGGTTTGATTGGCTGTAATTTTTGTATGTTTTGCTGCAATATTATATTATACTATTATTATGTTATTTATTTCATCTTTATTCTATACTTAACTCAATTCAACTCATCTAAGCTTTTTTTTTTTCAACTATATGGGATTGGTTACATGAATCTGCTTCCTCCACTATGCCTCTTCATACTATAATGATAACTTTATTTTGATTTAGATAGTCTTTTATTATTTTTCAACTCAGGAATTACATCTCATAAAAAGTCTCAACTGGAAAGAGAATTTGATCTAATGAACTTACCATTGCAATCATAATGTCAAAAATGTTTAGTTTAATTTATTTCATATCAAGCTCTTTGTTATTAATTTATTTACTTTTTAAAATAAAGTTAAATTATGTTATAGGTGAGATCTAACAAGGAATATTACAGTAGATGTAAGTTTGGTAGTAGCTTCTTTGTTCCTTCCCTTCTCTTCTTTTTTTTTTTTAATTTTTTAATTATAAAATATAATTGTTACAAAGTGGAATAAGAAATGATGGGATCAGATTGATAATAATGATTGGAAAAGTGTTCTCCCTTTTAAGAATTGAAAAAATAGTTTTACGCGACATACATGTCATTTTATTTGTCCTCGTAGGTGAAAAAAAAAAAAAAAAAGTTATTGTTATAAAGTTCATGAATATCATAGTATGCACACTACAAGAGAAGAACAGAATAGCAACGAAACTTAGCGATGGATTTACATTCATAGCAAATAGCTTCGGATCAGCGAGTAAAAATAATAAAAAAATATTATTTTAGCAACGAACAGTTTCCATTGCTAACAAAAAATTTTAGCGTCAAATTAGCGAAAGAAAATTTTCATCGCTAATAATAGCGACGAAAATTAGCGACAGAACTACGTTCGTAGTAAATAGCTTCGGATCAACGATGGATCAGTGAATGAAAAGAAAAAAATATTATTTTTAGCGATGGATAGTTTCTATCGCTAACAAAAAAATTTTAGCATCAAATTAGTGAGAGAAATGTTTCATCGCTAATAATAGCGACGGAAATTAGCGATGGATCTACATTCGTAGTAAATAGCTTTGGATCAGCGACAGATCAACGAGTAAAAATAATAAAAAAATATTATTTTAGCGACAAACATTTTTCATCGCTAACAAAAATATTTTAGCATCAAATTAGCAATAAAAATTATCCATATTATTATTATTGGACTTTACATGGGATACAAGCAGTTGGGGTTAACTTGAATTACAATGTCAATTATATGCATGAAGGTTCTGCTGCAATTGATCATGCAAAATCATACAATCGGTACCATTCCATGGTTATGGATGCAGCTGGTCATGCATTAAGTCCAACTTATATGGAAGAAACACCAAATCCGAAGGTCCAAAAGTTTTATGAAATGCTTAGGGCTGCAGATGAGGACTTATACCCTGGATGTAGAAGTCATTCACAGTTATCGTTTGTTGCTCAATTGATGTATATGAAGTCAGAACACCATATGTCTGAACATAATTTTGATGACATGGTTTGATTAATGAAAGATATTACTCCTGAAGGAAGTTTGGTACCTAAAAACTTTTATAGAACAAAGCAGTTAGTAGAAGGAATGGATCTTTTGGTTGAAAAGATTGACTGTTGTAAAAATGGATGCATGATATACTGGGGTGAAAACATAATGTTGATTACTTGTAAGTTTTATGGTCATCCTCGGTACAAGAGGCAACATTGAGATAGCAAAACAATGATTCCTGATAAAAAGATGTACTACTTTCCTCTTACTCCTAGATTGCAAAGATTGTTTGCATCAAATGCCACAGCAGCAAAAATGAGATGGCATGCTGAGCATGAAATTGAAGATGGGGTTATGTGCCACCTTTCTGATTCCTCTGCATGGCAACATTTTAATGATAACCATCTGGAATTTGCATCAGAGATTCGAAATGTTCGATTGGGTCTTTCTACTGATGGTTTTCAACCATTTGGGCAATCTGAACAGCAATATTCTTATTGGCCGATTATTGCCACATGCTTACAATTTGCCACCTTGGTTGTGTATGAAGGAGCTTATCTTATTTAAATCATGTCTTACTCGGGCTATTATGTTAATGGATACAAATTTCACACTGAAGTGTATGGATCTGATAAAGCTATAATGAATAGTGGTGTATACATAAAAGGCTCAAATTACAGTGCAAGTGAATGTGACTATTATGGTCGGTTAATTGAAGTTGTGCAGTTGGAGTACCATGCATTACCAATTAAGAGAACTATGCTATTCAAGTGTGAGCGATTTGATCCAACGCCAAATATGGGTACAAAAGTACATCCACAGTATAAGTTGGTCGAGGTGAATCAAAAACATAGATTTAATAGGTATGAGCTATTTGTTATGGCGGTTCAAGCATGTCAGGTGAATTTTATTGCATATCCAAGTGTCAAACGCAAAAGAAGTGAATGGTTGGTTGTTTGCAAAATTAAAGCTAGAGCTAAATATGAAATTCCACAAGCAATATCAAGTAGTCAACTTTCCAATGTATCGCCAGCCTTTGAAGAAGATGGCATTGATAGTCATTATATAGATATTGAAAATGATGAAAGTGATAATTTGGTTGATGCAATAGGTGCATATATTGACATTGAGAGGATAATGAAGAAGAAGAGCAGCTTCAATTTGAATTACATGCTGATGATGAAGAAACTGATGAGGATGAGTAGGATTCTAACGATCATGATAGTGATTAGGCATAATGTTTAAACCAAAGATGCTATTTTCTTTTTGGTATTATGTACTATTCACAATGTTTAATCACTTGAGATATATTTGTAAATTGTTACATCAGTTTTACTTTTATTATTGTTATTCTTTTTAAGTAGCAATTGATATTTGTGTTCATTATTGCTTTTAATAGTATTTATTGTTACCGAGTGACTAATATGCAGATGGGTCGCACATCATTCGAAAATATATTACATGGCAGAGGCAGAGGTTCTACAAACCGAGGAGAGCGACCGATACAAAATAGCAGTTTCTCATTAGCTCCTCCATCAGCAAATATGCCAATCTTAGGGGGTTTTATATTAGCATCTTCTACAACACATCCTACTACATCATCTCCTCCAGTTAGTTTAGCCCTACATATACAATCTGAGGCATCGGTGGCAGAGTCGACCAATGATAGACGATGACTTGATCTCGATCTTGGGATGTAATATTACTATTATAATTTCTTAAATCTTTCCATTCATCATTTAGTTTATGTTTGACGTATGGTTTATTTGTGTTTTATGCATAGTAGGAGTTTTCTTCAGTCTCATGCGGCTTCTGCGACTATCACCCACAGTTTTTTGCTCTGTTTGAGTAACAAAGGATATGCATGGAAGACTGTGCCTGATGATGTGAAGGACTTCTATTGGCTTGAGTTTCAGGTTAAATCCTAATAATTAAGTTAAAAATGTGATGAGGTGCAAATGGCTTTGTTAAAAATATATTTCTTGTGGTTGATTTGTTGTTTGAGACCTCGTAGATGAGGTCAGGTTACTTATAATATAGTTAGAACTCTGCTAAAATTTTAGTTTTATCTTAAATATTTAATCTCTCTTGTGCTTGATTGGTTGATAGATGTCTTATACTTGAGGTCATGTTACTGATGTTTATATATAATTTTGTCAAAATTTTAATTTGATATTAAATATGTAATATATCTTATGCTTGATTGGTTGTTACAGATTTTGTACTCCAGGTCACGTTACTTATGTTATAGATGAAACTCTGCCGAAATTTTAGTTTGATATAAATATTAATCTTATATGGATGTTGCAAGCCAAATAAAAGTCTTATATATTGTTTTTTATTTGTTTCTATTTCAGAAGGAATTTACTTGGGATCCAGAGCTTGAGAGTGTAATCAAGTGCAGATGGTTACAATAGGCTGCTACACGTTATAGTGACACTTTGAGCAAGTGGAGAGCATCTGGCAGTAAACCATAATGAGTTCAAGAACATGTTTGAGATAGTTGGCAGAAAGAATGGTCCACTCTTGAGTTCAAGCAGCAATCTACTATTACCTCAAAGAACAGACTTAATGAGACGGGCGGCTCTTGTTTAGGTCCCTATATATCCATGGTGGAGCTAGCGTGCTGATGGTATATTGATCATGATAAATTCATTTGAATTTGTTATTTATTTATATATTAAGGTTATAAAATGTATGTTAATGTCTTTGTTTTTATTTACATATGTATTATATGCTTGTAATATTGTAGTTAATATATTTTCTTTATTTTTTTTCCTATGATCAAGCAAAAGAGTTAGGACGTGAACCAAATCCTATAGAACTTTTTGAGGCTACACACACTAGAAAAACTACCTCAAAAATTGAGTATGTGGATCAGCGGTCTAAGACTGTTGCAGTAAGTATTTACCAAACTCAATAATTCTCTATATTAAAAAATTTATTTGTTCGCTATTTTGATTAATCTCATGTAATTTATATTTTTTTGTGTCAAAATTTGTATTGTAAGATCGAGTGCAGGCCCTTAGAGAGACTGCTTCTCAGCCAGTGGAGGGATCCAATGAGCCATGTGAGCTAGATTTGAGGCAGTTATTTTTAGAAGCAGCTGGTGGCAAAAAATAATAGTGCATATACGGGATGGGCACCAAGGCATCATATTTCTATACTGGTGCCTCCTCCTTTCATTTCACTACCACATCACAGGATATTAGTGTAGAGAAGTTGCGTGCTACTATTAAGCAAAAAGTGGAGCATGCTAGAGTCACAGAGGCAGCATATGCGAGAAAAAATGTGCAAAGAATTTCAACTCGAGATGTGACAGCTGATAACAGAGATGACTCGTTCTGACCATATTTTAGCTCCAGCTCCATAGAGAGATCCATCTCATTCTGATAGCATATAGAACCATATTTTGATTACTAAATTTTATTGGATATTTATCATGTTTTGAAGTTTATTGTAAAAAAAATTGTTTGTAAGATATTTTAATATATATTTCATGACTTCTTTTTAAAAATATTTACATTTCAATAAATTAAATTTTAAAATTATAAAAATAAAATAAATTAAAAATAATAAAGTATTAAAAAATATTAGCTATAATTAGCGATGGATGAAAAATTCATTGCTAATTAGCGATGGCATTATATCCCTTGCTAATTAGCAATGGATGACAAATCCATCGCTAATCTATTGTTAATTAGCGATGGAATTATATCCCTCGCTAATTAGCAATGGAGGAAAAAATCCATTGCTAATTAGTGACGAAAATTATTCCATTGCTAATTAGTGACAAAAATTATTTCATCACTAATTAACAATGAAAATTATTCCGTCGCTAATTCGATCACTAAGATTAGCGATAAATTTCAATTTTATTGCTAAATATTTGTGAGGAGCATTTTTTAGACAAATTTTATTCATCACAATTCCGTCGCTATATAAGATTACCGATGTAATTCATACTTTTAGCGACAGATTTTTTTGTCGCTAAATTTATTTTTTCTTGCAGTGATGACTTTAGATTTCTTAATTTAACTTCAGCTTCTTCTCACAGGGCACTTATTAATTTAAGTTTTTGTATCATGTAGTGATATAAGTATCAATAGCATATTAAATAATAATATTGGTCTTTGTTCTTTCTCTAGTCTCTAGCTTTTTTGGGATAAAATTTTAATGGTAGCACCTATTAGGCTTTTTGGACTTCAGTTGAAACCTCCTTTTCTACCTCTTACTTTTTCGTCCTTCCTCCACTTCCTTATCTATTCCTTTTTCTTCATATTTGTGATCTTTCTTCTTATCTTTGCAAACCCCTGTTCCTCCTTCCTCTCACCTCTCTTTTTTACTTCTCTCTTTCTTACATTTCTTTGCTCCATCTATGAATATACAAAGAAATTAGGTGACTGATGTTGTTGCAAGGCTATTACTATCATGATGGGTGAGTTAGCGGTCAACAAAGAGGGTAAAGGTTGAATACAATGGTATGTCACACGTAGGGTTGGCGATGATGAGTTCAAGAAGTGGAGATGACAATTTTAACCCTTAAAGCAAGGAACCATCCTATCTTACCACGTTCAAGGTATGGATTTCCTTCCTTTACGAAGATGGGAAAAAGGAGGGATAAATAGGAATATCCTTAAGTACTGTAGTATCCTTATATATTTTTATATATACAAATTAATACTTTGTATAAAAGGTAAGCATGTTTTTAAAAGATAAATAAGCTTTTATAGTTAATTATTTATAATACTTTGTATAAGCAAATAATCTTGGTTTTGATCATTGCCACATAATTGTTGAAATTATCTTTTTACTTATTAATATATTAATTTTATTTTAATTAATCTATTAAACTTCAACATGAAAATATAATATTCTAGTTATTAATTATAGTTTATCTTTGTCATTTCGAAACTGTTACCATTTCAAATGTTTGCTATAGCGGGTTCTCTCTTAAAGTCTCTACCTCCTTTTATGTATCACTTCTAATTTAATAGTTCATTTATACCATCGCTTAGTTAATATTTTTAATTCAAATGAGCTTAACAAAAAAAATTCTACATCTCCATCCATCCCTCACTTCCCCACCTTCTCTTTCACTGCTCTTTAATTTCTCTCTTCTCCTTTTATTTCTATCTACATAAAAGTCCTTCTCATGAAATCCCTAGTTGCTTTATATCTTGTAAAAGAAAAAAAATCTCCATCGCCCATCGTGTTCTCTTTTCCCACCCACCTCATAAGTGGTTATATTTTAGGGGTATAGACTGATAGTTTCTATAAATATAAATATAAAATATTGATATTAATAATAGTAAATGTAGGTAATGTCGCAGTGGCAATACGTTGATGGTGTGAAAAATGTGCAATTATGGCAATGATAATAGCAACATAGTCAAATAGATGATGATAGTAAAAAAAAAAAAAGGTGATGGTATAACAAATGGTAATATTATCGATGATATGTCAGAGATGTAAATGTTAGTGATAATAATGTTGCAAAGGTAAAATTAATTATGGCAATAGCACCGATGATGATGATGATGATGATGATGATGATGATGATGATTAATGGTAGAAATGGTGATACTAATGATGACCAAAGTAAAGGTATTGGCATGGTGATGATAAATAATATTTTTTATTTTTTTAAAAATAAAACTTAGAGCTTTTTACCATTCACCTTTTTATTTTTGAAAATATAAATTGTTTTGATAAATAAAAAGTATAATCAATAGCAAACATTTTTTTTTCTCAGTTTTGAGTTATTTATTTATTTATTTTTAAATATAAACTCAGGATTAGGATCCGCCAAGGCGAAATTAACCGTTTAGGGTTGGAATCGCCGGATTTCTCTCCGCCTCCCGTACCACTCTCCACCCCCACTCCGACGACGCGAAGGGAGGTATGCCGTCTTCTCTTTCTCTGGCTCTCCTCCTGTCCCCCTCTCTTCATTAACGTTTTCCTACCAAACTGAGTTCCCATCGCCATGGAATTAAGCCGCTTCATAAACGAAGGAAACGAATCCTGAAGGAAATCCAACTGCGACGTAGGAGAGATGGCGAACAACAACGGAGAACCGAGGTCCGCCCGCAGCTGGACAGATGGTACAACATCAGATTAGGTTCCTCGTTCAAAGATCCTTCCTCCACCAAATTCTGCACGCTTCGATGTGAGTTGTCGCATCCGAATCCCTCGAAATAATTATAGATACCGATTTCCTATTATCTCTTCTTTTCCTTCTAGGATTATATTGGAAATTATGTATCCGTATTGTTTTGGGTAGTTGAATTCTGATAGGCTTGAATGATTATTTCTTTGCTGGGTTTTGGATGAAATTTTGACATCAAACTGTATGACCTGAGACAATTCTCGTCTCGTCAGAGTCCGTTTTTTGTTGCTTCTCCTGGAGTTTCAACTGCTCTTTGCATCTACTTTTAGGGTTATGGGTTGTGGACTCCTGTTTGATTTGGTACCTTTGATAGGTTTAGATTTATGTTGTTATCTATTATTTGATGGAAGTCTTTAAATGGTTATGAAAATAAATACATAGGTAAAAAGATTTATATATTTTATTCTGCCATGAGGGTTGTTTTACAGTTTTGTGAGGAAAAAAATCTTGGTAGGATGAGACAAGGTGAAAAAACGAATAATATACTAGTTTTCCAGTGAAGACATGATAAGATGAACCATGTGCAAACACTGGAAAAAGGTATTTCTCATATCGATTGTGGTTTAATCAATTGCGCTTTAGCTGGTAAAACTTTGCCATATTGTAGCCTCCTCTTTTGATGGTCAAATGATGGTATCATGGAGACACGTTTCTAGATTATGACATTTCAGATATCGATAGTGTGACTCCCCTGATAATTCTAGGCTTACGTAGGAAACCCCTCTTCATGGGTCACAAAATTGAAATCTAATGCAGTTGTGCTTACTGGTATAGCATGGCCAGTCTCATTTCAATTGATATTATTTGCTACTTATTTGCTACTTAATGTTGTTTGAAAGAATTCAAGCTTACTGATAAAGTAGTTTCTATTTTTTGTTGTTGCTTGAGATGGTGAAGAACTGCACCGATACCTTTTGAAGCATGACTATGCATGTATTTAACTTATCGTATTCGTGAGGCATTGTTGTGGGAGATTTATCTTAGTGAAGATATGTCGCAACCATGTCCCATTTGTCAATTTCTTCAGGTCTACACTCTTTGCTGGCGTTGAATTCAATAATGCATACATTCCTTTTGTATTTTGATGGATAAAATTTTGAAATTCAAACTATCTACAAAATAGCACCTTGTCCAAAATTTGTGACTTTCTGTAACGTTCTAGATTGGGATGTTAGCAGGCTGAGTTCAACTACTTAGCTGGCCTGAATTTATTTGTATAATGTTTGAAACTAGCTTGTCAGTTGCCTATTTAAAACTATGGATATGGTTGCCTTGGGCTTGGCAATTAAGATCTCTAGCCAAGACAGCAGTATATTGCATATGAGAGGAGGAAGAAGGAAAACATGGATGCAGAATGAGGGTTCAGTTTGTGGACATCTCAAGTTCTTCCTTATTTTGGTGCTTCCAAGGCTCCTAGTCCACTTAGAAGTCTGATGACACATGATCATATGGAATTGGTTAGTCTTGTTGAGAAGTGGGATCTGGCTAGAACCATGCATATTATTCTTTGTATATTTTTTAGTATAGGAATATCACTTTGTTCAAATAGATTAATTTTTATAAAATTTTCTTTCCTAACATTTGTTTCTAACATGCCCTTGTTGTAGGAAGTAGTGATATACTTAGAAGAACTCCACCAAGGCCAGTCCCAATCCCGGATAAAGGAGGAGGGTTGCGTTAGGTAGCTGATAGCCAGCGTAAAACTTCATCGGATCTCCTAAAACATGATAGCCGGTCCCATGTAGTTGGGAAAAGGCTTAGATGAGTTGAGTTGAGTGATATACTTAAAAGAGAAACTATAAATTGTTTCCATCCTGGCAGGAAAAGCAAAGCATCTCTTCCCTTTTTTTCCTAGAATTCTGTCTCTCAGACCTTTTAGGATTTAAAACTTGTAAATACGATGTAATTACCTAGAGTCCTCCATTTTTTTGTAACGCCGCCATGGTGATGAGCAAAGTTTGAGAACTTGGTTTTGGTTTTGGTTTTGCCTAAAATAATTAATTTTAGTCTAGTGGTTTGGCTCCAATTTCAATAGTTTTGGACTGAAATTCAAAAAGCATTCAAAAAGTTAAATAAGCTGAGAGAAAATTAGAACAAATAAAAAATAAAGTCAAAAATTAGAGTTTTTAACAAGTGGTTTCATGCAGAAATAATAGTGATTTTTTAATTATAATGTTATAAATTGTATTTGTAGTATAATATATCTACTAATATTTCCCTTGGAAAAGGAGAAAATTCTACTAACGTATCACATGGAAGGCTTTGAGGCGAGCCTTAGATCTTGAAGTCTCCCTCTCTCATGAAGCCTTGCATGGTGTATTAGGAAAAAAAAAATGCATCTCTCTTTTGGCCATCTTGTCAAATTCTGCATGGGGTCCATAATAGTTTAAATGAAGATCATGATGTACTTTCTTCTTTAAATTGAATTTTAGTAGGAAGCTAAGCCTCTCCCCTCAATAAATTCAAATAGGAATGTGCATTTTTGGTTTTGTCTAAAATTCACTATTTGTGTTTTTTTTTTTGTTTCCTCCCTCTCTCCAGTAGGGATGATTACACTGCTTACCATCTTTCTTCAGAAGGACTCTAAGTTCTATATCTCAATTAATCAGGACCATCCATCATAGAGATGGGCAGTCTAGATTGTGATCTTTGTATTATCCTATATCTCATGCATTGCACATGTTGAAATCTAGTATTTTTTATTTTTTCTTTTCTCTTTGCAATCTAATATTTGACACTTAATAGTTTATAAATTTATGTCAAAAGCATTTAAATTTTCAAAATTCTAGGAAATGTAGTGATACAATGCTTTGAATCTTCTCAAAACTCACAGTGCTTAATTCAGAAAAACTTCTTTTATATGTTTCAGAAATGAAGGCAATAAATGGGCATAAATAGCTCATGTATTCTGTGAATATGGCAAAAGAAAATTCCACCCTGGCCAGTGAAGCACTACCACCATAATACCATCTTCCTCAACCCTTTGTATGACCGCATCTCAACTATTTGTCTTGGGCCCATTCCTCCTCTGCCCTCGGCCACCATAATACCAACTCTCCTCAACTCTTGCTACAATCACGTCTCAGCTAGCTGCTTGTAAGGCTGCAAAGTTTTCCAACCCCATTCCTCATCTGCCATCTTTGATCTTAGAGTTACCGATTGTGAGGAATTAACAGTAATTCAAGGTTCCTTCTATGCTAGATCTTCCTGAATTTTTTTTCAACAATTGGCTATGATTTTCCTTTGTGAAATTAAGGACCATTCTTCAATAGGAACTACAGAGATCACAAGACTTGTTTTTGATAGTGGCATCGATCTGTAATAGAGAATGGTTACTTGTCAGTGCTGGAAGTGCTTTTGTTTCCTCACAGACCTTACCATGCCCTCTCCCTAGCTTTATTTCTACCCGCACAGCCTCTGGCCCTGATACATTTTTTTGCAACAATGAATGGGCCGTGAAGAAAGAGAGAAAGGGGGGGGCGGCGACGAGGTGTTGAAGGAGGAGAGGCTGAAGTATGAGCTCCTTTTTTTTTCCTTAATTTTAAAAGTCATGAGATTTAAGTCATCCAAATTTAAATCTGTTGTAGAAAATTTAGGAGTTTTGGGGCCAAATAACCTCCATGGAAACCCATACTAATTCTCATTCTCTCTCATGATCTCTTTACATATGTCACTTCTTGAGTCTACTTTTTCTCATGTTAGATGCCTAAAGTCTTGTTTGGCATTGCTTTTGGAGAGCTAAAATCTGTTTTTGGTGATTTTGAAGTATTTGGTAAAAATTTAAAATAATTTTCTAGCTCTTCAAAATGCTAAAAAAAGTCTTCTAGGAAAAGCTTTAATTTAGAGCTTTTAGGTAAAAAGTATGCTGTTTTCATATGGTTCATGGGTTTGAAAATACAAAAACAGTCACATTTAAGGTTAAAATATAATATTGTTGTAATAATATTATGATAATATTATGTTATAACATTATATAATTTAATATAATATTTTATAATAATATAATAGTAAAATATTATAATAATACTATTATATTCTATAATATTATTATAATAGTATCATTATTATATAATGATATTACAAAAAATATTTAATTTTATAAGATATATAAAATTATTATTTCTTATATTACTTAGATTAAAATATAAAAATCAAATAATTTATAAATTAAGAATACTTTGTGATAACTGTTTTAATATACTGTTAAATAAATGAAATCATTATATAATGTCCTTTTTTTGTGTCATTTCTTATTACTAAAAACACTCTCTTGGTTTGATGACCAAATGGATGATAAATTATGTAACACTTCAAAAATGTTGTTACCAAAAAGCAAACAGTTTGTTAATAAAAGATCTACTAACGAAAGCTTTACAAACAAAAGCTCTACTACTTACAACCATGGCAAAAAAAGCTTAAATCTAATATGTACTTTTTGTGAGCCTAGCTTTGTATAAATCACTTCTATAACTTCTTGCAGTTCCCCGCTACCAGATGGAGAGAAAAAAAAAAGAGCACCTTTTAAAAAAAAAAAAAACGTCTAACATTTTGCAGCTTATCTTTGGCTCTGTGGTAGCCATCAACACTATGGTAAAGCATAATGATAGTGACTTGCTAGTTATTCTTGTCTGAATTCATTTACACATATTCTAAACTTGGCTAAATTATAGAGTGGACTCCAATAGACTCGAAGATGAGTAGAATAACTCAAGGAATCTTTGAGCCATCAATTTCATAATCGTTTTTATTTAGCAACTTGTTAAGGAGCAGCCTGTTGTTTTGTTAGAATAGGGAGAACAAACCCTCTGCTTGCTTCTGTGTTTGGATTCCTACTTTGTGTGTCAGGAATGCCACAGATGGCCTTATTTTTTTGAGTAATGTCTTGTACTGATAGTTTTCTTGGACTCCTTAAGCTGCTCTCTTATTAATATCACGGCTTTAGGGTTCTTGTATCAAGAAAACCTTTGAACACATGCTGCTGGATGTATGTTGATTTTTTTTTCTAGATCTGGTGCTTGTTGGATCTGAATATGATTGCATGCTGATGGAATGCTGACTCATGGATCATCATATTATCTTCTCCAGGTCTATGATTGTGTTTTATTTATCCTTGCATATGAGTCCGGCCACCATAGTGTCATACAGAATTATCTCATATTTTTCTATTTTATCAAACAATATAAAGTTCTGGAACCTGTTGGTTTCTAAATTTGCTTCCACAGAATATAGTTCTAAAGTTGCACATTAAATTGAGCTCATTGCTTTCATAAAATTTACAGATGAATTTAAGCCAGCCTCAATTGACAAGAGCCAAGCTGGATCACTACATAAGAGTAAGGAGAATAGGGTCACTGTGGAATTCCAGAACAATCAGCCTGGGAAGCCGAAGGTGACCTTTGAGGGTAGCAGTGAGGACTACAAGGACAATGATGGGGTCTTATTTTTTGATGGTGAGACCTTTCGTTTGGAGAGATTACAACGGGCTGTGAAAAGACTGAGGCATCTTCGGCAGCCTGGTGAGTCTGCTGCTGCAGCTAATATGGTTTCTGCAACTTCAACTGGAACAAGTTTAGAGTCTCGTTCTCCTCCACTGGGAAAGATTCCAAAAGCTCAGACGATGAGCAAAAGTGTAGTGCATTCAGTGCCTGTAAGTTCTATTCAACTACTTAAACTTTTAAGTTTGTAATTGCTAATTCATTTAGTTAATTAGCTGCCCCTAGTGATCTTGTACTAGAATTACATATAGTTGTGGAATGAAAGCCTAAGATGAAGAAAGCAAATGAACTACATTATTATCTTTTTATTAATATTTAAACCAAGATTAGGTGAACAATTTTAACTGCAGTTTTCATGGTTATGTCATAACTGGCTGACTCGACATGCTATATGCATGTATGTATGCTAATGTTTATGTGTATTGTTTTCTCATTAACAGTGTCCATGACAAAAGTTAATTTAACTTATTGTAATGCTATGTGATGGCCTGCAGATGATCTAGCGTTGGCATTTATAAAGGGCTCGATATCATTCTCTTGTTTACTGAATAGTAGCAGATGAAATCCTATTTTCCTTAATAAAATGAAATCCTATTTTCCTTAATAAAAAAGAAAAAAGAGCATCTATTTCTTATTAGCCAGTGCATGAGGCTCTTGCCACTATAGTAGGGTGTGACGAGGGTCAGATGTATGTTGTCTTATCCCTACGTGTGGAGGCTGTTTTGGTGTTTCAAACATATGACACCTAGGTCACGGTTAAGCAACCTTACAGTTGTTTCAAGGCCCACCCTCTTTCTTCTAGCTAATGATAAAAAATAATAACAAAAATTTGACCGCACCAAATAACTAAACCAGGTACAACTATGACATGACCTTTTAGCTTAATCCCATGTGTATCGAGTTGGTGTTTAATTTTTCTCACTCATTTTCTGACTTGTTAAGTACCTGACAAACTGTTTTATTTATTCGCATTATAAATGGTCTGATTATTGGGCCTCATGTGGAAGCAGCAATTGCATTTGATACCTCTCCTGTTGGGGAGATGTCCTGGATTTGAACCAGATGGTGGTATTTTCACTTTTTTATTCAGAAAAAGCCTATATCCAGTCTGCATTGTGCATATTTGAAGATGATGAATGGCAATGCTGTACCAATTTTTCTTATCTGAAATGAAATAATTGGTACAACAAACAAAGTCGAAGACCTGGGGAAGGTTTTAGACTGCTTTATAAGCTAGTAGAAGGCAACAATCCCAATTGAAATCTGGAAGGGAGAAAAAATGAAGATTTGTGCGTCTGTTTAGTAAATCTCTCATCATTGTTTCTATATGAGGGTAGAAAGCAAACAGTTGGGGACATGATGCAAAATACTCTTTGTAAAATTCAAATATAGAAGAAAGATTGTCCACACACAATTCATTTGACATTTATGCGCAGATCATTTATTTCGGTTTCACTGGCTTAAAACCGACCAGGTCAAGGATTTCATTTTTTTTAAAAAAGGAAAAAATTCTTGTCAGCTATAGATATTCCTGTTTTCATATCTCACTTGAGGAGGCAGTTTCACTTTTTTCCCTCTCTGCTTCAGCTGCCTGTTTATCTGATTTGAACCAGTAACATCTGCCGAATTGGTCCTCATTGGATTGACCTCTATTTGAGCTAGCTAGTTTCTACTTGCGAGGTGAAACTGAGCTTCTGACGTGCAATGTAATTTGAATATTCATGTTTGAGTTTGCCTTCACGTTGGTCATGTTCTGAATGAGCCGATTAATATTTAAGGGGTAATATATGAATGTTCTGTATTGATGTCTAAATTATTCCTATCTTCTGGGATTTAATACCTGAGAAGGTTAGGGGTATATATTAATGTTCTGTATTGATGTCTAAAATACTCCTATCTTCTGAGATTTAATACCTGTTAAGGCTAAAGTTTCAGCGCATGTATTGGTGTCTAAAAGTTATCTAAAGACTTGCCAAAACAGTTTAGTTGAATTCAGATATCATGGAATGTCTGAAGATTGAAGTATCTGTTATGAGCACCAGAAGATAACCAT
This sequence comes from Calamus simplicifolius, assembly GCA_900491605.1. NCBI lineage: Eukaryota > Viridiplantae > Streptophyta > Magnoliopsida > Arecales > Arecaceae > Calamus > Calamus simplicifolius. The sequence continues at coordinate 664,955 of UESW01003833.1, read as the reverse complement.
CTTAATTATATCTATATGGTTCAATGAAAGTATTTTGCTGAAGTGTTAATGCAATCATCATTTTTGCAAAATACTGGGTCTGGAAGAAATCATTAGGGTTAAATGGCCTATAAATGTGCACTGAACACCTGGCTACTTTAGTTAGTATTTTAGCTTTACGTTTTCCCTGTCAAGATTAGTTGATAGGCTATTAGATTTTGGCTGGATCTTGTCCATCCACCATGGCTGGTGCACTTTAATAATAATAAGCATTCAGAGTTGCTTGTTGAGGCCTTGGTCTCCAGAAAGACTGATATTAAGTTTTCTTTGTGGAGATAACATTAGATCTGATATTCTCTTTGCTTTTTTTGCTGAAATACTTGAGGCATTCGAAAAACAGTAAAATTCTTGTCTCTCAAAATTAACATAGAAATCCAGCAAATTCATTGCAAAATACAATTTTAATGATTTAAGGTATGACCTGGAAACATTAATCTTTTCTAAAATAAGACTTCAAAATCCACTAGAAAAATAGCCCTAGAATTAAGCATGAAAATTGAGGATCGAATATAAAATATCCAACTTACTTCTCTTTATACTAAAAGTAAATGCAAAAATAATTGAAAATAAATAAAGAAACTGAACCTAAAACTAAGCTAAACCTAGACTTTGTCATTACTGGCTGGCCACAATATGTTGCAGTACTGCTTTCGCATTTAGAAGAACATTTCTATATCAGTGCTGAAAATTTATGATGAATTAGGTATAAAGCATGAACTATCATCCTGAAAGATAAACATGCTACGTTGTCATCTATTAACGTTGATGTCATTGCTGTTTGGATGTTATCATAATTATGAACAGATCAAACCCTTATGATCTGTTGTACTGATTCTATGCATTCTTAATAACTAATTTTTTTACTGTGAAAAATAAAATTTAAAATGAAAAAGTAACATTTTTTTCTGAAAATCTTTTAGAAGTGCCCATCAGGTTTATCATCGGCTCCTTCGAATATATGTTTTATTTCTATTGGAGAAATCGATAGCTAGCGGGAATCAAAGTATCTGTTTGCTCACCTGTATGGTGAACAGTGATTGATTTGTGACTTTATACCTATTCAGTCAAGTATTCAGCTTCTTATACAGAGCAAACTGCTGAAAACTGAGGCACAGAACATTATTTGATAAAAACAGTTTTACTTTAAACAGTGGCAAAAAATAAAAGATGTTGAGGATTTCATAGGATACAATGATGCTAAGACAGAGGCAAAGAGGTTAGTAAGGCTGAATATGTAGTTTGTAGTGCTTTATCCAGTAGATTGGGTTCAGAAGATGGATATGATGAAATTTATAAAATAACTAAAGTTAGAGAAAGGGAAAATGAAATGCTGATCAAATTAGATACATTAAAAGTGAGAATAATATGATATGTGTAAAAGATAAGACAATTAAAGAAAAATGGAGATATTATTTTGAAAAATTGTTAAATAAGGATTCTAAATAAATCTTTATTGAAAAACTACAATCAAGGAAAATTCTAGCTTTGATTCTTACAATTTGTAAATTTTGAGAAAGGTAAGGTATTAGGGACAAATGAAGTACTTATTGATGTTTGCAAAATCATTAAAGATATTGGTTTAAATTGACTTACTAATCGATTTAATGAAATTATGGAAACTAAGAAAATACAAGATGATGGAGGGAGGGTATTGTAATACTTATCTAGAAGAATAACTATGCTTATAAAATTGTTCTAATTATTTGAAAATTAAGCTTATGAATCGCTATATGAAATTATGGGAATGTGAAAATGGACAGAGATTAAGAAAAATAACAGCTCTTATATATAACCAATTTGGATTTATGCTTAAAAGAACAATAACGAAGGTTATCTTTTTACTTAGATAACTTATAGAAAAATTTAGAGAAAAGGGAAAGTCCACATTATGGTCTTTACTGATTTAGATAATTCTTATAATAGGATACCAAGAAATATAATCTGGTAGATTTTGATAAGGAATGTTGTACATAAAATTGAAATAATTGAGGACATATATGTTGGATCATTAACAAGTGTTAGGAATTGCTGTAGTACAACAATTTTTTGTCCAGTTATAACGTGCTTCTGGTAAGAGGATCAATATTAAATCTATATCTTTTCATATTAATAATGTATGAAATCAAGGTTAATATTCTAGAAGATGGACCATGGTATGTACTAGTTGTAGATGATAAAGTATTGATTCCTAAAAAGAAAGCTAGATAGACGGTAAATTGGACATATAGAGGAAAGCTTTAAAGAATAATAGTTTAAAAATTAATACAATATAGACAAAGTATATAAAATGTAAATTTTGTGAGATTGAAAATGAAGATATGATATCAATTAAGATTGATAATCAAGCGATTTCATGGAGTGACCAATTTTGTTGTTTAGAATCTATTATACAGAGTGATGGGGATATATGAAGATAAATATAATAAAATTAGAGCTGGTTGGATGAAGTGTAGAGATGCAGCTGAAATATTGTTTATAGGTGTATGCCTCGGATACTTGAGAGAAAATTCTATAAAACAACCTTAAGGCTTGCAATATTGTATGGTTCAAGGTGTTGAGCAATAAAAAAAAGTGCAGGAAAATAAATTGCATGAAGTAGAAATAAGAATATTCAGATAAATATCTTGTGAAACTAAACAAAAATAGATTAAAAAAGAAATATATTAGAGGAGCTGTAGGAGTTGCACAAAGACAAAGTGATGAAACATAGATTGAGATGATGTGAACGTATACAATGAAGATTTGAGGAAGCCCTTGTAAGGAGGGTTACTTTAGTTTATATCCAAAGTTTTAAGGAAAAGAAAGAAGACTTAAATTAAACATAGAGAGAGAGAGAGAGAGAGAGAGAGAGAGAGAGATTGTGAGAAAGGATATGGAGAAACTTAAAATAATATTAGAAAAAGCCCTAGATAAGAGTACATGTTGACTAAGGATCCATGAAGCCTATACCAAATAGTTGGGAAATGGCTAGATGATTATGATTATGAACAATATTTAATTAAAAAACAGAGAAAAATGGCATACATTATTTTTGGCCCATTGTCCTTTATCCTTTTTCATACAAGTCCTTTTTTCGCTACACTTCTTTCTGTAAATATAGGCTTGTGCTTATGAGATCAGATGCAGTTATGTTATACATCTTCATGAATACGATCCTAATGGTTATTGCTTTTGCACTAAGATATATTTCCTACATGTAATGTACACCCTTTCTGTCAAAAAAAAATCTACTGCACGCACAAAGCTAATTTTTGTCACCCTTCTCTTTTGGTGGTACTGCAGGTTGAGATAGAACGAATTGATATTGGTGAGCCAGAAAGCTCAGGTATAACTTTGTACCCCCTCCCCCCCCCCCCCCCCCCCAAAAAAAAAAAAAAAAAAAAAAAAACTGTGTGTGTGTGTGTGGGCAATGAAATAAGGAAATCTTCAATCCAATTTTAAATCTTCAACAAACATTGCATGCTGTGCCAATTTATGGTGCTGCTTCTGTGCCTGATCTTTTGATGTGGCAGTGCAAGCATTTTGTGAAAGATTTCTAAGAGCTTGTGCATCCTCGAGAGTTGAGCCTACAACCAAGAAGTCTTGGTGTTGAGTGCATATTGAACTCATGACACCGATTTGAGTCTGCTTCCAGCAATAACCTTATGAAGTGCCCACTGGATCCCATATTGCAGGCCTTCTTTAGTAGCAAATGCTTCAACAAATTTGGCAGATGTCACTCGTATCATTTTCTTCGACATAGCTGCAATTAGCTCACATTTTCTTGCCTCAAACACATCCAACAGTGGCAGAATAAAATACCTTAGTCAGTTAGACACCATCCGGTAAAGTCCATCTTTCTGTCATCAAACTTCTGTGCTATTACCAGTCCCTGGATCAGTTTGTAATGCTTCTAATAGCCAGCAAGCTTTATAAACAATTCTCCATGTTTCCATCTTATATCCTCGTAGGATGAGGTCATCCAAATTGCCCAAGCACACATGGCAAAGGTGATCCTTCCATCCCCATCTTATTTGAAACTTCATGTGGCCAATCCCAAATGCTTTCAGCTTTGCTTCCTTCGCTTGTTATCGAAATAGGGGGAGGGCTCCAAAAGCTTCGTGCAAAGCAAGGAAAGTTGAACCAATCCAAACCAGTCAGTTTAAGGCAATCCAAACTGGCTGGTTCAAGGTGAACCGCCAGAAATTAGGTCGGTTCCGTCCTTAAAAATGGTTCATTATCAATGGGTTATCGACAGCTTATTGAGTTCCGGTTTAATCCATTTAAACAACGATCCATTAGAAAAAAACTTTGCTGAAGCTTCTTGACATCTCTCTCGTGAAACCCTATCTTTGCTCTTTGCTCATCGCCCACCGCCGTTGTCTGTCACCGGTCATCATCATTGGTCATTCATTTCTTGTTGCCAATGGCTGGCCGTATCATGCACCCGAAGGGTTTCTCAAAGACACGCTTCTCTCTTTCCCTCTCTTTCTCTTCTCTGACAATGGCAACCCTCTTCCCATAGCCCTCTCTCCTTCTCCTCCCTCTGTCTTTTTCTCTTTTTTTTTCTTTCTTTTTCCAACAACGGTGGAAGTGGTGGTGCAAGCCAATGCCCCCTTCCAGCAGCTCTCTCTCTCTCTCTCTCTCTCTCTTTCTCCCTTTGTCTCTCTGCTTTGTGGAGTCAATTAGCTGCAGTTTGGTATGGCATGAATATGTACCGTACCGAATCGGTCACTGGCTGGCATGTGCTAGTGGTATGGCTCAGTGAACTTTGATGCAAATTCAACATTATTTTAAGGGATGCATTGCCATGTCATCTTTCTCACCAGGTAGTTCACACAATTCATACTTCCACTTGATTCCTCTAATCAAGTTATGTTAGGAGAATTCTTTTGAGATCATTTGACATGGATTTCTTTTCCTCCGATATTTAACTATGAAAAATTGCTCCATGACAAATTCGATGAGATGCTTTCTCCACCAGAAATGTCCAATTTAGAGCTGCTTGCCTTATTTGGATCTTCTTGGTCCACTATGAAGTGTTAAGCACTTCTATTGGCTATATTGATATACATAATCGTCATACAGATTTCTGTGGCGTCCACAAAATGTGTATGTCATGTGAAAGTCATTTTTTTAAAGTAATGTCTAAACTCTAAATCACTCAACTTTTTAATCCATTTCAGTTTCACTGATATGAGTAGGTTTGGTTAGGCTAAGCATAGATTAGACTTGGTAATATTAATGGTTATTAAGATAGGAACTTATTGTGGTTATGATATTAAAGGAACATGGCCAACTTTCCCTCGCTAAAATTCTTTTTTATGCCATCAGTCACTGCTGATACTGTATGTATTCATTTGTTGATATTCTCACTTCTTTCTCCTATCCATTTCCATTTAGAGATTATAACCATAAATTACCTTGGCATGGATGGCAACATTTATGAAGAGTTACTCTTCCTGTATTGCATTGCGTTAACTACCTTTACTTTCTTTCAAGTCTTCATCCTGAGAGAGAGAGAGAGAGAGAGAGAGCTTTGTCCTGGGAGCCTATTATGTGCTGTCTTCTTATCTACTTATGTAAAAGTCTAGAGAGCTACTATTTGAGCAAATGCTCAGTTTTTGTACTGTCAAAATAAACCCATCAGGATTTTTCATTAAGCAACATCAGTATCTCCTACTTTATGTAGTTTTATTATTTTCTCCATAAGAAGAATGTATTTAAAGTCGACTTCATCTTTCAAAGCAGAACTTGTCTCGTGTGCTCTGGCTGTCTCTAGTTTTGTGTTATTATTGTCTCTATTCTGTTCATGTTGAAGCTTTAGATAAGACTACGATTGACAAGGAAAAATAAAAGCCACCTATTGTTGCAAAAGAACACTTTCTGAAACATCAAAACAATAACATAATGGTGCAGCGACAGCCACCTGATGATGAGCAGACACCCTATGACCAGGGAGCCCAACTCTGTTGGTGGCTGGTAGTAAATCAGTGCACCTCCGCTCTGAAACGCAGTGGGATGCAGTAGTGAAATTGGCTGAATTCTGAAGGCCCATATTTAATATGGCTTTGGCTGGCTTATTGTAGTCCTTTGCTCTTTGTAGTATGTTGACATTTTCTAATTACATTGCACTTCATTCTGTTTGGCATTGATTGCTGTCACAGGTCCAAAACCCATTAAGAGCACCAGTTATCAATCAGTTCCTCCAAATTCATCATCCATGTCCCCAGATCCAAAATCTTATGAAGCAGAAGAGAATCTGGATATAGTAGGTGATGATGACAGAGGGACGCCAAATAAGACTGGCAATGGAGGGCAGACAGCAGCCGCTGGGTTTGATATGAACATTCCAAATCAGAACGACAGTGACGATGAGATTGCAGATGTGGATGTAAGTGATGAAGCTGATGAGGGGCCCAATGCTGCTGAAGCTCTGCGAGCTCAGGTGAATGCAGAGGAGCAGCAACAGCAGGAGACCTCCAGCTCCAGCAGCAGCAGCGAAAGTGGCAGCAGTGGCAGCGGCAGCGGGAGTGGGAGCAGCAGCAGTGACAGCGAGGGCAGTGATGATGACTCGGCTAGCTCCGGTGGTGATATTGATATTTGAGAACCATTTCAGGTTTGATTGCACTTTGGTGTGGATATCATCAGCTGTGGCCAATGAGCATGGTGGGTTTGTTAGATTATGAACAGTTGAAGCAATAATTGGTTACCAGTGTGAGATACTGACAGTCTCTCCATGCTGGCTATATAGTTGGCCTCTGTTAACGTTATGTTAGCGGAGAATTACAATGTCTTTCCCTGTCAGTTATCCTCTCCTCTTTTACCTGCTGCACTGGATTTTGACGAATGTTCAAAGCACTAGCTGTGCAGCTATTGTCATCCTATATTGAAATTTAAGGGAATAAACCGTTAATGAAATTATAAATCTTTTTATAATTGTAGTTTTTCTGTTTGATTGTAATTGTAGCTCAAAGAGATAGATATATAAATAGTATATGATTAGTAAAATTAAAATTAATATAATTATATTGTTTTTTTAAAAAAAACATAGATTTTCCATCCACATGTTAAATATCTCCTTTCGGCAAAAAAATAAAAATAAAAATAAAAATGTTGAAAATCTCCTAGATCAGCCAAGGCCTACAACGGTAAAATTAAAAAAGAGAGGAGAAGAAAGGAGGAGGCAGTGTTGCCGCTCTCTCTTTTTCTTGTGAGTTATTTTTGAGGAAAGATTTGAGGAAAGATAATTCCTCCGACTGCAGACCCAAAAAAATCCCATTTGTATATATATAGGGTTCTTTATCAAAGGTCCTGCCTCTCAATTTCTTAAACTTTTATTTCCAAGAAATAAAATGGAAGCAGAAATAGAAATATCACTGGTCTGATAGCATTTTTGGCAGACTTAAAAAGAATTCTCACATCCGCGTGATTTCAAAGCACTTCATAGACTAGAACTCCATGTATATTAATAATAACTGACTCCATTTAATTGAGTCAATCATAATCAATATTATGCGCTGACAATGAAATAGGTTCATCACATTGAAACTTTTTACAATGTTCAATATTACAAAACCACAAGACAGCCAAAATAATAAGAAAAAATATTATCGAGATAGATGTCATCCTACTATCCTCAAACTCTAACTTAAATCCTAGTCCAAGCATTGCAAGCATTCAAAATTAGCTCACCAATTTTTTTGGCTCAATGCACTTATGAACAAAATGCCCTAACTTACAACAATTGTAACATTTCAGCTTAGATTTGTCCTTCTTACTGCTCTGCTTTCCTCTTTGGGGTTGGCATCCTTAAGTTTGTTTGTAGTAGGTTTACCATCCAATCTCCTTTTGGTGCATGTTCTTTTCCTCTTGCATTTGTTCTTGAAGTCTCTCATTTGTTCTTGAAGTCTCTCTCTGAGCTAAACTCAACCCAAAAGCTACGCCTATGGTAAACTTGGCTTTCTTTAGGCACTCGTCTTTTATATCCAACCAGTATGCAATATCTTTGAATGTTTTAATATTCTTATTATGCATCATGTTGACTTCATATGTTCTTAATAACTTAGTAAATACCAAATCACTACCTAGTTTTGTTGCTTATGGTATAGGACATTCTTAGCTACCCTAAGCCCTTTAATCATTCCCCTAGGTAATGTTTGGAATGGAGTGATCTTTGAAAGATCATTGGTGAACTAAGAACAGAAATAAGATTATCTTATTTATTATCTCCATTTTGGCAGTGATCATTATGGGATTAAAATCATTGTCCAAAAGGATGATCATAATCCTACCAAGGATTCAAAAATGTTGGATCACCATGATGATGATCTACCCCAAAATATTTGTATAACTATCCCTATATTTGCTAATCTCTCTCCTATATTATAATAATATAATAGTATATATATATTATATTATAATATATATACTATAATATTTATATATAATGTTATTTAATTATATATATATAATATTAATAATCAATGTAGTATATAATAATATCAGTTATTATAGTATAATAGTTGATATTATATTATTATATAATAAATATATAATATGTTATTATAATATATATTATATTATATTTATATTATATTATTATAATATATAATGTTATAATATATTATGCAAATAAGTTTTTAAGGGTATTATTGTTATTGCATGTATGATGATTTTTTATTCTCATGGTGTATCAAACACAGAGATTTTTGGTTATTGTTGATCTTTGATTATTAAAATTTTCATACCAAATAAGGTGATGTTATATCATCAATAATCCTATCACCAATGAACCAATCACGAAGGAAAATCACCATAGTAATTAATAAAACAGTCCATTAAGTATTGTTTTATAGAATGATGATCCTTCTTGTTAGTTCATGAGCTTGATAACTAAGATTCTTCTAAGTTTCTTTTTTGAAAGCAATCCATATTTCTTGAGCCATCTAGTAATCCTCAAACTTATTGGTAAGATTATTATGCAAACTACTCGGTATTGCAAAGCTAGTGCATTCGATCTTTCTTCTAAAAAGTTAATATACTTCCATAATTGGCAACACTATGCGCAATTACTAGCTTTTGGCTTAGATTTTACGTTCTCTATGGTTTCAAGTGCCTCATCCTCATCAAGGAGACATTTGTTCTTATGATGTTGTCTATCCCAAATTTCACCATCCAATTTCTCCCCTTTGGTTAGGTTGGCAACCATATTTTTTGCAACCATACTTAACTATATTCACAAATAATGTTTAAAAAATAAGGGGTATCACTAATTAGTAAATTCTTCAATTTTGCCAAAAGATAAACTGAATAACAATAATTACACACAAGTTTCATGATGGAAATATATCAAAACTCCTAATAATAATCTACTATCAAGCTCTCATTGTTACTATTTAATTTAATCATGTGCAAAATTAACATATTTTTTAGAAATATTCTACCCAAAAATTCCCACTCAACCTATATCTATAGCATGCCTCCATGCATTTAATTCAATGCAAAGTCACGGTTGCAAATTAAACATATTTATCACATAATAATAATATGAAATTAATATGTAAATACACAAGTTCCATCCAAACATGTCATATACCATTGCTTACATTATGCCATTGGGATCTATAAAATTCCACAATCTTATTCAAAACATCAAGAAAATTCAACAAATTTAAACATGCCATTCATGCATTTAATGCATTTGAACATAGTATAATCAGTAGGTTTTTCTAAACCCTAAATTTCTTGTTACATGCTTTAATGTTGCTGTATCTTCTTAAATTTTTTGTATTCTCCTTCATTAGATATACGTGTTGCTCCTTTATATATATATAGAGAGAGAATTTATAGTGCCACCTTGTCTAGCCAAATTCCTTTGTTTTAGTGCTGGAACCCAAATACCTAGCACCTTGAAGATTAGAAAACATAAACAACACTGTAGTTTACCATAGGCCAATTAGCATTTAATCCTCTTAAGCTCATAAATAACACCTATAAAAAAGTTGACATCCTTATTCTATTTTAAAGTGAGCATCACTATATTTCGAGTCTTTGATAGGGGGTTTATCAAGCCAAGAATGTTTTTTTTTAGTGAAAATTAAACACCCATCTATTAGGTCAAAATTCGTATCGAAAATGATCCATATGTATTCCGAAGTGATCTAGAACCCAGAGTCAAACCAGAAACTGGAATCAATGAAGCCACATGCATGATTTCTGTTGGGCCCCATCTCTATTCTTATCCTTTAACCAGTTAGCCACCACCTAAGGGAAGAGATAAGTTTCGATTGGTGAAAAATTTTCCACTCCAACAAATAAGCAGTAAATTCATTTCATTTCATGCATACCTTTCTTTGTTCTATTCATGCACTCTCTTAGGAGTGCATTAATTTTTCCTCACTCAACCTTCGAAAGAGCTGCTAGGAAAAGAAAGAGGTAAAGTTTTTCTCTGCCTTCATTTCTTTGCTGATGAGAATGAAGGAAGAAGTAGTTTAGAAATCCTTTGGATCCAGACAAGTGACAGCTCAAGTTTGCTAAAACTGATCTCATGACCTCAGTGCTTGGTATTAAATGGCGTGTCAAGATTATTTGCATGTGATGAGTTAAAGAAGGATTTCTTATTACCATGAATTATAAAGTGTAGGTAAGGCCCTTTTATTGAGATCATAAAACTTCAATAATTAAATGTGGTAGCAAGATATTAATTTGATTATTAGGTAGTAGGGAGAAAAGTTTTAAACTTAGGGAAATTAGTAAATAATTAAATGTGGTAGCATGATATTAATTTGATTTTTGAGTACAGTTGGATTATTAGGTCTCGAAGAACTCCAGCAAAGTATTCAATTAAATTGTTGTGGGTATATGTGGGATAAGTAGCACTTCTATTTATAGTACTTTAATAAAATATTTTTAAAAAAATGCCTCATTTTAAATTTATCTTAAATGTCAATCTTGTTGCATCAAAAAATATTATAGTTTCACATGAAATTTATTATTTGGCAAAATTATTAAATCATATTTTGAGGTTCGTAATGTGTTAGAATTGATATTTTGAATAATTAACTTCATATATCAAATTTTGTTATAACTGATTTATGTCTTTTGGATCAAGTAGCAAATGATATTTATTGTAATATTATTGAATTTTTTTATACTTTTTTGGCATCATCAATTATGGGCATTTGAAAATTTTGTTTGGCTTGTAAATGTTTGGATATTTAGGAAGCCCCAATGTTAAAAAGAGAATTTGAACACATGAATATTCCAAACTACAAATGATATGATGTTGAAGAATACACTGCAGTGATAATAGTATTCGATATGGGTCTACGTCATAGGTTAAATGAAAAAGTCTTGCTGCACCGCCCTTCGGTGCAGCAAGTATGCACTGGGCGTGTGGCTAATCTGCATGCCGTGCCACCATGTGTGCGTGCGTGCCAAGGCCCATTGGTCTCGGCACGCATGGTGGCATGGGCGCGGTCAATCTGGGTACCCAATATGTGCTTGCGTGCAAGAATAGTGCAACAAGTATTTTCTTGGGTTACATATGGTCTTGAGCCTATTCCACAACTATATGTGGTCTTGGGCCTACTCTACAGAAATAATACAATCATTGATCCATGTTGTAGGGTTAAATATGGCAGTAGTCTCTTGGCTGAAGAGATGTAAAAAAATTAAGAATCGACATGTATGATTTAATATTCGATGGCCTTATTAAGATGTAGATTTGATATTCATTCTATTCTTGAGCATATGGAATTCATGTCATTCTTCTTTGATAAAGGCATAGTATTCTATTTTGTATATTCTGTCAAAAAGAGATGTAATATATTATTTTGTACTTGAAATTTGAGGAAACATGTTTATGGCATTCATTTTTATGTATTTTGAACATGCATTATTTTGGATTTATTGAATTTAAATATTAAATATTTCTTGATCCCATTGTATTAAAATGGAGTATTACTTATTGAGTTATCAAGCTCATTATTGTTATTTATCTTTTTTTTATAGATCCAAAAGCTGAGGAATAATTTGATGAAAAATCCAAGATAAGCAATGAGAGGCAAAGACAGTTCAAGAATGGTTTTTTAGATATATATTTCAGTTCACTTATAAATATAAGCTAAAGGATATTTTAGGAATATCTATGAGAACAATAATAGCAGAATACATCAATCATATTCCTTTATTATGTTTAATTATGGTTTATATGAAATAATTGGAGAAAATTTTTGAAATTGTAGGTTAGCCTTGTATGGGCCAATCTCTACCTGAATACAATGGTCATCATGGCCCTGAATTTTATTGGTTTTGGGACATGACACATTCCATATGTATTGACTCATTATATTCATTGCATTCTTGCCCTAAGTCGAAGTCCAATATGTTGACCACTTATTATTACATTTGCAAAAACAAGTTGGATATAAGAACAAAAATAGCAATTTTTTAATGGCTCATACTAATCCATCATTACAGCAACATCAAGCATAAAATAAGATTTTTTTAAAAAGAATTAATCTAAGTTATAAACCATTTTCCAAAATTTTCAAAGAAAAAGCAGAAAAAATTGAAATAATCTATGTTATATCCCATTTTCTATGAATTTGAAAAAAGGAAAAATAAAATGCTAGCACATTAAGGCTTCAACTCTTGATCCTAGAATTAAGAAGCATGCTAGTTAATTGTGCCAATAAATTTAGCTATCCATTTAACTTTTTTTATTTATTTTAATATAGTAGACTATTTTATAAAAAATTAAAAAATACATGGCCAGCTTTTTTTTTTTTTTTACAGACGGATGATCATATCAATTTAGAATGAGTCGAATCCAAAATATCAGAATACAATATTTGGGTAGAGACAAGAGGGCATGGGTCTTCCAACTCTAAAAATCAGAATGTTCGAGGTAGATGTGCTAAATCGGCTTTTGTAATTTATGGATCTGATGGTGCGATGCTGACGACAGAAGGATTAGCCTTTACCCCTTATGGCCCAATCATGACAATGGTTTAGAGTACTCTAAAACAAAATAAAATAGGAAGGGAAGCAAAGGTAAACCAGTGGCATGTTCTCCTATTGCTTCCTTGCTCTCTCTCATTACTTCCTTCAGCTATGCCTCACCACCGGTTCAATGCCCCTCTTCCTATTGTTATTTTCTACCTCTACTAGTCCCACCTCGTGTCCTAGCCTTTCATTAGCCAGGGCCTCATTGCTTTTTTTCTTGGTCACACCTCTCAACCTTCCTCTAATAATTGATTATAAAGTAGAGTTTTAATGTATAATTATATTCTTCAAAAGCATGGGAGAAAAAAATGTATGTATTAATTTAAGGAAGTTGCAAGGTAGGTAGGACAACTGCATCATATAATATTAATTTCATGTATGTTTTTGCATAATAATTTGGAGGTAGTCTCCATTTAAAGTAGGTTAATTTTTTCGATCCATAATTTAACTCAAACAAACTTTACTTCAAATTAGATTATCCAAAATGGATCTATTTGCAATTTGAGTGATAACTGTGGCTTTGGTGCGAGTTTTCCCCCTCCATCCTCTAATTTCTCTTTAGCATTTATGTTTATTAAAATGAGAGAGGAAAAGAAAGAAAATAATAGAAACCCTAGGTTAATGAGTAATACTAAAAAAAATCATGATGTATTTGTTCGAGCTCATTGAGCTAGTGATTGGACATACAAAACAAAACTCCCAAACATTCCATTGTCACATTCCAAAGTGATAAAATGGCATGGTCACAATGGCTAAGGAATTTTGTTAGGAGTGGTGATCATTAGTTAGTGATAAGGCTTTTGGCTAATTTCAAAGCTGCATTTCAAGTAGTACAGGCCTATCTGTAAAAGAAATGTTCAAATGGATCATGAACAATAATGCCGATTTATACTTTGAAAGGCCTATCATCAATTTTATTAGAAAGTATTTGGAGCCAAATAATGTACATTAAAATAATATAATTATAATACATTGTATGTTATTGTTGTTGTTATTATTATTATTATTATTATTATATACCATATTCATGATGATATATAATATGTTTAAAATGACATGAAAACAAGTGATTAAAACTTTTAAATTATATGTTATATCAACAATATAATATTGTAATAACCATTCTTCTATATTACTGCCATAATATAATATATATTATAGCAATGGGATATTAAGAGATGTTGGTAAATTGTACTAAAAATAAGTAAATAATTCACTATTAATTTTTTAGGTTGTAAATTTTGTTGGGTTAAACACAGGAGGAAAACATATGCGATCATTGTTTATAGATCTGCCTAATGGGGAGAAAAAGGATTTTATAACTAAAACTATAGATTATCATATCAAAATCACAAATTAATTGCATCATTTTTAATTGCAATTGCAAGCTAAACTATAAAAAAGTAGAAGCATATTATTTAACCAAATATCTCCCAAGTCAACCAACTATAAATGAAAGAAAAAAATTTCTAGGTTAATCATACTTCTTTAGACATCCAAAAAGCATAAAGGAAAGGCACTTGTGTTTATTAGTTGCAATCTTTGAGCATCCAAACAGACTGAAATAATTGATAGAGCAAAAATTTTGAGCATCTATATATATATATATATATATATATATAAATTGAATTGCAACATTTCTAACTACAATTGCAATTTAAATTATGTAAAAGTGGAATCATGCACTAGTAACAAATGCATCCTAATTGAAATTCTTAGAATAAAAAATTCTTATAGATTGGATTATTAATTAAAAAATATATTTAAGAGAAGAGTAATCCTATATAAGATAAATATTAGAAGAGATAATAAGATGAGTTTAGGTCTTGGCAACTCTGTTTGCTAGCCAGAAGAGTGAGACAAAATATAAGGCAATCATGTTTAACAAGATTTTCGCAAGTAATTAATTATATTTTAAATTCTTTTAGAAGGATTAATTGAGTTAGAAATTAGAAATTTTGAGATGTTCAAATAGAAGCCATTTGTTTTCTTAAAAAATAGAGGGAACCCATAATATACCTATCGAAAAAAGTATTGGCTACAACCAATTAACAAAATGAGTTTAGGTATGCAAAATTATATAAGTTATTTTATAACTATAATATTTTATAGGAGAATTTACAGTAAGACTCCTCAAGTTTAATTAGTTACACATTGACTCTAATTTTTTTTTCAAAGATCTTTAAACTTGTATTTTACTGCAAAAGGCCTTCACTATTCATTTTGGTCATAAGGTGTTAGCATTTGATGGTTACGTAACAAAAAAATATTTTAGGTAATATCAAAATTATCATTCAAACTTGGCTTTTTAGGTAATATTAAAATTATTCTTCAAACTTAGCTTTGAAGTTTGAATATAAGCAAATCTATCTCGCCTTCAATAAGATAAGCTTAACTTTTTACTAAATAGCTTAAATGGTGTTAAAGGATAAAGGAGCGGAATGACCTTTATGCATCAAAAAGAAAGCTCGGAGTCTTTAAATTTTTTTCCTTTTTAGGTCATACAAATTCACGAAACTTGAAAATGCCTTGCTGTCAGAAGTTTTGGCAAGTAATTAATTATATTTTGAATCATCTCATAAAGATTAATAGAATATGGTATTGGAAGGTTAGTTGGGTTCAATGTATTGATATTTTCCACATGGTCAAAGTAATAAGTAGGAGAAAGTACCAAAGTAAAATTTTTTCCATACGTTCGCTCTATATTTTTAACTACATACCAATTTTTATCTATACATTGAACGTAATCCACACCAAGAAATGGAAAGATAAACAGAGAATCCTTCATTTTTTAACGAAAAGGAAACGCAATCTTTTTAGTAGTAATTGTTACTTAAAAAAAATAAATGCACATTAATTCGACATTCTTGCCATGATGCGTACCCTCTAACGTCCTTTGTCGCCGGTGCACCGGCCGTTTGTTTCTCGTTAAGGTCCACAAACAACGCGCGGTATTTTTAAAGTACACGAACCGAAGCTATTCTCCGTCCAATCATTACCCGCCACGTGCACGAAGGTCGCGCTCCCCTGACCGGATGTCGATGGTGGACGCGAAAGTCGCGGTTCCAATCCGGCTCCGGATTCTTTTCAGGCCCGCCGTTTCCGTGACGCCGTTTGCAGGACCGGACCGAGCGGTGGCACTGGGTGAGAGACGCTGCGCGGCCTTTAAAACTGCCTATTTTTTCTTCCTCTTAAATAAATATTAATATTTCCTCTTGGTCCGAACCATTTCATTCGAGAGCGGGAACTCGTGTGCCCCAGCGAGAACTCGAAAACAGAGCAGATGGCTGCGAACGAGGGAGAGAAGATGGTGGTCGAGGAAACGTCGGCCGAGAAGCAGCGCAGCGCGGCGGAGGCAGTCGCTATGGAGCTCCCGGCGCCACCGGGCTGGACCAAAAAGGTTCGATTTCGATTTGTTCCTTCTCTTTTTGGGACCTCTTGCTCGTTCTGTTCTTCCTCCTACCTAATTTCTTATTTTCTGTGTGTTTTTCTGCTCCTGAGCTGAAATCTTCGTTTGGTTTCTCCTTTGTGGAGTTCTTGCTTTGCTTGTTAGGGTTTCTGAGTTCTTTTTTTGTTTTTTTTGGCTCTTTCTAGTAGTTTCTTGATCGAGATTTGTTCTGGAGCGCTTTTGGTTAAGATTGGGGTTTCGAAGCTGTGCTTGGTGTGGAGTGTGAGATATTTTGAGGTTCTGAGTGCTTCATCGTGGCGAATTATAGTGTCTCCTTTCTGAATCAGCTAGATGAAGTGCTTTTGGTGTTGAAGCAAGCTAGGGTTTTTTTTATTGGTAGGTGGTCTCAGATGATGAGACCGTTGAACGGCCTGAGTTGATCTTTTTGATTCTCTGTACTGGAAATATGAGTGCAGGGGAAAAGACTTCTGATGTTTTGATGCAAGCGGTGTGGATGGAAATGCTTCTAGGCATAAATTTCTTACAAGGCAGTAATAAAACATTTTCATGCCTGCTGAAGACCTTTTTCTGGGTTTTCGTTGGCTTTTTCCTTGTTTCCCCTTAATGCATGCGTGCGTGAGTGCACGCGCGTGTCTGATGGAAAGTCCTACGTATGGTTACAGAACATAGGAGAGCTAAGGTCATTGAAGCTTGATTACTACTTTCATAGGACAATAGCTACCTTATGCAGTAATTTGAGTTGCACTTGTGAATTTTTTAGTTCTCTATGCTGGGACATAATGGAATGCACATGTACTGGTAGTGTACTTATCTGGTAATACTTTCTAGTTTCATTTCTTTTCCCCAGTTCTAAGTGTCAACATGGCACTTAGATTATGCTGGGTCACTATTGGGAAATTTTTCCAAGCAGGTGCAACCTATGTATATTATTCATCTGAATGTGTAATCATAAACAACAAATGCTATTAAAATTATTTACAGAGACTGCTCTCTGTACTTTATGATTTGTTCATGCTGACCATCAAATGTCTGATTTTTATGTCGGAATAAAACAGATGTGTTTTAACATATTTAATTTGATGGAAAGTAGTTCCAACTGATTGTTTGAACTGTATGCTTATCTTTGACCATGCCATCACTGTTAATTAATCACAGTTTGTCATAGACCTGGGGAAAAATGATTGCTAAGTTTGTTTCATTAGAAGTTATTTTCTTCTAGTTTATTAATAATTATGATTTTAAGAGTGGTTTTTCAACTTACAATCAACACACACTCTCTTGAGTGCTTGATGGAGGTCCAGTTAAAGCCTTTAAGAGAATTTATTTTAGGCAAAATTCTGCAAGCTAGAAACTATGTATTGGCATTTATGCGTTTATTTTTCATCAAAACTTGAAACTTATTCTGCATTTAAGATGGTCTTTTCTAAGAACTTGTTACCTAGCATTGTGTCTTTAAAAAGGCTTCCTATTCTAATTGCAGAAAGAAGTTCAGCAAGAAAATTTAGAAAATACCAGTGTTTTTCTGCCCCTTCTAAGATTTCTCTCTCCCCCCTCCTTTCTTCTCCATCTTTCCTCCTTCTCTACCCTGAACTTCCCCTTGTTCCCTTTAATTAGTTCCCTTCTTTTTTGGTTCTAAATTAATTTGGCATCAAAGCCTTCCCACCAAATGCTCTCTCGATCTTCTGCAACAAAACTTGTAACCCCCCCCCTTCAAATCATCCCAGAAAGTCCAAATTGGTGTCCTCCAAATCAAAAAGGACTTGGACGGTTGTCTCCTCCAACTTAGCAGGTTCAGCATCCTTTTCTTTCTGGATTTTCTTTCCTTGTTGTATGCATTTTGATGCTGTGATTCCTCAATCAGTAGCTGGAAGAAAGACCCAGATCTTGGGAAACTCTAGCTGCTGTTGCGGAGCATCAACTCCTACTTTTAGCTGTTCTTCCACATCCTTCGGTGAATCTATTGTGTTTGGGTAGAAGCAAACATCTGGTGAATCCTATATTCCTACATTTGGAAGGTTGAGTTGCTTGCTTGGATAGTTTGTAGGCATTGTGGGAGCTTGATTTTGCTTGGGTAAGGTGACTTTCTGCATTTGGAAACTTGACCAATATCTTATTTTACGTAGTCAGTACTTATATTAGATCCAATTTGATTTAGTCTATGCAAAAAGAGAGAGCCTTAGATGCTAATTTTAAACTTCCACTTGATTGCATTCAAGTATAGCCTTCTTTTACTTATAGTTGAATCACCTCCATCCATATTTTACTATGACATATCACTTTGATTGGATGATTGAATACCTGCATGTGTATGCCTCTCAAATAGTATATCATTTTCTTTATCATGTGCAATTTAGCTAGCTTAACATTATTTATTCTTTGTTCAATTTTTCACCATGACCAAAAAGAATGTTGACAACTCAATACCCAAACAAACACCCAAAATCAGCCCATTGAATTGGATAATCTTTGAGGAATTGTAGAATAACATGGGTTGACCTTAGAACATTCGTCTGATCAGATTTCATAAATCCTGAAAAGCAACCAATAGTAGGGTCTGTACATGAATTAATTTGGAACTTAGAAAAGCATCCATTGATGAAGGTCTAGATGAGTTAATTTGGCAGCACAACTAGTGTTCTCAATTAGTAGGGTCTGTACAAGGTATCTTGCCCACATCTGGTACAAAATGTGCATCCAATAGGGTTCATTTTACAGCCCTCGAACCTATGATTAGATCACCCCAATTTGGTGATCTTTCCTGTGCCTTAAACGAAGAACTTGCTTTTAACAGGATGAATGCTATTGTAATGACCAATTCATAGGGTTTCTGAGAAACACAAGGCCTCATCATGGCCAAACTCTCAATCCTATGACATTTTATTTCTTACAGATTTATACCTGATCAGGATATGATTATTCATCTTTTTATTTGTTGTCTGTTGATTTAACAGATCAATCAGAGCTCTACAATCATAATTTAAACAAATTCGAGAAATATTTGCTGAAAGAATATCTATTACTGCCCATATCATTAGCCCATCCATTATTTGTAATTTGTATATAAAATGCCACAGTGGCTTGAGTTGTTCCTTCCTAATTGTGGATGCATGCTCAAGTAGTTATTACAGTTTCTGTCCTTCTGGCTGTTCAAGTAGTTAAGTTATTCAGAAATGTAAAAGAGGATATTTTAAAAATATAAGATCAAAACATAATTTGACAGATCTTTTAACCAAAGGCTTTCGAAGGCTACGGTATTTGAGACATCGAGGGGATGGGGCTTAAGCCCATATATTAGTCACCAGAGTGGACCCCTAACCGTCATGGTAACCCCATGGTTAAGGTTCAAAGGGAAACGATCTCTGAGGTGATATCTGGAAGTACCGCTTTAGGAGTCTGTTTCATCCATCTCTATGGTGTGGTGCTTTATTATGACGGTTAGGTTGAGCATAGTTCTTAATATATCCGACTGTAAATTCAACAAGGTCATGTACCTTGGAGGATCTACCTTATTGAGCATAGCTCTTAATAGATCCAAGGCTGTAAATTCAGTGAGGTACGATTCTATTGCACGTACCCTTGAAGGATTTACCTTAGTGAGAGTAGTCATGAGGCCGCGACTATGGGACCGAACGAATCCCTAGTAACTCTCATGAAAATCAAGGCAAGCGCACGGCTAGATAGCGCTAACTCGCATTATGATCAGCTCATCTTCATACTGTGTGTATTTTATACTAAATATAAGTTCAAACCTAGAAGGTACTTGCACTAAGCACAGTAAAATTTCAAAGTTTTAAAATTGTTTACTAAATTTAATAATTTGTTTATTATTTTTTGGTGTTTTGTTATTCATATTAAATAATTTATGTTTTTTTTTATTTGTGTGTGGTGCGTTCATCTATAAATCTCGTCCATATCTTCTCATGTTGACGATGTCAATTATAGTGTATGATGTTATGATTGTTAGTTATGTCATGGGATCATTTTTTGCTTCACTAAAATTTTTGTACTGTTTGTTGCAATCCTAAAAAATGTTGTTATAAGGTGACAATGATGGTTATTTCGCTAAGACAAGGAGAGCTAACCTTGGCTCAACTTCTAAACTCAATCAGGATAGAAGACCAACATAGGTCTAAAACCCTTCAAAATAAAACTCCAAGTGTCCAAGCCAATATAACTGAACAACAGTAACAACATGGATTATGGATAGTGAAATAATTTCATGAATTCACTGCTATGCAAGTCTATGATGTTCATTTGTAGATTATATTTTGTAGTAATCTTGGTTTACAATGGGGACATCAGTGTTTCATTTTTGAAGATTTAGGATGAATTGTAAGTGATGAAATTCAAAACGTTCTATCTGAGTTTTGATGAAAAGGGCTATCAGCAACTTTGAATGGAACAAGTAATTGAATTATCACTCTGCTTGCAATTTAATTGCATTAGTTGTTTGTTCTTCTGTTTTAGTTCTTTTGTGAAGTAGCATGGTCAATTATTGTCATTCATGTGGCATAATTAGTCTTTCTCTGTTTAATGGATATGATAAATTCTATGCTCATTAGTTCTGGATTACCTAAGAACTTGTGAGGGGAAGCTCTTCTATCTTCTTGTTTCATCTAAATAGTATACCTACTTAGTCTGCCTACTGTATAAGCTATGTCTGGACGAGTTCTATTTGAAATATAATAGGGATCTATTTTTGAGAATATCCTAATTGATTAATAGGTTCTCCTAAATTTTTAATTAAATGAGAGTTATGATCATAAGGGGGGGTAGAAATAGGATTTAAATCATAATATTCAAACTTTTGAAGCATTTTCTTTATTGAGTGTGCCAGAGTTATTGCTATTCCATTATCTACTCTGTTAAGTTTCATTCCTAGAATTACATCGGCTTCTCCTAGGTCTTTCATATCAAACTTATTTGATAAGTAGCTTTTAGTTTCTTGAATTAATTTTAATGATGTTCCTAGGAGTAATATATCATCTCATATAAACATAGTATTATAAAATCAGTATCATGTCTTTTATAGTATACACATTTGTCATATTCATTTATTTTAAAGCTATTTTTTAAGATGATTTTATCAAACTTAATGTGCCACTGTCTAGGAGCTTGTTTTAAACCATAAAGAGATTTGATTAATTTATATACTTTATATTCTTGTCCTTTTACTTCAAATCCTTGAGGTTGATTTATGTAAATTTCTTCTTCCAATTTTCATTTAAAAATGTAGTTTTTACGTCCATTTGATTAATTATTAATTTATGAATTGAGGCTAAGGCAATTAGAGTTCTCAGGGTTGTTATTCTTGCTACAGGAGCATAAGTATCAAAATAATCTGTCCTTTTGATTAAATCCTTTTACTACTAACCTAGCTTTATATCTTTCTATTGATCCATCTGGTCTTAATTTCCTTTTAAAAATCCATTTTATTCCTATAGGTTTGTTTCCAGAGGTAAATTAGTTAAAATCCAAGTTTTATTTTCTATGATTGATTTAATTTCACTATCTATAGCTTCCTTCCAATATGATGATTCTGATGATGTCATTGCCTCATCGTATGTGGAAGGATCACCTTCTATTAAGAATGTGAAGAAATCTTTACCAAAATCTTTTTCAATTCTTTTCCTTTTGGTTTTTCTTAATTTTGATTCAGTTTCTGATTTAGTTCTATGGTTTTAGAGGACGATGGTTCATCATGGCCAAACTCTCAATTCATAGGGTTTCTGAGAAACACAAGGCCTCATCATGGCCAAACTCTCAATCCTATGACATTTGGCCACTAAGCTAGGAATATTGAGAGACCTATTCGATAACCTCCTAGAAATGGGTATGACGATTTAGGAGATATTACTAAGAGAGTTAAGATTTAAATATGCTAGTAAGCTTGATCCAAATGTTTTTATGGATTGGTTGGATGGCATGGGAGATTATTTTGAGTGGCATGGCATGATTGATATAGGGCATGTTTGCTTTGCTAAGATAAAATTGGTAGGATCTGCTAGAAAGTACTAATTATTTAGAGCATCTCAGGGAACTACTAATCACTCAATTGGAAATCATGAAATAAAAGTTAAAGGAAAAATATTTTCTCATCGATTATGAGAGTTGGTTGAATAATTGTTAAATCTTAAGCAATTGACTTCTAATGTGATTGATTATATGGCTCGTTTTGAGGAATTTTTACTTAGATGTGAAATTGAAGAAAAGAACCTTTTATCACCATCAATGGGTTCAGGATAGCTATCAAGTGTGATGTCACATTGAGCTTTCCTGAGTCATTAGAAGAGGCTTACCACAAGGCTTTAAGATAGAAAAATATCAACAAGCCACTTCTTTTTGACGTGTGTCATCACACAGTTGAGTCCCACCAATCTAAGTTTGTATCCCAATCGACTGCTAGCTAGGAATAGGGATTCTATTTCCTACCTTTATCCAAGACGATTCAATAATAATTTCCATGCTAGTACCTCTTCGATCTAGTGTTACCACTATCATAATAGGGGTCACATTGCTACCTATTGTCCTACTATGCTCGAACTTTAGAACAAGATTCTAGTATCTCATCTGAGGAAGAGGATCAGGTTGTGGATCCATTAGAATACTCTGGGAATGAGGATGAGTTGGAGGTTGATGATCAACGTGTAATAAGTGGTAAGGTGTTTTTGTCCACTATTTTTGACAATAATGAATGGAAGAAAACCAACATTTTTTATACTTTTATCAAGTGTGGAGAAGACATATAAGTTGGTCATTGATAGGGTAGCACTATGAATGTGGTCTTTAAGTCTATCATAGCAAAATTAAACCTTGAAGTAGAACCACACCCCTAATCATTTAAGGTAGCCTGGTAGATAAGGCTACCTTACTTGAGAGGTGCCTAGTTCCTATTAAGATGGATGATTATCAAGATAAGATTTATTGTGATGTCTTAACTATAAACGTAGTCCATATCCTACTTCGTTGCCCTTGGTTGTATGTATCTTGATGTCACTAATGATGGTAAGGAAAGTACCTATATCTTTTTCTATAAGGATAAGAATATCATTTTAAAACCTACCAAGCCCATAGAAAAGACTAAGTAAACCAAAAATCAAGTCTGCTCCTCAGGTTCCTATTAAGAAAAGTCTCCATATCCTGAGCCATGGAATCTTTGAGAGAGAAGGATTAAGGAGTAAGTGTTGGATAACTGTCATAGCCAAAGAATCTCTTTCCACCCCTTTTGATTATCAACATGATTTCCCTTCTGTGTGCACCAACTACTAGATAAATTTCTTGATATTATACCTGATGAGTTACTTGGTGAGTTGCCACCTTTGAGGGAAATTTAGCATGCTATCGATATGGATGGCAATTTTCTCCGTTTTCCCGTATATCCGGCCGGTACCATTTTTAACGGGTCGAAAATCCCCATTTTAAATGGCTTAATGGGTAACGGAGATTTTTCGTTAACGGCTAAACGGGTAAACGGCCCGGGGACGGTATTCTCCCCCCATCCCCGTTTATCCATCCCCGTCAGCTTTATATAATAACTCACCGTCTCTTGCTCTGCCTTCTTTCACGCACCGTCTCTTGCTCTTCCTCTTTCACGCTGCCGATTTGAAGTTCTGAAGTTTGAACCTACTCCATTGTCTCCAATCGCTGATCTAAACTCTGAAGTTCTGAATCTACTCCATCATCTTCAATCGCTACCTAACGCCCCATCGACGCCCTCCAACACCTTTTTTTTTTCTATGGTACGCTTATCTTTATTTTTTGGTTTGAAATTTGAATGTATTTTTTGTTACGATGTTAAAGCTAATGTGCTAGATGCATCAATATCAACAATTGGTTGTTGGGATTTATTCTATCTTATCCTAATTAATTTTATTTTTTTTAATTTTTAATAAATTATAAATTTAATAAAATAATTTTATTTTTTATGTAACCGTACCCGTTTGCCCAGTCGGATCCCCATCCCTGTCCTTAACTATAATGGCTTAACGAAGACGGGTACCGTATAGACTGCCCCGTTGCCATCCCTGGGCCGTTGCCATCCCTAGCTATCGGTTTGGTTCTTAGGCCATCATTGCCTAATCTTTCACACTATCGAATGAGCCCTAAAGAAAGAGTTGAATTGAACTAACAGGTAGGAGAATCTTTAGCTAAGGGTTTTGTTTGCTATAGAAAGGCTGTTAACAAATCATTGTGAAATATAAGCTTTTGATTCTTAGGCTTTAGGACATGATACACATGTTAGCTAGCTCTAGTTGGTACTCTAAGATTAATCTTTATAGTGGATATCATCAAATCCACATTAGGCAAGTGGATGAGTGGAAAACTGCTTTTAACATCCAAGATGGATTGTATGAATGGTTGGTTAAACCTTTTGGGCTATCTAATGGACCTAGCACTTCTATGAGGTTTATGACTCATGTTTTACAATCATTCAGAGGCAAGTTTGCGGTGATATACTTTGATGACATCCTTGTTTACCGTTAGACTAAAGAGGCACATTTAGGACACCTTCTTTTAGTTTTTGTGACCCTTAGAGAAAATTTTATGCAAAACTTAAGAAGTTTCTTTGTATAGTCCCATGTTCCATTCTTGAGTTTCATTGTCTCTGCCTAGGGCATAGCAATTGACCTAAAATGGTTAGAGTCATTAGAGAATGGTCAGCACCAAAATCCATCTATGAGGTTCGTAGTTTTCATGGGTTAGCCACTTCCTATAGAAGGTTCATTAGGGGTTTTAGTTCCATCATGGTTCCTATCATTGATTGCTTGAAGAAGAGGGAATTTCAATGGACCATAGCGACTGTTAGGACATTTGATGATATCAAGCAAAAAAAGACTGAAGCACCTATACTTGGCACCTTGATTTTAACAAAATTTTTGAAGTTGCTTGTAAAGCCTTTGGAATAGTTATTGGAAGAGTATTGAGTCAAGAAGGACACCTTATAGCATTCTTTAGTGAGAAACTTAATGAGACCAAGCAACAATACTCCACTTATGACAAAGAGTTTGATGCTAAAGCCCAATGCCTTAAATATTTGAGGCATTACTTGTTACATGAGGAATTTGTCTTGTTTTTTGAGCACCAAGCATTAGGTATCGAATCTCACAAAAGAAATTAAATTCTGGACATAATAGATGGGTTGAGTTTCTTAATGAATATTCTTTTGTGCTTAAGCATCACTCTAGGGCACAAAACAAAGCTGCTAATGCTTTAAGTAAGATGGCTACTCTTTTTTAGGTGATGAATGTTAAATTGATAGGCTTTGGAAAAATGAAGAGGATACCATTTGTCTTCATTTTGATCTCATTTATCAGGAGATTGAGGATGGTAATAATCAAGATCATGTTAACTTTGTCATTCATGATGGTTATCTCTTTAAGGTCAGTAGATTGTGTATTTCACGTTCTTCACTTAGAGGCTTTTAGTGTGAGAAATGCATACTGGAGGTCTAGCTGGTAATTTGGGAAAGAATAAAGCAATTACACTTGTTGAGGTTAGGTTTTATTGGCCTTCTTTCAAAGGGGATCTCTTTAGGATTGTCTCTCAATATCGCACCTGTCAATTGGCCAAAATTAGGAAGTACAATGCAGGTTTGTTCACTTCTCTTCTTATTTTACATGCGCCTTGGAAAGATGGAAGCTTCGATTTTGTCTTTAGATTACTTAAGACAGCATGATGCCATGATTCCATTCTAGTTGTTGTAGATAGGTTTTCCAAGATGGTGCATTTTATCTCTTGTAATAAATCCACAACTACTTCACATGTTACAAGTTACTCTTCTAAAAGGTTATTAGATTGCATGGTTTACCTTCCATTGTAGTGTTCGATGATGAAGTAAAATTTGTTAGCTACTTTTGAAATACTTTGGAGGTTGTTTGGCACTAGTTTAGAGTTTTTATTTGCTTTTCACCCGTAAACTGATGGTCAAATAGAGGTAGTCAATCACACATTAGGTGATTTGCTTAGATATCATGTTGGGAAAAAACAAAGGAATTAGGATTTGATCTTGCCTATAGCTAAGTTTGCGTATAATAATTCTGTTAATCACTCTACCGTTAAGAGTCCCTTTGAGATTGTTCATGGCTATATACCTTGGGCACCCATTGGTCTTGTGTCCTTGTCCTCTGATAGCTGCATCTTTGAGCCTATCGACTCTTTTGCCTAATACATTCATAATTTCCATGCCAATATTAGGCAAAAGATTGCATTGAGTAATGAAAGTTATAAACTATTTGTTATGTACATTGTAGGGTTCAAGAATTAAATATAAGTGACTATGTCATGGTTCAGATTCGCCTGAAAGATTTTTTCAAAAATTCCTTCAAGAAATTGCATGTCAAAGTCATGGTACCTTTCCCATCCTTTGAAAACTTGGATATGATGCAATGATTGATTTACCTACTCATATGAATATTAGTCCTGTTTTCAATATAAAGGATTTGATCCCATACCAAGACATCTTTGAGCTTCCTTCTTTACCTGCTAGTGTTCCTGCAGGTCAGCTTGAGTCCAAGCCACTGCCTCTTTTAGGCCAGCATGATGAGATTGAAGCAGTCCTTGATGATGAGTATGTTGCTTCTCCCATTGGTGGTTTTTAGTGGTTTCTTGTTAAATGGCAAGGAAGGTCTGATTTTGATGCCACTTGGATTACTATAGATGAGTTTCGTGACTTGACAACCATCCTTTGGAGCACTATCTTAAGGCTCACTCTTTGGAATCTAGTTCTTTTCCACTGGGAGAGAATGATGGAAGTTGAGTCAAAGCCTTTAGAAGAATTTATTTAAGGCGCAAATTTTGAAAGCTAGAAACTATGTATTAGCATTTATGTATGTATTTTTCATCAAAATTTGACACTGTTCTGCATTTAAGATGGTTATTTCTTAAGAACTTGTTATTCATCATTGTGCCTTTAAAAAAGCTTCCTATTGTAGTTGCAAAAAAGAACTTAAGCAAAAATAAAAAATAAAAAAATATGGAATATTTTAGAAGAGAAGTCATACTTTATTCATTGAAAGGATGAGAAAAAATATATACAAAAGAAAGATCTATGGAGATCCTCAAAATAGAATTTTTTTTTGTCTAAGGTAATTAAGCAGAGAGAATATTCTGCTAGCAATCTTTCAAATCTGCCTAAGGTAACTAATCAGAGAAAATATTCTGCTAGCAATCTTTCAAATCTGCCTAAGTTAACTAATCATAGCGAATATTTGCTAATAATTTCCTAATTTTCTGTTGTACAACACGTTATCTATATTATAGCCAACTTCCTAGAATATTTTCTTCACTCTCTTTCAAGCTAGGCTATATATGCTTATCATGCCTAGCTTGGAACATAATTCTTGGAAGTTAGGCGATGGAGAGTTTTTGTTAAGATGTCCTTGTTTGATGTAGAGTAGGAACATAGTTAAGGGAGATTATTTTGCCTTCGATCTTTTCGCTGATAAATGACGATCTATCTCGACATACTTGGTCCTATCATGATGAATTGGATTTTTTTGTTATGGCTATAGCTGATTGATTATCAAACCTCATATTAATAGGACCTTCTGACTCAATTTTAAGTTCCTATAAAAGCCTTTTTACCCACATTCCCTCATATATTCCATGTGCCAATGCTCTGAACTTGGCCTTTGCATTACTCCGGGCAATGATTGGTTGGTTCTTACTTCGCCAAGTTACTAAGTTTTTTCATACAAATGAATAGTATCCTGACATTGATCTTCGATCAATAGATGACCTTGCCTAATCAGCATCTATGAAAACTTTGACTGCCCTGTTTGTGGTTTTTTTAAACAACAATCCTTTGCCTGGATCTCTCTTGAGATATCGTAAGATTTGATATACAACCTTCATGTGTTCCTCTAAAGGGTTGTTCATGAATTGACTAACAACACTTACTGAGAAATCAATATTAGGGCGTATATGAGCGAGGTAGATTAGTTTTCCCTCAGACATTGATATCTTAGCTTTGTATTTGGATCATAGGAGTGTCAATTGGTTTACAGCCTACCATTACTGTCTCCTTGAGAAGGTCCAGGATATATTTCCATTGTGACACCGAGATACCTTTGCTTGATCTAGCCACTTCCATCCCAAGGAAATATAAGTGTTCAAGATCTTTGATTTCGAATTCCTTTGAGAGTAACTCCTTTAGACAATCCATTTCTTTCCAATGAGTACCCGTGAGGAGTATGTCATCAATATACAATAAGCACAGTAAGTCTCCGCCAGTAGTATATTTGACAAATAATGTATGATGGCTTGACATTGAGTATAGCCATCCTTCTTGAGTACTCTAGTAAATCTGTCAAACCATGCCTGAGAAGATTGTTTCAGGCCATACAAAGATTTTCTAATCTTACAAACTTTGTTGGCGGTAAAATTGTCTTCAAATCTTGGAGGTATATCCATGTAAACTTCTTTCTCGAGATTTCCGTTTAGGAAGGTATTCTTTACATCAAAGCTGAAACAATGGCCAATCTTGGTTTACTGCAATGAAAATGAGAACTCGGATGATGCTTAGTTTGGCTACTGGAGCAAATGTTTTGATTGAGTAAACCCCTCTGCCATGAGCTGAGCCTTGAACCTTTCCACACTGCCATCTGCCTTGTGTTTCACTGAGAATATCCATTTACATCCAACAGCACACTTACCAGGAGGTAAGAGTAGTACTTGTCCATGTCCCATTCTTCTCGAGAGCTCTAGTTTCTTCCAGAGTAGCTGTCTTCCATTCGGTATTTGTAAGGCTTCATGGATGGACGTGGGTAGCTTGACCTGATCCAGCTTGGATACAAAGGCTCTGAAGTTTGGGGACAACTTCGCAAAAGATAAATGATTGCGAAGAGGATGCTATGTGCATGATCGGACACCTTTTTGTATTGCAATTGGTATATCTAGGTCTGAACTAGGATCTGAAGTTGATTATATAAAGGGACTGGAGTAATTTCAGCCTCATTGTGTATTTTCACAAGATTTTGACACCGAGGAAGGGTCCTGGTTATGCTAAGCTTGTATAGGTTGCATATGAGGTTGTTCTTGACGTCTTTTTCTCCTTGTGTAGACATGAACCTTACTGTTTGTTGTAGGGTGATTTGGGACAGGTAGGATTCTGACTTGAGGCAAGAACAGAGCTTGAATCATTTTCCTTATCAGATTGGGTTTCAGGAATGACAGGAGGTAATTCGACTAACTCAAGAATGCAAAGGGGAGCTGTTTCCGCTAGTGGAGTTGTGAGAATATGAGGAGGAAGGGGTGTTGTTTCTGCTGGTGGAGTCATAAGAGTATGAGGTGAAACTCTGGAACTTTCTAAAATATTTTCAAGGAGAGTCCCAATCCTAATTTTGAGATTCTTCCATTATCACATTCTCCCCTGAATCGAGGAATTAAGGTAGAATGATTGAAGCTCGAAGAAGATGACATCCATAGAATGAAGAACCGTTTTGTGAGAGATAATAGCATCTATACCCCTTCTTGTTGACGAATAACCAACAAAAATACATTTGGTGGCCCTAGGATCTAGTTTCCCCCGGTTTTGTGAATGGGTGTGAACAAAGGCAGAGTAGCCAAAGACCTTGAGCGGAATTTGAGTAATAAGGTGAGTTTGGAAAGGCTTCAAGAAGTAATTGGCTCGGAGTTTTGAAGTTCAGCATTCTGAAAGGCATTCGGTTGATGAGGTAAGTGGTTGTGAGAACAGCTTCACTCCAGAATCTCTTGGGAACATTTGAGGTGAACAACAATGAATAGCAACCTTGAGAAGATGATTTTTGCGTTCAGCCATACCATTTTGCTGGGGTGTGTTGACACAGGAACTCTGATGAATGATACCATGAGTTGTAAATGTCACTGGGGCTCGCTGGTTTCTGTTGTTTGTCGATGATCATACACGTTTAAGTTGGGTTTTTCTAATGAAAGACAAATCTGAAACTAGTCAAATATTCACGAATTTTCATGTCATGATTCAAAACCAGTTCAAAACAAATATTCAGGTCTTTAAAACATACATGCCATCAAATTATGATGCATCTTTGTTTGTGTCTAGATTAGGCAGTTCTAAATGAAAGTTTTAATTCTACTATATCAACTAGCCAACATTTTATCAATTTTTGTGAAATTAATTTACATAGTTTAGCACATTGTTCATTACATGGATACATCAATACATATTGAAGCATATTTGTATAAGATACAAACTTGACCCCATGTCCAATTTTCAAAAGAGTCCTGCACCGAATTCTTTTGGATATTTGACACTCGTGGCATGTCAATGTAATGCTTTGTGTGTGTGTGTGTGAGTTTTTTTTTTTTTTTTTGGGGGGGGGGGGTGCATGGCATTAAGAACCCTCTTATTCTTCTTGATAAAAGATCTTGTATGATTTCTCCTTAGAATTCTATTCTTTACAATTTTGTCATTTGTGTTTACAACAAATATTATTGTTAGCTGTGATCTTAGATTTGTGATTATATTCAACATTCCCTAACTTAGCCATACTCAATAATGACAAGCTTTTCAAATTTTTGGTTGGCAATGGCCCATCTTCGCTCATTGTTTCTGCTGGTTAATCAAAATGGGTCTCGTAATCCTTTCTCATGCCTACTTTTCATATTAACAAATCTTTTGGTGAAATGGCAAGTGATCTAAGGTTCACCGTCTCGACACCATACTTTGTATTGTTACCGCCCTAGTATAATGTTGGTATGCCTAATATGTGGGTTAGTTCAGCGTATCGGGTCTCGATATGCATCGGTACCAAGTTTTGGTTTCTGATATGATGTATTATGTTTGGTCTAGGGCATCGATGCCAAGCATTCAAGTCTCGGCTGGAGGACTGAGATGGCCGAGACATCTCGTTTCAAAGAGATTTCAGGATCGATCTTGGTCGTCCCATCCCATTCTGTCTCGGCTATAATATTATAGTATCAATTTAAATATATCTAATTTATCATAAAGATATAGCTTTTGAAGTTCAAATATGTTTAAAAATCAAATAAAATACCAAAGCTTCACAAATAATTTTTTTTAAAGAAAAAGCATCCCAAGTAAGTACTTGGATGCCTAATCAGATTGGGGATTGAGACAGGACATGGTGTAGGGTATCTTGTTTCGTAAAAAAACTAGAACACCTCTATTCCATGAGATTTAAAACTTTAATTAGTACAGCATACCATGATCTCATCAACATGTAAGGAGATTCTTTCAATCTTATTGTTACCTTAAGGGTGAAGTAGACTTTTCCCTTTTATGTTCTTACTAAATGAAAATCTAGATGGAGTTCCAAATGGAAAGGAATAGCCTATGAAATGACTCATAGTAAATTCACATTTATGAGGAGACGATTTTATTTCTCCCACCCCTGATCCTATAATCCTAACCATTGCTTCAAATTAATGTTGTCAGATCTTGCTAATTCTTTTCCCCATGGATTTCAACAGTTACAAAGTTGAGTCATCCTGATATTTAACTGAGGGGTACCCTACTGTTGAAAATGACATGTTTGCTTAAGGAAAAACACCCAAATCCTGCAGTATTGAGACCCTTGTGCATTAGGATGTCCTTTTTTGCCCTTTAAGTTGTTAATGCTCCCTTCTCTATTTTCTTTGACTTTTTATAGCTTCTACTTCTTGACAACAAAACTATGCAATAATCATATATAATCTTAAACCCCTAAGAATGCCACTTTTATATTGCCTGTATGAAACTTAATTTCCATCCCAAAACCAACCTTAGAGGCAAAGAAACAAAGAGTAGCTGTTGTTAAGAAAATCATTACCTTTTATATTTGTCCCTTTGCAACTACATTTTAAAGGGATCCAGCTTCAAACCTGCAACAACTAGCCAAAAGCTTGCAATTTACTATTGTTAAGAATACTTTTCCTTTATAATTTTCTTTTTCCTTGTTGCCGTTTTAAATGATCCAGCTCAAAACCAAGATGCTTAAAAGCAAGAATCCTCTACCCCATACTAAACTCAACTCAACTCAACTCATCTAAGCTTTTTCCCAACTATATGGGGTCGGCTATATGAATCTGCTTCCTCCACTCTACTCTATTCAGGACCAAGTCGACATTCAAATTACAAATAGTTATATCTTTTTAATTATTTCTATTCATATTAGTTTAGGTCTATCTCTACCTCTATCCTTTCCATGGATTGCTAAAAGATCACTCTTTTAACTGAAGCATCAAAAGGTCTATTTTGTATATGTCCAAACCACCGCAATCGATTTTCTCTCATTTTATCTTCAATTGAGGCTACTTCTATCATTTCTCTTATATGTTTATTTCTAATTCTATATTTTAAAGTTTTACATATATCTATCTTAATATATGCATTTTTGTTACATTTAATTTATTCACATGTTTCAATATTGCCCAACACTCTGTTCCATATAGCATAGCTGGCCTAATAGCAGTTTTATAGAATTTTTCTTTTAATTTTAATGGGATACGCCGATCATATAACACTCCTGAAGCATTCCTCCACTTAATCAATACTGCTCTTTAACTTTATGATTCACATCTTCACCTATTTTACCTTCTTGCTGGATAATTGATCCCAAATACCTAAATTTTTCACTCCTTGATATCTCTTGGCTTGCAATCTCCACCGTTTCTTCATTTGTATTTTTATTCCTACTAAAATTACATTTCATGTATTCAGTTTTAGTTTTACTAATCTTAAAACCTTTAGATTCTAAAGCCTCTCTCCAAATCTCTAGCTCAGCATTTACTTCAGATTTAGTTTCATCAATTAACACTATATCATCTGCAAATAACATACACTATGAGATATTCTTTTGAATATGCTTGGTTAATTCATCCATAACTAATATAAAAAGATACAGACTTAAGGCATATCCTTGATGTAAACCTACAGTAATTGGAAACTCACTAGTTTTTCCTATTATTGTTTTAACAATAGTTATTGCTCTATCATACATATCTTTTATCAATTCTAGGTACCTTTTGGTAACTTCTTTTTTCTCTAAAACCCACCACATTATTTCTCTAGGTACTCTATCGTATGCTTTCTCTAAATCAATAAAGACCATATAAAGGTCTTTTTTTTTTTCCTATATCTCTACATCAATCTTCTTAATAAATAAATAGCTTCCATGGTCGATCTTTCATGGATTTAGGATAAATCCAAATTGATTATTTGACACTAAAGTTTCAACTTTTATTCGATTTTCTATTACTCTCTCTCATAAAACCAATAATCTCTCTATGCTCCTTTGCATTTTTCTTCAGCTTCATATCATATCCATCATCAGATCTGATTGATCTTACAATGGTGTAGCAAAATATATATTTGGGCCCATCTCATTTCAGCCCTGAACACCTAACCTAGCTTATCTATTATTACTTCTTCCATATCCTAGGCCTAACCTTTGTACCTTCCCACTGCACTACTATTTTAATTGTTTATAGCTTCTGTCTTCCAGATACATTTGCTCATGCGTGGAGCCCGGGATATAGGTTCATGTCTCAAAGCAAATAGATCTTTTCCTTTTCCTTTTCTCATCCTCTTTCATTCATTTAGAAGCTGGCTAGATGACAAAAACAAGAAGAGAAACAATCCTAGATTGACTTAAATTGGCTATCGGCTTATCATTTTTGGAAGATGAGAAATTAATGGACAATGTCAAATGATTTTAGCAATTGATTTGATTCTTTTGACACTCAGATGGATGAAAGCTTCTCATGCATAAGAAGATTCTTTGTTTCCATGTAGTCTTCCATTGAAGATCTATCTATGGAAGGAAAAAGAATGATAAGGTCAAAGTTGATTTAGTGTGTTAGCAAAGGATTCAGGTTAGGTTTTTCACATGAAAGAACAGACACTTCAATAGTCTATCTTATACTTTAAGATCTAGAGAGATTGATACAAGAAAATATTCATTTGATAGATGTCAAATAGTTCCGAAAGAAGGAAAAAAAAGAAGCCATGGCTCACTTGAAGGAGAATGACGGAAGACTAGGTGAAGGCCTTGGCACCATCTCAGTTCACCATGTTTCTAGGAGTTTTGAGTGTAGTCTCGTTGCATTAGGGCACTAAACTACTTCTTGAGATAGTTCCAAAGAGATCGATCAAGAAATTCATTTGAAGTAGAAGAATAAATGGTGAAGGGATATACTTGAATCTAAGTGCAGAGAAGAAAGGTATTTGGGTTGATTCGAAGGGTTCCGTCATCTTGACGGTGGTGGCAAAGTAGTGCACTGGTGGCTGTGGAGGATGGGATGATGGTTTGTATCTCATTGTCTTTATACAAATATTCGGCTATATATAAATATCCATGTTCTCCAATAGAAAGTAAATGAGTAAAAGAATAAGAATAATGACTCGTATCCTATTATATTATATAAATATATGGTTATTTATAAATATCCCTCTTCTTCAATAGAATAAAAGTAAAAGAATGACAATAATGTTTCGTATTCCGTTACAATTATTTATAAATATTCATGTCTTCAGTGAAGAAGGGGTAAAAGAGTAACAAAATAAGGATAATGATACATATCTTATTATCTTTATACAAATATATGGTTACTTATAAATATTTCTGTTCTTTAGTAAAGAAGTACAAGAGTAAGAATAGAGATAATGGCCTATTTCTAGTACAAAGAGTAAAAGAATAGGGAGATGGCTCGTATCCTATTATCTTTGCGACTTGGATGGACACAAAAAGCATTGGAATCCTTTGAACAAAATATTTTATATTTATCGAACGTCTTCCCGTATCAGTCCATTTAAATCTTAAAACAAAAGATGGTCTATTGAAGGGTTATCCATACGAAAAAAATATCTAACATTCTTTTGCATGAAAGGCCTAATCCGAACCCATTAGCCAATACTACCAATTCTTAGCATGGTAAGAGATTTAAGCAAAGTTCACCAAGCTATCTTGGTATCGGACTCCACATGGGTACCACACTGGTATGGTGTCGGTACACCTGATATGCTGGTTTTTTCAGCGTATCAAGATTCAATATGTATGATACCGAGTCTCGATTTCGTACTAGTATGGTACGGTATGTTGGTATAGGATAGTATGCACTCACTAGTATGTTATACCATGATTTTAAGCATGTATATATACCATGGGTAGTTAAGCCATATTGTCTTAAGGCACATAAGCAGGCACAGTTCCATGGCCACTCAAGATGCATGACATGGATTCTGGCATTTTCAGCTTAATTTATTGCCTGGGTGGCAATGAAACAAAAGGTGGACAATCTGATGGCCAAGAGCCAAACCATGCTGTGATATCACTGAACTTTGTTGATGTGAACATTAGAGTAATTCTTTAGGCCTATTGTTGGCATCGAGTTACTAAAATCCTACTCGTATGAGTATTTAGTGCAAGCAAATATCAAAGCCTTTAATTCTTTTATTCCCTAAGAAATTCCTCTTGTGAAACCATACTTCGTACCCGTATCCATGTCTTTGTTTTGGGTGTGGGCAGTTCAGGCTAAATTGAAAGCTCAGGTAACAGCTAGTATTGTAGGTCTTTTCTGTTTTCAATTTTTTTTATTTTTTTAAGGCATGCACGATAGATTAGATGATCTTTGCAGGTAATGCTACAGATTAGGAGCCTCCTTTAGGCTGTCCTTGACTATGAGCTCCTTTGATAATTCAACTATTTCAAATTAACTTGCTTATCCTATATTTACCTTATTGTTTGGCCATTATTGATGCAATGCTAGTCTTGTGGTAGGTAATCTCTCTTATCCAGTTGATTTTGTAATTCAACTCAAAGAATAGTTAAACCAGGTATAAAAAACTTGAATATGCTTAGCTTGGTCTATGTAGACTTTGCAGAGTTGCCTTAGAATGTTAATTTAAGTCCGTAACATCTCTAACTTGGAACAAAGTTATTTCATTAGTTTAGAGATTTTAAGTATGAAAACTTCTAGATTCTTGAATCTATAGCATCTGTCGATTAAAAGCTATGAGAATATACTTAAAATTTAAACTATTATAAAATATTATTGCAGAGATACACATATGGAACTCATTTAAATTCTCTATATAATCTCTGATGTTTATATCTGATATGTTGTGCATTTTTTAAGAAATATCGCGTACTGTGTCCTTTTTTAGGTGCAACAACCGTCTATGCTGCCCAGTAAATACCTTAATCAATATAGGTAGAATAATCTGACTTTTGGGATTGATGAGAAAATTCTTTCAATAACTGAAAACTTTCCAACGGCTTTAAAGCTCTTTCATTTTATGAATAGTTTTCCTTTTAGTTCTCCCTATCATCGTTTAGTATGTGTA
Source organism: Calamus simplicifolius (assembly GCA_900491605.1). Lineage (NCBI taxonomy): Eukaryota > Viridiplantae > Streptophyta > Magnoliopsida > Arecales > Arecaceae > Calamus > Calamus simplicifolius. Next base: position 628,236 of record UESW01003833.1, on the reverse strand, counting down.
TTTAATTGTTCTAGATTATAGAAGCCCTTTTTCTTAATATTAATTTATCACATCTGCATTGTTTATATTTGAGATACCCTTTATGATTTAGTAATGGCTGACCTTGTTGCTTTCATTATTTTCCCAAAATAAAAATTCGTCCCATTCAAATTATTATCAAATATTTGTAAATATTCCTACCTTTATATTATTGCAACTACTCAATTCTCTCATTGTTTAGTGTTAAACTTTATGTTTTCCCACCATATGTGATGCTTCAGTTGTATGCTATGCAATTAACAATTTTTTGGATTTTATTCAAGATTATTATATGCCATATGATCTATTCTATCCGTAATATTCAGAGAGTGGCATAAGATTTTTCTTGCAAGCATTTATCACATGCCATAAATGCTGTCAAAAGCAAGCTGTCGTAAGCAACTCATGTTTGGCTTGAAATTCAGCTTGAAATCAGTTTGCTTGATCAGTACATGGGCCAAAGTCAAGCCAAGATTGTGAACATGAATATGTAAATGAATTGAATACTAGTTTGTCCCAGCTTGCTTAAGTTCAACTAGAATATCTCAAATTTATAGAGTTTATAGATATGAATATCACTGTATATGCCTATTTATAATAACACAAATATATGAAAGTATAGATATGTTTATTATTGTTATATTCTTTTACAACAACAACAGCAGCAACAGAGCTTTAATTATTTTACACATTTTACTGCTGTTGATGGACAAAGTAAATATAACAGTGAGCCCAAGAGTTAATGATTGAAATGAACGATGGTAATGGAGATGTAGAAGGGCAAAACCCACTGCCATCCCTGGTTTTTCCCACATATTGACTCTCTCAAAAGATTATTCTTCTCTTCCCCTCTTTTCATTCAATTCTCTCTCTCACTCCCTCTTTCCAGTAGCAAATAGTGCTTATTGTTAACATTAAAACCTAGTCCTAGGTGGTGCCTACTCTAGCTGTCAATCTCCATGCTTGCCCAATTTCCTCAGTACATTCTTTGCTGCCTTTGCGACCACCTTGGTACCCAAAACAAGCTAGGTGCTGGTTAGTTATAATCAAGGTCCATTGAGCTGTATCGACAACACATACCGATTGGCGACTGGTTCGATACTGTATTATATTGTACGAACCATGGTGAACTGACAAATAAAGAGAGAAGGGGGGAGGAGAGGAAGAGAGAAGGCCATCGCCATTGGAGAAAAAAGCAAGAGGAAAGCGTACCTTTGAAGCCGAAAGAAGGTATCGCCACCTCCATCATTGTCTGAAAAGAAAAAAAGAGAGAGAGAGAGAGAGAGAGAGAGAGAGAGGGCCGCTAAATAAGGACCACTGCCATTGGGAAAAACAAGAAAAGGGGATAGGAAAAGAAGAGCTTTGGAACTGGAAGAAGAAGAAGAGAGAGAGAGGAGAGGAAGAGTAGAGGGATATGCCCCTACGATGAGCGATGGCGAGGGTGATGGCAAGGGATTAGGGTTTAATAAAAAAACATTGAACGAATCGAAGAGTTGGATGAATTTTAATAGTAAATCATTTTTTAATCGGGTTGAACTCAAAACCTGATGAGGCAAACCCGATAGTAGACCCGATAATAGGAACCATTTTAAATAGGCGAACCATTACAATTTCCGGCCAGCTTGGTTTGGTTTGCCCTAAACCAGCTTGTTCTGGTTGGTTTGGCACACCATGGTTGTAATGAATAGAGCTTGAGCTAGACCTAGCTCATTCTATTTTGTTTTGTTCACACCCCCTTATGTGCTGTGCTGTCCCTGCTTTCAAAACTTAAGTTATTATTTTTTCCCCTTTTGGTTAGGCTTAGCTAAATTATTCATGAATGCAATGGAATGTTTGGTCAGTTAGCATAAGATAATATAAACTATTAGTTTGTAGTGTAAAAGATTATTGGTATTATATGGGTCAGATTGTCAAGCAGACCATTGGGCCTTTTTACATTATATTCAAAATGAGTTTAATCATTTATTTTTGAAGAAATGTGGTGGTCTTCTTTTTCCAGCTTTTGATGGATTTTTATACTTGTCGCTTGCTTGTTGAATTGTCATCTTGTACAATGTTGATGCTATATGACTACTGCAAACGCACCTGTCTTGTCCTTCTCTACTTCTTCCAATGATGTCTGCAACTTTGAAGTTTCTGTTTGATTGTGCTATAGATTTATTTTGCCGCTCTTTGGAATTATAATCAGCTGGGTAAATCAATTGCTTGGTTAATACTTTGAGGTTGGTAATTTTCTTTGAAAGTGATAAGCTTCAGCTATTCCATTGTGTTTAAGACACCACCAAATATTTAGAACAAATAGGCCTTCACTTAAGCAACATAAGTTACATGACCATGTTCAAGCTAAAAGTGCATTGTGACATTGGAGGTGCCCATGGACCAATCGTAAAGAACTAAAGAAGTCTACTAAGGGGCAACTCCAAGGTGGCAGAGTGGCTGCCTAGGAATTTGGACAACTCAATCATCTAGGCACCTAGTATTTTCTAGGTCTTAAAGTGAGGTGTTTGCCTAAGCACCTAGGTTAGCACCTAAGTAGGTGCCTAGCCACCTAAGGGCAGCTTTTAGTTTTTGGGTTGGTGTTTTATTTGTTTCTTAATGAAGGCACTGCCATTATTAACTTATTTCTCTTTGAGTATTATTTATTTCATGAGAAAAAGTTCAGTCCATTTACAACATTTCCTTAAATACAAAGCAATGTTTGCATATTTTGTTCCTATGAAGTTTTAAATCCTTTAAATCACTTAATTGAAAAGTTATTAAGTGAAACTAAAGTAATTAAACCAAAAAATTTCATTATTGCATAACTTAAGTAATTGGCAACCATACTATTTATACGTATGTACTTATGTATATATGTATGACCGTATATATAGTTATATGATTATATTAATTTTTAGAAATATGTTTTACTTAGACACCCACTTGGCTGTGCAGGCATAGGCCTAGGATTTTAAAAGGATCAAGGTATAGGGAAAGCCTATGCAATTTGACTTCCTTGGGCAGCCCATGGCATAACTAAAATGGGAATAATTAATTGGTTTTTGCCCTAGCAATGAAGCCTATGTCGTGAAGCACATTTCAACTCTACTTTTTTTTATGTTACTTTAGTTAGTTGACATTTAAAGGAAAGGCTACTTGTTGCAATTAATTCCTACCAGCTCGAAACTAACTTTACAATTACTTGTTTTGTTTCCCTCAAAAAGCTTGGAGTGGTTATATTAGAAACTTGTTTTTAATTTATACCTAGAGATGGATACTTGTACCTTCCTATCAAAGTATTAAATCTTATGGGATGGGTTTTTTCAATTTTTCATGAAACAGGACATCTTGCCATCCTACCCAATCTCGACACTTGGGATGAGGGGTGTTTAAGATGTGCTGATTGATCTATTAGGATGTTGGCAGGACTGTCTCATCCATGGGACAAAACCCCATCATAGTGCCCCATTGGATGTCCCATCGGGATTTGAAACCATGATTTCTATGGTATACAATCTTTATTCATGTTCCTTCCTATACTATAAAATCTTTATCTTATATATGATGAAGGTAAAAAATTTCCTTAGCGAGTTCTTGTTCTTGCTCCTCACTTGATGGTTTATTCCATAATGGTGTGAGCATTGTCCAACATCTCAATTGTATTGCCTCTCCTTTTCATTTCCCACTTCAAGTTCGTATATCGGGTGATTATGATGGCCAATCGTTGTAAGCATGGGCTAGACCTAGATGAACAAATGAAGCTTCGGTTCATAAACCCATTTGGCAGGAAATCCAAGAGGAGACAAATGTGGCATCTAGAAGAACATCTTGCATGTCAAGAAGTCTTGCATTATGTTGATACTTTTCATGATTCAAAGGAATGTATGATGATCATCCTTACTACATTGAGGTTCATGACCATTAACTTATTACTTGTCTCTTAATTTTGACATTTTTTGGGTGAAATTTCCTATGATTCATGTGAACTTATCTTTGCTAGGGATTCTAATGTTAACAAAGACAAAGCTATCTTTGTTGATGAGTTGAAAATTATGATGGGGGTGATGTCTAATTCTCTTATGATGTTTTAGTTCATTTTAAAGAATGTTTCTTTGAAAAATTAGTTGTGAACCATGATCGTCAATCATGCGAGGGAATTGAAACCATCAATGGTAAAGAAAAATATTTTGAATCATTCACGAAAATTAATTTATTGATTCCTTATCCTACCGGTATGTATGGGTCCATATCGGGTGTACAGTGCTTGGTCCCAATTTGAGACTTAGTATGGAGGACAAACTGAGTTTGGTTTGCCAACTCGACTCTTCTACTAGACGTACTGACATTGTATGGTATGATGCTAACAGGGTTTAATATCAAGATGGTGAAATTTATTTGAAAATTTTGGTTGGAAAAGAAGAACTACTCTTGACCTGAGGCCCCCAAAGGGGAATTAAGTAGATTAGCCTCCTCATCAATCAAACAAGTCTTGATATGCTATCCATTAGGGTGGTCTCCTGTGATGATTCCATACCAGTTGAATGTTGGTTATCAGTTCATATCGAGTTGGTCTTATACTCCATGCATGGGCAATCGTCTTTATGGTTTCACTAAGTGCAACCCTACCAACAGAAGTTGCTGCTTCGCTAAAGCATTGTACCTCTCCAGAGAGAACTCTTTATGAGTCTTTTAATATCCTTTCTTTCAATAGTCCTTACCATGGACTAAGAGAACTGTGTTCTGATTGAACCATCTCATTAAGGGAGGGATGCATGCTGGTGTTGATTGTATGAGCTATCTGCTAACACAGTTGACGTTGGTGCCCCTACACTTGGAGTCCAACTAGCGTGTTCTGTTGAGAGTGCAGGCAGTGCCTGCATCTTTGCCAATTGTAACTCCTATCCATCAAGGATTGACAAAACCGCTCCAGTTGATGAGGAAGCTTCAATCCATCCTGCTAGGGACTCGAAGAGCAATGTTTAACACCTTTGTTTCTCTTCATCTCACTTATTACAAAAAACACAAGCAAGGCTTTAGATATTGTAGGATGAGGCTATCTTGGTTTTTGGTGGAATGGTTCACTCTACACTGTTGAAAAGCTATTTGTACTTTTGCAAGAAGAAGAATGAAGTGGGCAATCCTAGAATTCAAAGTTCTTCCCTACCCTCCCTTATTCTCTAGTTTGTAATCTCCTGTAATTTTCTAATTTTTAATAAAGTTTCTTGGTGCCTGGCACTGTTATTGACGCAGCATGAAGAGTGATAGGTGAGTCAATCGACAGAAATTAAACTCAAAGATCAAATATACAAAATTAAAGTAATCTAGATTGAAGAACTCTTCATCGATGAATGAAGTTCTTACAAAATAAATTTTTATTAGTATTTCAAAAGCTGAATTTTATAATGAATTAGGATAATATATAAATGATGATCTTCACCCTAATTAGGGCATTAAACCTGATACAAAATCATATTAAGACTTAATAATAGGAAAATATGCTAAAATTATTTGGGTACAAATAAGAAACCTGGCTAAAACTCAATATTGTCTCTAATTGTCAAAGTTTTCGTCTGCTAATCCGCTAACTCCTACAATGTTTGGCATTCTCATGCTAGACAATGTATTTGTTAGCTGTGTCCTGTGCTACTTCAATTATCCTCTCAAAAAAGCAATAAAGGAAATCATGGATGTAAATATTGAGGGGTAACTATCATTGATCACTAGAATATCTGAGTAGTCTATTTTTCACACCTGATGGTGTCTGCTAGATCTGGATGTGTTATGTGGAGAATAGTGTTTATCATGGGATTAGTAGGCAAAAGAAGTAAAATATTATGATTTGTCGCTTGATCATTTGTATAAAGTGTATGCATCTACCTGCTTTAGAATCCATACCATATTCTGCAAGTTAAATAGATGATACACTCTTGCCCTCTATTTCAAACAAAAACAATTAAACAATGATAATACTGTCCTATATTTTCATTAAAGTTTACTTTTTCATCTTTCCTTTTTCATGGCATCCTATTTTGTTGGTTGCATATATGGGTCATCACTTGTGGCAAGCTAGCTAATGAGGATCACAAGATGCTTGTTATACGAATTTAATATTTTTTTTAAAATATCCAACCTTGTTGATCCCATGTCTAGACTTCATTTTAATAGGGTTTTCTTCCTCTGATAGAGGAAGATAGAGCTTGTCCATGGCTTTTTTTAGTGACATTTTTTTTCAAGGAGTGCTTTATGGGAAACAGAAAATGAATGCATTGTAACAAGATATAGATTGAAACATGGTTCCAAGTTGTGATATCTCATATATAGGGCTGAAAAAGGAAGGCATGCAGATTTAGCAGTAGATATTACTAGATTGAAACATGGTTCCAAGTTGTGATATCTCATATATAGGGCTGAAAAAGGATGGCATACAGATTTAGCAGTTTATCCATATCATTATCATATTTTACTGGCAAATATAGACAAGGATATGGATATTAGTTGATGCTAAAATTCATGTGCATGCTTGTGTTAAATAGATGGGGTTACAAAGCAGATTGGCAATATGGATATAATTCGGATATGTATACCTTATTGGTAGGATATCCTTCTACTTTGTCTTTTATTAGTTGAAGATAAATATATAACGCTTCCAACTTTCTTGTATTATTTTCCTAAAACAAATAAATGATCAAAGGAACAAAGATATCGTTATAAATCTTCTTAAACACCGACTATTTAGTGGTTATTGAAAATTCCACTATGTTATATGCTTTAAATTAAAAATTAACTATTAAGGATGCAATCCATCAAATCAATGATATTTTTGTATGAAAAGAAAGTAAATTAGAGGCAAATTGATGATCTCATGTATTTTTGTTTGAAGTTTATGAGAGCTATATAGCAAAAGGAGTCATGGATGGGATATTTGTATATCCATATGCTTTATCCTTTTATTGGCAGATATAAATATGGATATTTTTATTTGTTGAAGGGTAAAATGTATATCCATATCTAAATAGATTTTGATATGAAAACATGAATTTTATTTAGTCTATTTCCACCTTTACTTAGATGATAGTGCAGTAGAACCATTAGGCATGACGGATGATAGCCATGCACAAAAGATCAAACTAGATGATAATCTGTACTATATTTAATGAAAGAAGTCTTCACGTCTAAACTTTTCATCTATGGTTGAGTACTCTTGTGTGGCAAAACTTTTACAATTTATTCTAATATGTAAACCCAACACAAATCCTGGTGGGACATATTGTGGGATGTTGGGATAGGTTGCTGTCCTAAGTGTAGATAGGTTACTGTTCCAAGTGTTAGGATATGACCATTTGACCATTGTCTTAACATCCTAACCAGCGTACTTGGGGACATCTCTTATCTCAGGCAGGACAACAACACATCTTTTTTTATGAAAAAATTGAGACAGAACTATCTTACAAGATTGAAAACCTTGATTTGCAATGCAAAGAGTTTTAAGGATGTTTGCTTTGCTGTCACCATGCAAAGGTGTTGGATTATGTAGTTTTCTTTTCTCTAGTGTTCTCTATTGGATCCATCATAAAAAATATAAAAGATAAGAAGGAAGACCCTAACCTAGAAAATAGAAAAAATAAACTTCTGCAAAAGTTCATAGCCATCCGAGAAGCCTTGCTCTCCAGCAAAGAATCTCAGAAATTTGATAGATGTAGTAAAGGATGATAGTCATATGCAGAAGAATCAAGCTAAGGATAAGGGGTTATCTTAGTGCATAAGTTTGCCACACTGTGGGTTTTGGAAGGGTTTAGACATACGGAACCTTAGCCTTCATGTGGAGAGGCATTTATATTTCAAACTCATGACAGGTAGGTCATAACAGAGCAACTTTATCATTATGCCAATCAAGGTTTTAAATCTTATGGGATGGGGGTCATTCCGATCTTTATATGGAATGTTAGGTACCTTCTGATCAAACTAGATGATAATTATTGTTGAAACTGAAAGAAATGATTCTTACCTTTTGGTTCAAAAGGAGTAACTTCAAGGATCTGATGGCCCTATTGCAGTCTATAGGGGCACTTCTTTGTTTGTTTGTATGCATAACAATGCGCAAAAAGTATTGCATGCTTGGCATTGGCATGACACTTATCATAGCATGTTGGATGCTTGTATTTGCCAAGCAATGGCATGTGACTAGCAGCATGCCAATGCCACTTGTCAATTACATACCACACAATATGCCATGTGTTGTTAGCTCGCATGAGTGACACTTAGATCCACGAGCATGCACATCCATATTATGATTTTATGCGACATCCAGGGGGTGCAACTATTTGATGATTTTATGAATATTTTATTTGTTAGTTGTTCTTGTAAAGGGCCTTTGCTGCTGATTTTTGCCTTCCTAAATTTACTTATGATTTCCATTTTTATCATCTTAGGGCCTGTTTGGATTAGCTGTTGGCCCAGCTGTTGGCTAACAGCTATCTCACATAAGTGCTGGTCAACAGCTACTTAAAGGCATCCAAGCAGCTTCCATCAGCTAATCCAAATAGGCACTTAGTTCTTATCTTTCTTCTAGATCGTTTCTCATGGATTAGTAAGTTCAGGGCTGTGATACATGTACTGTATCTTTTGAGGGCTTACAGGTGGAAAGGAGTTAATAATATGCCATTTGTGTTTGTTAGCATGGAAAGGAAATGGAGAAGGGTAGTTTGATCATTTAACCAATGCATAAATCAGTATAGCTGAAGGTTTTTTGATCCTTATCAGTTGCCATGGTACATCCTATGAGTATTATAGCTCTGCCCTCTACATGCGATAATAATAATAATAATCTTACTAAGATAACTTTAGGTTGTGCTATGAATTCTTATTTTCCCAATTGATCTTTACCACAAAGTTTACCAAATACATTCTCACAGGCTCCACTCATGTTATCTTGGGTCTACTCATCCTCTTTCCAAATCCTTTACGAAAATTTGAACGCCTTTCATAGTTAATACCTTATTAAATCTTCTGCAATGTAAAATCTGTGCGCTTGTGCATATTAATGTTGGAACTTGGTTTCCAGATTTGTTACATATTGGTGGGCAATTTATTGCAACTATTTTGCTTTTTTGATGCTATTATAGTTGTTTAGTTTGCTTTTGCTTAATTATTCTTACACAAGCACTATTAGTTGATGCCATAACTAACATGACTCTCCACATTTATCTTATTATTATTTAATTTGTGGATTATTGACTTTTGCTTGCCAAAGCTTTTGTTATTCTTAATATTAGATAACCATGAAGAAAATGTATGGCAGATTGGGATTTGCTCTGGACCATAAGTGTTTGATATGATCAAGTTACATGGTTACAATGATGATGGATCCAGTACTCTTTTTGGATATTGTTTGGATTGAAATAGAGGTCCAAAAGAAAGTACCCTGCCACAAGATGCATGAAGAATCCTAAATTTTTAGTTGAGTTTTTTTTTCTTTTCTGTTCTTGTTACAAGTCGAGGTTTGTTATGGTACGATATACTCTTTGTACCAACATAGGGTTGGGAGACCTTTTTGTCATGCTCAACTATAGTATTGCCGAAATTTGGGTGTTAAGGTTGAATATAACAGGAAGCCATCTCGAACTGGTTAGTTCCGCTTAGTACAGGCTGGTTTAGTCCTTGTGTGGTATTGAACCTTGGTATCATACTAGTATGTTATTAGTACAGTACAATATGCTCAGTACTGGGTAATACGGTATGACAAACCCTGTTAAAAGTTTAGGAAATATAATTTAGGAATTAGAGCTGGCGTGTTTAGTAAATTAGCAAGGGATGATTGGTTGTTTGTAGGGACAGTCAGTAATGAGCTATTTTGATAGTAAAATGGAGATTAGCTCCTTTCAGGTCATTTTTTACCTGGTCTTTCTCTTCTCCTTGGTACTTTTCTAATCTTATTCAGTTTCATTAACAACATTTTGCTCCTGTTCAAGTCAAAAATTTTCTGTACATTTTATCTGTCATAACTGATAATTGATGCCCTCAATTTGATCAGTTCATTCAGATCCTTTTTTTTTTCTCTCCTGTTATTCTTCTTGTCTGTATTTTTTTATTCTTTTTTTTGTTTTCTTCAATTTTTAATTCTGCTGAATGCTGAATTAAATTTATTGCACAGCCTATACCTGTGGTTGGGTCTGATAAATGACTTTCTCAATCTAAAATCTGATATGAATGCTGTATTATTCTGTTGTCAGTGAACTTATTTTATGTCATTATTAGATTTTATTTGGGTATTTATACCAAACCTACATATCTCTATCATAAAGAACCTTCCATCTGGCTTTTAAATCGCAAATGAACTTTAGCTTGTGGAATCCCATTCTCAGATGACTGGTTTCTCTCTTTCCTATTGTAATATTTCTATCAAAAACCTGAAAATGTTTCTGAATAACTGTTTTTGTCCTTGCTCATTTATCCCAAAAACCAAAGGCCAGAACAACTGGCCAGCCTTTCTTGCATCCTCTTTTTGGTTTCTTTATTATTGTCCAAACAAAGGTTCTGAATGGAAAATGTATATCTTACAGTCCTGATGAGATTTTCTTTAGCTCTTGGTTTCTGAGCAATTTTCCATGAAGAGAATTTTATCCTAGTTCTATTGCTATGTGAACAGCAATCTAAGATTTGTTGGCCCTAATTGTGAATCTCTATTCTTCACTAATCAAACCATATCAGAGCATTTTGAGCCCATTCTGACATGTTATATTGGAAATTTTTTTGATTTAGTTTGTTTCATGATGGGAAATAGTTAATCTGACAACATCCTTACTGGGGAAACTGCAGTTACGGTGCTACCTGGTGAACTTTGTTGTCCGCCACATTCTCTGAGTTGGGCTAAACAAGCTTTGTTGTAACTTCACAAGACTTCTTTCTTTCTGATATTTTGTGTGTCTTGAGATAAGATGTACGGTTTAGTTTTTGAACTTTTAGCCATTCACTGCAATCTTGTTATTGATACTTTGTACTTGACTGAAAATTATGTTAATTAATCTTAAGATGGTGTAACATGACCTATATGAATTGGCATATGCTGTGCCAAGGTTTTACACAGTCGAATTTATTAATCTTAAGACTATGTAAAATAATTTATCTGATTTGGGATATGTTGTGCCAAGCTTTTAAATAATCAAACTTTTAACTTCTTTTGATTAGAACTTCTCTCAATTTTAGTGTTTCCCTCATTTGACTGTTTAATATGACATCTTATGGTGCTCGTATACTCTGTCTAGGGAATGCACCTATCTGACCAATCTTAATGTACTACAAACATCTGTGCATTGCTTTTTTGTCGTATCCTTGCATGGTAGCATTTGTTGTTTCCTCTTCTTAATCTGGCAAAATTATCTGTTTCCTATTCTTTGCTAGGAGCATTCACTAGAAGCATGTACTTTTCTCATAGACACAGGTAGATGTATAATTTCTATTTTGGTGTCATCTAGGGTTAAATTAGAAGGAAACAATTATGTTATTCATTATAACTGTGGAAGTCCATGAGACCTGAAGTATGCAAGTATTTTCTTAATTTTATTATAGTTTAGGCTGCATTAAACTAGAACAGTACATTGATAATTTTAGTACTGCTTAAATTGGGAGATTGTTTGAGTTTTGTAATTACAATTTTTTTATTATAATTAACTATTAGGATAGTTAAAAGCAGAAATTATGGACATGTTTTCTTGTCTATCAACAAGGTTTGTTTCTTCAGAAGATAACTATACCATGCTTATATGTTCAGTATACATACTCTGTGGACCTCAAATACAAGAAGGTTTCCTAGGTTGGAAGTTGGAATCATAATAGGATAAACTAAATAAAGGAAACTTATAAATTTAGATGCTGCATTTATCATCATTTATATGTATATCTGTGGATATATGTGTACGCTTTTGTATTATGGAGATGTAGCCTTGCATTTTATTTTTCATTTGCATATACACTTGTAATTTTTCCTTTTGTATTTTATATTTATTTTTATTTTCAGCTGGAAATTGTCTCAACCTCATTTTACTGTATTTTCTTGTGGCGTAAAATCTGGCACATTGTTATCACATTCGGAGGAATATTTGTTACTTGACCCATAGTCATAGAGAACACAAGCAAAACACTTTCTTGCATTTTCATTTTCTTTGCCTTAATAACATAATGTCTTTTCCTGCACTCACAGTACATGCCTAAGAAGGGTGGAACACCGCACAGGAATGAGATAGTTTTCATATCACCAACAGGCGAAGAGATTAAAAACAAGAGGCAGTTGGACATTTATTTACGTTCTCACCCAGGAAATCCATCATCCTCTGAATTTGACTGGGGAACGGGTCTTTCTCTCTCTCTCTCTCTCTCTCTCTCTCTCTCTCTCTCTCTTGCTTGCTTGGTAACCCTCCACCTCTTCAATGCATATGCACAAGCTTTGCATAAATGTTCTAGAAAATGTGAATTCTCCTTTTACTTTTTTTTTTTTCTGACATGGATCATAAGCAGGGGAAACGCCCCGCCGTTCAGCGAGAATTAGCGAAAAGGCTAAGGCAATACAGACCCCTGAAAGCGAAAGGCCGAACAAACGAGAAAGAAAATCAAGCTCTAAGAAGGAACAGAAAAAAGATAGTGATGATGCGAAGGAAGCTCCTGCAACAGAGAAAGTTGACGCTACAGCTGCAGTTGATGAGAAAATGAAAGAAGCTGAAAGTGGCGAGGACAAGTCCAAAGAAGTGATAATTGCTGCAGAAACTGCAGTGAAAGAGGGAGCTCTCGGACAAGATTCATTGAATGAAGTTAAAGAGAATATGGAAGAGAAAACTAAGGAATTAGAAGAAAGCATTAAGGTTGACGCTGCTGGAAATGAAGAAAAGCCTGAAATAGACAAACCAGCGACTGATCAGAAAGATGCCTCAGCTGAGAAAGAGATCAAGGTTGTCACCTTGTCAGAAAAGGAAGTTCAGAAAGATAATGAAACTGCAGTTCCCAAGGATGCACCTTCTGTGAAGTGCGATGATGGGCAACATCAACCCAAGGCCTCCCCCGTTAATTGCTGAAACTCATAAACCTAGGTGCTTGGCTGTTCCTAGCTGTTTAGTTCTTAGTTTTAGTCTGAACATGTAGTTGGTGATGGTCATTGGTTTAGTTCTTAGTTCTAGTCTGAACATATAGTTGGTGATAGCTGTTTTGAGTCTTCTGTATGTGCTACCTGATGCTACCTTCTTTGTCATCATTGGGATGTGGGATTATGTTCTGATACCATTTAGAACTCAATAATCTTGAAATATTTATGTTTTGTCTTTACAGCAGGATGTCACAGGCTTCGTGCATCATGACATGAGGCTGGACGTAAAAAATCGCTGTGGTAACTTGTCTGGCTGGCAAGTCTGTTTTCATTTATCACGTTTGCTCCTTGTGCTTTACAGGTCATTATTTATTATTCTGACTAGCCGATTGATTGCCTTTTGTCGGTTATTGATGTAAGAGGTAGTATCTGTTGGAAAATTGCAGGCAGGCATGAGTTGTTCGTTCAGTGTTTTACTGCCAAAGATTGAATGGGGTATATATATATATATATATAAAATAGTGATCAGTATTTGTTTTCCTTTCCAGGAAATGCATTTCCACTGTGAGTGAGGTATATGATTGTCTTGATCATATGCCACTGCATGCTTGGTGATGTCTTCCTTATTAAAACCCAAATTGAAGTATCATATTTGATTTCCAGCAGATAGTTTGGAACAGCTGTGGCATAAGGGGACGTGTTTATGTTTCTATAATTGCCAGCTGGTCTATGACAATTTTGGGTTTTGGCAAGGAAAAGAATCAACTTTTCTTGAAATATCTGCGAATGAGAAAATCTTCTTTAAAATGTGAACAAGGGTATCTGGCTGTTTTTCTAATCTTTTAATGTGGGCCCTTTATAAGAAACTGCGTTATTCCGCTAAATGATAGATTGATCCTTTTAATTATGATATCTGTATTGTTCGAGCTTCTGGTATCTAATTTCAGGTTCTCTGTTAGGGCTCAAAATAGGATGTATTAATCAAGATAATATCTTAATCAGTCCTCTGTTAGGGCTCAAAATAGGATGAATTAATCAGCATAATATCTCAATCGGTCCAAGAAAATTTCATCATAAATGTGGCATTCGTCGACAACATCAATCCGTTCTATTGTTCGGACTCTAATTTTACTTCCACTGGCCCTCCCAAGGGGTGGTAAGGAGGGCAACACCGATTGAGCAAAGTACGAGATGGACTCTCGTGGCTCTTTACCATCTGTCATTTCAAAGGCCAGCATGATCCATTTAAGCAAAGACCGTCAGGTATATTCCAACAAAAGTGACCAGAAAAAAGGGATAACCAAACCACACTCAAAGAGAAGTTCGTTGCCACACCCACAATTCCTGCCCAACATTCTTTGAGGAAGGCGTGGTATGTATGAAGGTTTTTAGTGAAAATTTTAGTTGCAGCTGCGTTGCCTCCCTGTCATCATGCAAACATCATGGCCTGCAAGTTAACATTTATAAAAAAATTTGTTAAAAAATACCGAAGGAAATGTTATGGCTTCCTTTTGCCTGTTCCTTTGTGCTTGCCTTGGCTGTTTTTCATTAGTCAAGGAGCGGACTGGATTTGTGTGTAGTTAACAGTGATATGATTTGCTTGCATAGAGTTTTTTTTCTTGGTGGACAATCGACTCGTAAAAGATTCATAGGCGAGGCTTGTTGATTTGATCGACTAGAATTCTGGATAACTGTTGAGAACGAACCAAGAAACTTCAAATTAAATTACCATAGAGCCAAGATGCTTCCTAGTTACCAGCAAATCCTGTTCCGACGTTGCAACATGAAAAGGTCTTTGTGCACCGTGCATGTGTGACCAGGCGTGGTAAAAAAAAAATTTATTCTTTCACACATCATATGCATAATTGTATGTACACATGATCAATCAGTATGCGGTGCATGCTCCTCTTGCACCATCATCGTGCAGGACTTTTTCTTGCAACATTGGTTTTGGCGGTACCACCCTTGCCACTGTGGTAGGAATGGGATTCGATTCGAAAGATTGTTAGTCCTTGCTTCAATCCTTACACAAGTAAATCCTCAATTCTGGGAGAGATGGCTCGGTTGACCTAGGAGCCTGGGCTCCAATCGAGGTTAAGATCAATAGAACAGCCTCTCCTATAAAAATTATGAGTAACCCAAAAGATCTCTCTTAAAAAAAAAAAAAAAAAACTTGCGAGATGTCTTTGAGCTGTCTTAGTCCATCTTTCTGCAGTATCAAGATGTATGTGTGTGATGCCCAATAGTCCCACATCGGGAAATTGAGAGTTGATTGTATAGTTTATAATCAGTTAAGCAAGGACAAGCACCAATTAGATCCTTTTGAGCTGTGGTGACCCAAGTTGGTGTGGTTTGTTCGTCTTGCTTTCTTGTAACGGAATGGGTCCGTGGATGCTGCGGACCCGAGCCGGATCGTTACAATATGGTATCAGAGCCACGCACCAGCCGAAAGTGCAGAAGCTAAGTACCACACAAGGCAAAGTGCTACATTGATGGAGCCACTCTTGAACCTATGGGGGCCACCTCTAGAATCTTGCCGGCGACGAGGACCTTGCCTCTATAAGGGGATAGATTGTGATGCCCCTCCCAATAGTCCCATATCAAAAAATCAGGGTTGGTTGTATGGTTTATAACCAGTTAAGCAAGAAGGATAATGCACAATTGGATCCATTTTGAGCTATGTGGCCCAAGTTGGTGTGGGCCTTATCCTCTTACTTTCTTGTAACGGAAACTGAATAAGTCCGCAGGTGCTGCGGGCTCGAGGCTGGATCATTACAGTGTGTATATATATATATCCCAAGTTAAATGCTCTCAATATCACAGCAAATATCCAGCCTCAATGGTAGTACCTCTATAATGGTAGTAAATAACTCCTTAGAATTCTTGAAAGCATAAACATATGTTGCCATTTGTTCTCTGATTATAAGAAGAGAAGATGAAAGGGAAGCCCAAGAATCATTCATGTTCAATCATCAAGAATTAATAAACATAAATGAAAGCATACCTGAATCATATTGCTTGATTGCTCTCCAAAGTCCTACGGTTAGCCTTCCAGATCAACACGTACTCCCAGAAAGCCCTTTAGAATTTTATTTAGGCTTTTCTTTCTGATGGGATTCAAAGAAGAAGATCGTACTTTCGATCCAAGGACATAACCGCTATATATAGATAATCTCATCATTATCTTTTAGTGTTTCTATTTTAGCCCATCATAAAAATAAAATAACCCCTTAGGTCTCTA
The DNA here is from genome assembly GCA_900491605.1 of Calamus simplicifolius. Lineage (NCBI taxonomy): Eukaryota > Viridiplantae > Streptophyta > Magnoliopsida > Arecales > Arecaceae > Calamus > Calamus simplicifolius. The sequence goes on along the minus strand of UESW01003833.1, from coordinate 611,929 downwards.
CACATTAAAGCGCCATACCTTATCAGATATATTAAAGCCCAAATCATTGAAACCTTCGCAACACATAATTATTTCACATACAAGCCCAATGTTGGATTAAAAATCCAACAATCTCCTACTGGGCTATATATGTAACTTTATAATTATGTTTTACAAAAATAACTAAATGAGCTCAATTTTACTGTCATTATCGAAATGTATCTATAACCAATCCGGTCCATCAACCATACCAACATAGGATCAAAGTGGCCTTCGTTGTATCTATCATAACTTGACCTATCAATGGTCACGTATGTTGACACAACTAAATGACATGGATCATAATGTAGATGTGTAGCATGAAAATTACATGTAATGTGATCTTAACATGCTTATTTTCAATTGGTCTTTAAACTTGAGTAAGATCAAAACTTTAACATAATTGTACAGAGTGTACTGAACTGAATGAAATACTTTATTTCTGATCAAAAAATATCCAAACACATAAGTGTGCATAAACCAAACATAAAGCATAAAATAGAAGCAATACAAACTCCTACTAAATCTAAGCATCGTCATGCTCTATAACACCCATGTGAGCAGTATGCTCATGAAAGACCTTGGGCGGCACACCCTTTGTAAGGGGATCTGCAACTATGGAGTTTGTCCCTATATGCTCTATAAAAATCCGATCACTTTGTACTCTTTCCTTTACAACTAGGAATTTGATGTCAATATGCTTTGACTTGGTTGAGGTTCTGTTGTTGTTGGAATACAATACGGCTGATTTGTTCACAAAATAACTTTAGTGGTCTTTCAATTCCTTCCAATATATGCAACCCAGTGACATTTTTTAGCCATATCCCATGATTGGATGTTTCATAATATGCTATAAATTCTGCTGCCATAGTAGAAGAAGCTATAAGTATTTGTTTTGCACTTCTCCAAGAAATAGCCCCATCACCTAACAAATATACATAGCCCGAAGTGGATCTTTTACTATCTTGGCATCCCGCAAAGTCGGAGTCAGAATACCCAATGATCTCAAAATGATCTGATTTCTATACGGAGCATGTAATATTTTGTTCTTTTTAGATATTTCATAACCCTTTTGGCTGCTTTTCAGTGATCCGTTCTTGGGTTGTTTAAATATTTGCCTAACACTCCAACAATGTACACAATATACGGACGCATAAAAACTTGAGCATACATTAGACTCCCTACAACCGAAGCATAAAGAATCTTCTGCATCTCTTCAACTTCAAGATTTCCTTTTGGGTACTGATTAATAATGAATTTATCTCCTTTAGCGACATGGGTATCATCTGGTTTGCAATTTTGCATGCCAAATCTCTTAAGTACTTTGTCGATATAGCTCCTTTGTGATAATCCAAGGATATCCTGAGAACGATCTCGATGTATCTAGATTTTCAATACAAAGGAGGCATCACAAAGATCTTTCATTTGAAAATTGCTTGATAAAATCTCTTGGTTTCGTACAACATGCTATATCGTTTGTGGCAAAAAAATGTTATCCACATACAAAACCAAAAAAATATTTACTCCCATTGAACTTGCGATACACGCAATCATCAACTGCATTCAGTTCAAAATTAAATGAGAGAATTACTTGATGAAATTTATGATACTATTGACGAGAAGCTTGCTTTAACCCATAAATGATTTTGTTAATTTGAAAATCATTTTCTTTGGGTCTCCTGATACAAAGTTTTCTGGTTGCACCATATAAATTGTCTTTAATGTCTCCATTGAGAAACGCCGTTTTGATATCCATTTGATGGAGTTCCATGTCATACTATGCAATAAGAGCCATGATTATCCTAAAAGAGTTCTTTGATAAATTGAAGAGAAGGTCTCTTTAAAGTCAATCCCTTCCTTTTGAGTATAGCCTTTAGCCATAAACGAGCTTTATACCTTTCCACATTACCCTTTGAATCATGTTTGGTTTTAAAATTTATTTGCAACCAATGGGTTTCACACCTTCTGGTAATGGGACAAGTTCCCAAACTTTATTATCTTGCATAGACTTATACTCTTCTTTATTGCTTCAATCCACTTTTTGAATTGGAACTTTGTATGGCTTGAAAAAGTTGACGGGATCATCTTCTATCATGCCATTATTTTCCTCACGTTCTGAAGAAACACTATATAGTCATCTGGAATAGCATTCTTCCTTTCTCTAGTGGATCACCGCAAAGGCACTTGTTCTTGATGCATTTGTTCTTGAGGTTGTTGAGTTTGTACCTGAGGGTTGAATAATAATTTTTGTTATTCTAGAATTGCAAGTTGATCAATGATGGAAACAAAAATATGATCATTGTCAGAAGCAACTATAGGAATAAGAATTAACTCCTTGTCAATAAGAGTAGTAGGATCCAATTCCTCCTCAAAGATAAAGTCTATAACTTTATTTCTCCCCCCAAACTCAATATCTTCAAAGAATGTTACAGTTTTGTCTCAAAAATTGTCCTGGATCATAAAACTTATAACCCCTAGATGCTCAGAATACCTACAAAATAGCTACTCATTGTCCTGCAGTCCAATTTCTTTTCATATGACCTATAAGGCCTTGCCTCAGCTAGACATCCCCAAACATAAAAATGCTTTAGACTAGGCTTTTGTCCTATTCAAAGCTCAAAGGTGTTTTAACAGCTGCTTTAGTTAGTATCTGTCAGAATTAGGCTGCTGTCTTTAGTGCCTCTCCCCAGAGTGACTCTGGTAAGGTAGAATGATAAATCATACTCCTTATCATATCCTTAAGAGTCCTATTTCGTCTTTCAGCTACACCATTCATGCTAGGTGACCTTGGCATGGTGTATTATGGGACAATTCCATACTTCTCTAGGTATCTGGCAAATGGTCCTAGACATTGTTCACCTGATCCGTCATATATACCGTAATATTCACTACCATGGTCAGATCTGACTCCTTTAATCCTTCTGTTGAGTTGAAGCTCAACTTCAGCTTTAAATGATTTGAATATGTCCAAAACTTGGGACTTTTCATGAATAAGAAATAGGTATGCATATCTAGAATAATCATCTATGAATGATACAAAATATTATTGACCATTCCAAGAAGGTATAGGAAATGATCCATAAATGTTTGTATGTATCAACTCTAAGACTTTGTAGTTCTATATGCATCCAATTTATTTGTTTTGGTCTGTTTGCCTTTAATGCAATCAACACAGACATTAAAGTCTGTAAAATTAAGGGAATCCAAAATTTTATCTGACACAAGTCGTTCAACTCTATTTTAGAGATGTGACCTAAGAGTTTATGCCATAATGTTCCTAAATTTTTATTGCAAATTTTATGCTTAGTACCTCGTAATTCATATTCATGGTTTCATTATAAGAAGAAACAATATTAAGCAAATATAGATTGTCATATATCATAAGAGAACCAGTTCCAATAATATTTGAATTTAACGAAAGACTAAACTGACTATTTTCAAATGAACAACAATATTCTAATTTGTCCAAAGCTGAAATAGAAACCAAATTCCATCTAAATGATGGTACTATAAAAGTGTCAAATCCAAATAATAATCAGAACTTAATAACAATCTAAAATGTTCAATTGCCTCCACATCTACTGACTTACCATCTTTCGCATAAATGCATCTTTCAGCATCAGTTGGCCTTCGGTAGCTCAGGAAACCCTCCATTGAAATACTGATGTTAGTAGTAGCACCAGAATCTAACCACCAAGTATTTCTAAGTACTGAAGCTATATTCACTTCATAACAGACCAAATTAAGAAATGTATCTTTCTTTTCATGCCATGCATGATACTTGAAACATTCCTTCTTAATATGTCTAGGCTTATTGCAGAAGAAACAACTGTCATTATCCTGATTTTGTTTCTTCGCTGGACCCTTAACAGCCTTATTCTTTCTTCTCTTCCTTTATCTTTACTCTTGAAGTTAGTGCCATTAAGGATCAGCACCGAATTGAAGTTAGCAGAATAGTAGCAATATTAGCTATATAAAAGCAATACATAAATAACATACTCATATAAATAATTAATACCAAACATTAATACATTTAAATAATGGTAAATCACATCTCAAGATACCCAATACAACATAATATCAAGTTTTTGGACAGTAATATTAACTGCTAGTGGTACTCTTGTTATAATGATCAAACACTAACAATAATGCATGTCAAATAATAATTTATCTTTGGATCGATTTATTACTCACATGTAAATCATTATAATCGTTACGTGTTTACCATCATACATATGTGTAGTTCAGCCAAGCATTAACCTTTCTTTGGAATGACTAATACATGCATGAAACATACACATACACAACATCCAACATCCTTCATAAACTATCTACATAAGAGGAGGTTACTTTGGTGATAAATTTCTTAGGCATAAAATACCATTAATTGGAATTTGATTGAACTTAAAAAAAAATAACGATATGCTATTTTGTGGTTCCAACTCATATCAAAAATAAAACTTATTCATTCCATCTTTATAACAGAAAAATAATTTATCCTAATGGATAAAGCTTTGCTTTATGGAACCAATTAAACCATATAGAAGGAGGTTGCTCATGCTCACATAATTAAAAATAATAATTTTTAATGAAAACTCAAATTCATGCATTAATGTTATGCATTAAATGTTTATAAAAAAATGGCTAAATGGGCGCTAGATTTCCGCTCCATCCAACGCTCGAAAAGAAAGGCCAAAGAATGAGTCCCACAAAATTTGGATTAGCAACGGCCAAAATTCCAAGCTTGTGTGAGAAGTGGATTTTCCCCTTGAAACATGGAACTCCACGCTAGATTTCGAGCGAAGCAAATTCCCAAAGCTTATGCAATGTGTACTAATTAAATTAAATGTAAATTTAATATTATCTATACTTTAACTTTATCTTATCAGATAAAGTTATCTGATCTATCTCTTAAAATAAAGAGGACCGTATGAGACTTACATATTAAAAAACTAGATTTACATAATTAAAAATATAATTGCCATCAAAACAAAATTTACAATAAATTAATAAGTATTTTTATCATGATTGCTAAATAAAATAAAGAAACATATGCACAAATATGAATATCAATGCATATAATCTAAAAATTTCTCAATGTTTCAATATAAATAGGGGCTTTGATACCAATTGTTGGAAATTAAATCTGAATCTTTGGCGAAAAACCAGCCCAAAAATCATTCATGTTCAATCATGAAGAATTAATAAACATAAACGAAAGCGTACCTGAATCTATATTGCTTAGTTGTTCTATAGAGTCCTGCGGTTGGCCTTCTGGATCAACACATACTCCCAGAGAGCCCTTTAAAATTTTCTCTAGGCTTTTCTTTCTGATAATAGAATTCAGAGAAGAATGTCGTACTTCCGATCCAGGGACCATAACCGCTATATATAAATAATCTTATCGTTATCTTTTAGTATTTCTATTTTAGCCCATTATAAAAATAGAAATAACCCCTTAAGGCCACACCTTATCATATACATTAAAGCCCACTGAAACCTAAGCTGATCACTTTTAATTGGGCTTAACCTTATTTGACCATTCACAACACATAATTATTTCACATACAAGCTCAATATTAAATTAAAAATCCAACAACAGTAACTTATTGACAGCTTCAAGCCTTCTTCAACAAGGGATAGCAACCACCATCCGGCAAAATTTCTACCGACCATAAATTAGAGAGAAACTAGTAAAAGAAGATGGAGCAAAATTTTTGAGTGAGAAAATTACAGCTCCATTTTAAACAAGGCCAGCCCGGCCATTCTCGCAACCACAACCAGATATTTCACAGCTACGACAATCAAAAGAATATATAAAGATTTGAAACATAACGAAGAAAGAAAACGCAGCAGCATTTTTAGCAGCAACTGGGACACAGTATCAAGCCATTCTCATTGCAACGACTGCATTGGATGTGCATCACATTCTCATCATCGTAGAGCTTGCGACTGCCGCTGCACTCGGAGCACATCACGAACCTCACCCCGGCGCACCCCTCGCACGCCGCTCCCCCCGATCGGTGATCGAGCGGCAGCCCCCGCACCAGCGGCAGCAGCTTCCCCCGCTCGTGAAGCCCCACCACCTCGTCGGCCCCTCCTATGTATCTCCCCTTGATGAAAAGCCTCGGAGGGATGGCCCGCCACCCCAACACTCTCCACAGCTCCTCCCTGAATTCTATATGCATCGATACGTCTCTCTCCAAGAACATAAGCTTCAAACTCTGAAGCAGAAACCTGACGCTGTTGCAGCCCTCGAACGTCTTCCTCACTCCTCTGAGCGTCGTCGTGTATAGAACTATGGCTTCCATCCCTCCTGGAGGGCACCTCTCCTCGAATCCCATCAGCGGATCCATGTAGTCCTCGTTTTTGCGGGGAACCTTCGATGGAGGCTCTTCATCATCTGCATGGGATTCACGTTCTTCGGGATTAATCCTGGCCCTGCTCCTGGCTTCCTCATAGCTTCGTATGTGGTCCTTCACCGCCTGCTCGAATGCGGCGAGAAGCTCGGGGTCGAATAAGGTGTCGGAGTTGAGATCCGGCCGTCGGAATGTGGGCATGCCGAGCTCGGAATTATGGTTTTCGGCCTCGGACTGGATGGAATTTTCTGGTTTCTTCTTCCAGGAAGTAATTGGGTGTTTAGGAGGTGACACTGGCCTGATGTTCTCTTTGTTTGCACCGAGTTCTAGCTCCTCGTCTTCGAGATCTCTCATGAGCTCGGCGACATCGATGATTTCGGGCTGGGAGCTGACCTCGACGTTGGTGTCTTCTCCTCCGGTAACGGGGAGGTCGCGGAGAATCCGGCCCGGGTTGGGACGAGGGAAGTCTTCGAGCAAGCCATCAGAGGCGTTCACGTGGAGGATTCGGCCTTCTTTGAGGTATCCGACATGGGGGATGGACGTGAGCTTCTTCAGGATCCTGCCTTTCATCCCCTTCATCTCTATTCCCCACTAATTGATAACCAGAATCCGGTATTGGTAAAAAAAAAAAAAAAAAGCTCGAAGAAAGAGGAGAGAAGGACAAAGAAAGTGGGGTTGTGTCGATTCCGCCCCGTAGATTAATTGAAAATAAGATTGGAATGATAAGGAATTGGGAGGATCAGAAGAAGAGGAGGAAGAAGAAGAAGAAGAAACGCTTAGCGTTCTCTGAAGCTTTCTCTCTCTTTCTCAAATCAAAGCACTGATGGCAACGGCTATAAAGTTGTGGGGTTTTAAATTTGAAAATAATTGCCACGAAACTAAAGCTAGGTGTTGTTGGCAACGGTCATAATTCCTGGAAGGGCCACCTGGTGGAAGTGGGGCCCGGGGAATGGGATGAGACGGATATGGATGCAATGCCTTTCACCGACAGGTAGTCAGTACTGTTTCCTGTGGAAGAACAAGCATGCGAGCGTGATAACAATCAAATCTCGCAGTCTAATTGCGTAAATTGGTGATAGAATATCTTTGCGTTAAGGCTCTAGAAGGCGATCTGGTTAAAGTAGTTTTGGCTGTGAATATAATTAATTGCTTCTGATCACACGCAAACCAGGGAGACTTCACAAGGTCTTGCCGGGGGTTGAGCATTGTGAGCAGCAACCGGAACCTCGTCGTACTTCTTCTGCCAACTTGTTAAACATGCTCTCTTCAGTGGCAGAATGACGACTTTTAAGGGACGAATCAGTGAAGTAATTAAGTGCATGGGAAGCAAATTTTCCTGAGGTCCAATTAATAGAAAGCCGCCTCTGTAAAACAATATACATTCTCCAGTTTGACCCCACAAGATAACTGGATGAAGAAGACAAGTAAAATGGTGAACCATGCAGTTTGGATGAACATGCATTCGTGTTTACTAGAGAAAAATTTGAGTGGAAAAGCTCGTATCTAAACCATTTCTTCTTTTATAATCCAGCAGAAATATGTAAAATTCTCAGTGATGCTGATTGATTACATTCGCACATAATGTTATGGATGGATACCATAAGGTCCTACCACATGGAAATCCATCCAGTTTTGTGGTATCAAAGAACCACAGACAAAGCATGACACGTGTAATAGTATTTGACAGCCGACACATATTGTACCACTGACAGCTGGCATAGTGGCACCATTCAGATCTCAGCAACAGATGAGGAGAATCCAATGCTGAAATCAAAGGTAACGCATGTCAGTTGCTTCCCATCTTCTCCCGTCATTTTCATTGTAAGTGCGTACGAGCCCTGCAATGAGGATGCACAATCATAAAGTTTAAAATAACATTATCAGAATGATCCCACGCCTCTTCTTCTTTATTTATTTTTTTGAGGGGGCGAGGGGGCGGGGGTTGGTTCCACTTCCGTTTACATTTCTCAATCTGTGCTGAGGATATCCTAAAAACACATGCACATAAAGGATGAGCAGTGGAGGAGTGGGAGGTAAACCAAGATAATAGAAGACAAAGACATTAACTCATCCCACTGATTGCTACTAAAATAAATTTTGATAACTACCATATACCACAGTAAGCTAAAAGAAACATGAAAAGAAAATTTTCGCATGATTTAACAGACATGCAAACTCGTGCACATGTGCTGGAGACTTGAAAACTATATTAAGAGATGGTTTTAACAGATAATCACACAGATAACATGCATAAACATTTAGATACATTTTTAGTAGATCAAGCAAGAAAAACAACTTGTGATAGATAGCACAAAAACAAATTGCCACTTTTGAACATCGGCTATGGACGAAATCTCATGAGGGTACAATTTGTGGTTACACACGTTCTAGTTTGCATAATTTTTCAGAACATCCACTCATTTCAGACAAGATCTTACATATAGGATAATTCGCCGCAGTGCTTTCAAGTTTTAAAGAAATGGGCAGCAAAAAACCCAGGAATAGTTCATCAGTCCAAGGTTATTTTTATATATATCAGTTTTTAGTTGTCCTTGCTTCGTTTCATGATCCCATCTGAAATCAAGGACTCCGGTAAGCATTCAGCAAAAAAGAAACCGTAATATCGTTTTAAAAAGCAGCTTACGTGGCTGCAAATTGTAATATCGTTTTCAAAAGCAGCCTATGTGGCTGCAGATGTAGCTTTGCCGCCATTTATGTGGATGCAGTCCCTTGACCAAACCACATTCCCTCTATGCAGTTGCTATATTTAATTGGGCAAAGATATAAGGTTCTAAACTAGCATTGTACAGCCAGGCCCCACTTAGTTCAACACAGCTGCAGCTTGTTCAGCATTAGCTGGCTGCATATGCACTTATGTGAGCCCAAGCAAGCAGTGTAGATTCACCAGATTTGTGGAAAGCAGCTGTGTACTTTGTTTTTGTGCTACTGCAATTAATGTTGCTACTGTTGTATCATAATTATCCTATTTTTATCTGCATTATGTAAATTAAAATATTTTTAAAAAATACAACTGCATGTGCATGTTACCTTTTAAAACAATGAATCATAACTTTAAAATCAGCATGCACAATTTCCCCCATCTTTTGCCCCCAAAGAACAACACACAACTGAAAGAAGCCCAAATATAAATGTGCAGCCTGAGCAACATGAGACCTCAAGATCTCTTTGTTTTTTATGCATGAATGAACTAGAAGCTAACCATAGCCCTTGGTGATTTTGTAGAAACTATAGCGTCATGATGCCAGGATATTGTTTCCTATATTTTTCCATGAACAAATCTATTAATGGACAAACATTTACCACAATACAGAAGGTTCAAGACTTCTTATGGCCCAACTACATTTTTCTCAAGGATCTTTCGAATCACTGAAAATTTGAAAAAACTTCAGTCTTCAGCATAATTCAAAGGGTTTAATTGAATGTGAACATAATATGTGGGGAAAAAAATAACAGCATCTTACCGGTGGGGTAAATGCAGGTAGTGTCTGTTTATGGGATATCTCAAATGCACCAGTTGAGACTGGGCAAGATGTCTCCTTGCAAAGGTCATGAGTTTCCGTGTAAACATGAAGTCCAAAATATATTACATCAATCAGCAATTTTCCTTGAGAAATGGTATCCCCTGCATCAGACCATCAAAAATGATTACTCATCCTGTGGCCAGTGCATAATAAATTATTCAAGCAGTGACCTACAAAAGCAAGTCCATATCGAAGAAATAACTGAGATACTTTGATACTTCCAAGAGTGCATCAAATAGATATTGCATTACCAACACAGATAACAAGGTCATAGGTATATTAATATTTCAATCATTTCCCTTAACCTTTTACTGCACGTGAGACCTAATATAGCTAGTTTGCAATGATGTATCACAGAAGAAATACAAGAAGGCAAAACACAGACAACAGACAACCCCATTAACATAGGTCTGATAAAAAACATCATTAAATCCATAAATCTAAAAATTGGGGTTTTAAATCAACCCACAAGTCAAAGAGCTGAATAGTTTATTTCAAGATCTACCATACCTATCCGCATTAATTGTATTGAAATGCCATTAAAATATCGGTACAGTATCAAGGTTTGATTTGGTATAAATAAAACAGATCTGAACCTGGTAAAGCTGTGCCCTATACTGCCTGGTTTCGAATGATACCATGGTTGGGTCGGGAGTGAGTAAAATGATTAGCAAGTTGTCTCTGTACGGAATGCATATAGGATCCTATCATACCAGTAATATATTGACATGGTTCTCAATATCAGTTTTGTAGGCCTTGATTTATTCTCACATCCATTCAAAGAATTATTTTCCAAAAAGAGATAACTCTCTATTTCCTAATATAAAAATGCTATATTTTGCATTTCTATCACATATTCCCTATGCATACGTTTGCGCAATGCATGCATGTGATGTGCATGCATGCATATGTACGTGTACGAGAGAGGAGATTTGAAATAATATCCTTTCAAAATGTGAAAACATCAATTTTACGATGCAAAATTGATAGCAAGTTTTAAAATTGAAGATCCACAGGTACGGATCATAATCAAGAATACTAAAATATCTAAAGCAAAAGAAATCAATGTGCTTCAGAGGTCTCCAACCCATGCATCAGATGGGCATAAAAAGGACAGCATCAACAGAATTAGTATGCTAAAATATGTCCTAGGCTATACAAATTTTGCATAAAAACCATTGATCTTCATGTACGCTTTCAAAAATACATATAAAACTAACCTAGACCGATTTAGGTGCTTCAAAATCAAAGAATACAAAGTACTGTACCATATCATTAAAATGGAATATTTGAGAACTTTGATACATAAGTGCAAGATATCAAGAATTTCTGTTCTGGTTTTAAAGCATTTTAGATTTTGTAGACCATGATCAACAGTCTGAATTTTTTTATTTCTGTTTCCATACAGATTTTAAATTAATCTAAGCTTCAATTCTATTGAAATGACACACCTCAACTATAGCTATCAAAAAGCCTAGGTGATTGCAAGCAACAAAAATAACCTATTAAACAGGTGATTGCCTCGGCACTGAGGAGGTCAACCATCCAACAAAGTATGAATCACTCGATTATTCTTTGGTTCAGTTACTTTGCTGTTATCACATTCTCACAGTATTTTAAATGAACCAACGCTTTAACATGCCTCAAACAATACAAGAGATCTTACAATTAAAAACACTCTCAAGATATAAATTGTAGTTTCCAAATTTTTATTAAACATATAAAAAAAACATCATACAAGTACAGACATATATCTATCTTAGCATGAGGGGATGAGAATGCAGAGCTTCCTCAGCTGTCCATCTTGTTGGAGGGGTAGAACGAAGGTCTAGAGTTTTTAATGGAACATTTACACAATGTTTATTTTGTTTTTCCTCGGAGTCCAATCAGATGTATCACCCACCTATTTGCATTTGTGAGTCATTTACAAAAAGAATTTATAAATTAAAAATAGTATTTTATGCAAAAAAACATTTTTTTTATGTAATATACATACAAACAAAAATATGAACATGTTGATCCTTTAATTTGAGAGTCCAAATTGTTGACCATGATATACACATTTTAACACATATCTGCTAAAATTTGATTGACTAGATAATTCTAGACCAAACTGAAATCAAAGCATGCTATCATTACATTAAAATTGTCCAATTTGCATCGATGTCATGCATGCACAAAAGGCCTCTAGAACACAATTTATGGTTTCCAAGTAATTTGGCCATTTTAGATCATGATTAATGGTATGGATTATTATTTGACAGAGCTACCTTTGAGTTTTTGTTGGTAGTATTTAAGGCCAAATATTATTGATTGTATTCTAGCTTCACCATACATAAGCGTAAATGGACAGATATATGCCAGCATAATTTCCAAGTTTTCAGTGAGTCCAACAGCCCACCCACCCCGGGGCCAAAAAAAAAAAAAAAGGGTCATATCCCTATCATGGCAATTTACAATGGTTACACTATGACAGACAGACCTTCATGCACACAGAGTAAGATAGAAGTTAATTATCATACACCAGCCTGTCAAAGCATACCCTTGTAGCTCATTCTGACTAAAGTTGTGGTACTTTAAAATAAAGTTCAGATCTTTCAGTTCAAATCACATTTATATGCGTTATGGCATTGCTTTCTCCATAAATGTTTCAGCAATGTATTTACCATCAATGTAGCTCTTGTTTAGTTGCTTGATAAGTCAGGCACCCTTTAAGGGCATTGGCATACACTTCTAGATGAGTTGGCCAATTGATATTTGGAATCATCAATTAGCCCTGTTCAATCAGTGTCTGATCATTGAGGAAACATGGGGTCATCCATAAAGAACATTTGGAAGGCTGTTCTTGTAAAAGTCGAGATTTCTTTTTGGACTCAAATTACCTGAGGCCACCACCTTAAAAGCTTCTCCAAGAATAGATGGGATTTCCTTTGGAGAACAATTTTCATATCTTACTAAAGAAAAAGGTTATTTCAAAAAACTTTTCTTAACAGTACTCCATTTTTATTTTACTTCTTTCTCAAGTTACCTGCACCTCAATAGTCTTTCAGTGAAAATCATCAGCACCATACCTACATGAGGCTTGATCTACTTTTGTTTTCATAGTCATGTTGAAACAAACCTTATTCAGTACCAACAACAGAACATCAATGAGCAAACCCATAACTTTTTTCCATATTTGCTCATCCCCGCAACATTTCCAAAATTCCATCATATTAGCGCATAAAACAATTACAGAAAAGTTGATTCCTCCATCAGATGCAATTAAAGGTGTCTTGTTTGTCTGAAGTCTGTTGTTTTGTTTGTTCCTTTTGTGAATAATCTGTTGACTATTAATTTTGGAATTGACCACTATTGAACACTCACTTTTCTCATATTTTAATACACCACACAGAATGCTTGGGAACTGAAGCAACTTGATTGCAAAACTTACATTTTTGGAGGAGTTTGCCTTCAACTGCTACTAGGAGTCATGAAGAGAGAGAAGGCCAGAAGGATAATGCTACCAATTGACCAGTCGCAATACTGAGATCCAGCTTGAAGAGAAAGACATGATGTGAGATGGTTGGTAAAGTGCTTTATGTTATATATTTATTGACCAAATGGACTCTGCATATATACAGTTAGCTGTGCACACATTAGGTAATCAAAAGGACATCATTGTGAGTCCTTGTTATTCACAAGTGGGGAATGCCCCAGGCCCCCTTGTTACTCAGAAATAAGACTTCAAAAGAAAACTAGTGACTATTGTCCTAAATAGTATATATTAATTTATTGGAAAACAATTATAATCTGAAATTCAAGAACCAAGGGGAAAAAAATAACAGATTAAGGCCCTGTTTGGATTAGCTACTCAAGCACCTTTAAATGGCCGTTGGCAGCTATTGACTAACAGCCATGTGAGATAGTTGTTGGCCAACAAGTAGATCAACAGTTAATCCAAACAGATCCTAAGCTTTATTACAATGGAATGTTCCAATTTAGAATTTTCACTACTAAAAATCTAAAAGAAATAATACTTACTTGGGACATTTGCCTTGAAGAAGCAATTAGTAAAATTGTCTTTAACTACTGTTCACATAACATCTCCGTTATGATATGACTTTGGCATAATTCTAATGGAGATTAAGAGGGGGTGGAAGGCAGCAAATGAAGAGGAGATAGTTCAAAGAAAGTGAGAAGCAGCAGACGGAATTATAAAGAAGAAAGCAAAGAAAAGCTGGAATAAAAAAAGGAATGAGGGAAAAGATGAAACGATGTTTCGTGGACATAGATAAGAAGAGGTGGAAGTGAGGAGTGGAAAAAAGAACGGAAAAGCCTGCATGAGAAATGAAGATGAAGGATTGTACGTTAGACAGAAAGAAAGGGCAGGGGATTAGGGACCAATAAGCCAAGTTCTACTCAATCTAGGGCCCTAATATCCAAGGCCAACCCAGGCTTGTAATGTAACAGATTTGCAAGCTCCAACCTACCTAAATGTTCAAATGAAGGTATAGTACTAGATTTGACCTTGCCTGCTTAAGAATGTCGTAAAACTTTCCCATGATGCACATTGAAAGATTTAATCCAAGTAATTTCTTATCCCACATTGAAACATCGATATGTCTTTCCTACTTTGTTTGATCTCAGCTATAAGGCTGTCAATTTTGGACCCAACTCTACCTGACCTGCTTTCAATCTGCTTAATCCAATCTAGCTTGTTCATGGGTTAAGCAAGCCCAACTTATTGGGTAGGTTGAATCATGTTCAAGTTTAATGTTTTCTGACTTGTTCTATCATGATACTGTTGACATATAACACTGTAGCAACCAGTCTCTTCGCTGCTCCAAATACTCCACCTTTTCTCCCCTCCCTCTCTTCTTATCTCCTTAACCTCCTTTCATCTCCATCAGCTTGAGACCACTGCACCACACTTTCAGTCACTTCCTATGGTATCATTCTCTTCTATCTCCTTCACTCCCTTTCCTCTCCTAGGCTTCCCTATCAAACTCGGTTGGTCACAAATCCACTCTCTTGACTCACTAGCAAGATTGAGTCAAGCACGATTGACCTGTTGGTGGGTCAAGTTGGGTCTAGGTCATGCTATTTAGTCTTGATGGTTGAGTTTGATCCACCTCAACTTGATTCATTGCCCCCTTAGTCACATGCGTAAACAACTTCCTTCTAAATCAATGATGGCCTGCAGGCTGTTCTATACAACTCAATTTCAGCCTAAGATGGTCCAAAATTGATGAGTTAGCTAGTCTCACTTCACTATAGTATCAGTTGTGGACAAATGGATTTTTCTTTCTTTCTTTTTCCTTGGAAAAAGGAGGGGGGGAGGTTAAGTAAACATCAATCACATAAGCAATCCTTCACAAGAAGTAATTTAGAGATCTCTGATCAGAAGAATGTTGACTATAATTAAAGTATTAAAGACATTGCATCTCCATTGAAGTTTCTTCCAAATTAAGCTTAAAAAATATGATTATATTGCAGGGATGAATGTGAACCACGGCCCTGCAATATCTCAATAGTGTACCAGCCAGCATTCCCTTAAAGCATCCCCCTACTGAAAGGTCAAGATACCAGGGTCACGCCAATAATGTATCAACAAGCATTCCCTAGAAGTATCCCCCCTACTGAAAGGGTCAAGATACCAGGGTCATGCCAATAATGTATCACCCAGCATTCCCTAGAAGTATCCCCCCCTACTGAAAGGGTCGGAATACCAGGGTCATGCCAATAATGTATCAACCAGCATTCCCTAGAAGTATCCCCCCCTACTGAAAGGGTCGGAATACCAGGGTCATGCCAATAATGTATCACCCAGCATTCCCTAGAAGTATCCCCCCCTACTGAAAGGGTCGGAATACCAGGGTCATGCCAATAATGTATCAACCAGCATTCCCTAGAAGTATCCCCCCCTACTGAAAGGGTCGGAATACCAGGGTCATGCCATGTCGTAATCCATCAGAACACGTCCTCTAGACGTGTGTGTGGTATGACAGGATAAAGGAGAGCCGTGGCGACACATAACAGTACCTCACATCACATCAATACATCAATCATGTAGTAAAACAGTGGATTATACTTACTGAACAATTACATGTAATATATCACATCAATATCACAATAACTGCATCTCTCATGCATAGCAACTGCATCTCTCATGCATAGCAACTGCATCTCTCATGCATAGCAACAGCATCTCTTATGCATAGCAACAGCATCTGTCCCCTCATGCATAGCAACAGCATAGCAACGGCATCTCACATGCATAGCAACAGCATAGCAACGGCATCTCACATGCATAGCAACAACATCTCACATGCATAATAACTGCATCTCACATGCATAGCATCCACATATGAAATCGTAGTATTCATCTACTTACACAATTAGCCAATAACAATTCACAATTTAACTACGCATATCCTGAATTACTTATTTAATACACTGATAACTGGTTTACTTACCTTCGCACGCAATCCAATAGATATATCATCTAATCAGATGTCGGGGTACCTACACAATTAATTGATTAAAATCTGGATAATGAAATGATTCCTAAGACTCTACCCTGACCAATCAACGGGCCCAACTTCGGACTCGAATATCTCTCACCATACTCACTCAAATGGGGAAGTAAAATCATCCCCAGAAACTAGATTCAACCTAGATTCCAACCATATAATTATTTATATTTTTGGCCCGTTACAGAGCCCAAAAACCAGCCCAAAATCTCAATGCAGCATGGCCCAAAAGGCCTGAACCGGCCGGCCCAGCCGGCCCGGTTCAGCCTTAAATCACCCGATCCCCTGTTTCTTCCGAAACAGGGGATGGAGAAGACGCCGGCGGCCAGGGCCGCCGCCGGCCGAATCCACGGCGGTCCGGCCACCGGAGGCCGGGCCAGAGCCGGCCGCCGCCGCGGCCGGCCACACTCCCTCTATCATTCTCTCTAAATCGTCCTCTCACTCTCCGATTTCATCCGCTCGGACTGTCACCATGCCGGCGGCTTCTCCGGTGAAATTGGGGGTGGTCCGGCCACCATTGGCCGGACCGGAGCCGGCTGTCGCCGTGACTTGCCTCCCCCCTAAATCCAACCTCATCAATTTCGCTCAATTCATCTTTAATTTCTTCAATTTCTCTCTAATCGTCCGCACGGCTTCAACTGTGCCGGCGGCACGGCCGGCCACCGTGGCCTGTCGCCTCCACCGGCGCCGGGCGTGCGTCCGGTGGAGGTCCGGCCGGCCATGGTGGCCGGCCGTGCCGCCGGCACAGTTGAAGCCGTGCGGACTAAAGCTGTCACGCCCCAGACCCAAAAATTTTGAGCTAGGGTGACAACCCGCCGCGTGCCGAGCACGCAAGGCGTCCCGAAACATGACACTGAATTCAAGAAAAGCAACAACCTATATATCATTCAAGTCCATGTCTTTAATACAATCCATAACTAAAGATTTGGGCTACAAGCCCTACACATAAGCATTACAGGGGTTACATCAACATATAAATCCACTGTATAGAAGCTCCAACGAACCTATGGTTCCTTACACACCACAATGATAAAGTCTGGGCATCAAACCCTACACATATATAATATTGGGGCTACAACAAAATAATGATCTGGCTTATTTAATAGAAGATCCATCACCCCAAAATCCATCTTCAACCTCGTGGCTCTGATACCATATAAGCTGTCACGCCCCAGACCCAAATATCGGGCTAGGGTGACAACCCTCAAGAAGCAAGCATATGCTTTTACCAGTATACGCAGAGAGAGTGAATGTAGCTGGCTTGCCACGTGCAATTGGATCTGGAGATATGTCAACACCACTGATCTTAACTGCATAGTCAGCTCCCGTTTCTGCAAAATTACACATGAAAGGAACTCAATTCACAATTAAACATACCACCAAAAACTCAAAACAATCCTAGAGTTCAACAATGATCAAACAATTAAACAAGAAAATATGAAATGGCTATGAGATTTAGAAAAATTAATTAATAACAGAATAAGTAAAAAAAATAATATCAAATTATTACAAATATCAAAAATTAAACTATTAAGAAAATAATTTAGTATAAGAGAACCAAGGGATCAAAAGAATCATAAGGTCAAACTAAAAAAGAAACAAGCATATGAATCAACAAAATGAATAATTAAACATCATTTCAAGCTCAACCCCATGCCTAGCATAACGAATAATAGCGCAAGCTTTTAGAAGAGGTATAGTTGTGAAGAAGATGGAGGAGGCACTTGAAATTGTTTGACCTGGACATAAGCTTTCTTTGACGAATAACATCTACATATAAAAATGTAGTTTGGGGCCTTTAAAACCATATTTGTATGCTCATAATAAGGTAAGAGATGAAGGTAACAAAATTAAAATTTTATTTAATAGAAACAAAACAATTTTTTAACAAGATAGGAGATATTTTTTCCTTAATCATTATATATGTCAGTATTTATGGGCACAGTTAAATGCAATTGAAGTTTAGCTAAATTTTTGACATGATCAGATAATTTTTTTCCTCATTTTTGAATATGCACAATCTCCCCCAAGGTAGAAGTTTCTAAATTCACCAAGAGAGATGTCAAACTCTCCTATAAGACAGATGGGGGACCAGATTTTCAGATCACTGGTCCATCGAGCATCTTAAAACCAGTTTGGCGTAAATATATATATATATATATATTCCACCTTGCTTTGCACACACAAACTGGGAATAGCAAGGGCATGGCACATTCCTTTCTTATTATGCAAGATAATCAAAAAAGCATAATTCCACCCATTGTCACATGATGCAACCAAATATAAATTAAATAATTTTTCTCAAAAAATCGCTCAGTACCATTTTGTAAGGCAATAATTCCAATAAATAATTCTCCGAACTAAAAACCAATTGCAAAAAGAAAGAAAGTCAAGACTCCCGAATTGCTGTGCATGATGGATCCGGAAAAGACAAAAGGAAATGGTTTCAGCAACCGACAGTAGGGAATTAATTGGCATTGACATCAAAATCCTTCCAAAAAAAACCATAAAGAAAGCGACATTAAGCATGCGCAAAGAGTTTGCGGAATTCCACCTAATACACCTCACCAAAATAAATCAGAGGCCAAAAAAAGATACTAACGTATACTTCTCAAAAAAATGAAAGAAGAAGAGCAATCGAGAGACGGAAAGAGATTCGAAGAACTCACTGCAGTACTCGACCGGGGAGGCGAGGGCGGCGAGAGGGAAGAGGAGGCAGGACGCCAGAAGGATAGAGAGGACGAGCCCAAAGCGAGAGGCCATCACCTACTTCGCAGATCGATCTGGAGCCAAAGAACGACGGTGAGAGCGGAATTTGTAGGGTTTTGGCAGGAGATAAAATGGAGCCCTGGACTTCTGTAGGAAATTTGTTGAGAGAAATAGAGGATATATTTAGATATTTCCAGAACTGTGGGCAGTTGAAGGAAGGCGAAGGCTACCAACAGACGGAAGCCGACCACCGAGGACCGTCCGCTGCCCCTCAAACAAAGAGCATGACAGGTAGTTGGGCGAGAACACGCAGGTCTCATGGCGTGCGCTGGACTTCACCTTTGAAATTGGAATTTTGATCTTTAAGCTTAACTTCAAGAGATGTTTACAAGATCTAAATTTAATTATTCATCAACTAACAATAATAAAGTGATTGATAATATTATTTTTTGGAAATAACTATCAATAATAACGGCTGAGTCTTCAAACGCATTCATAGATGTTTAATATTAACTTTGTCATGGGCAAGAAGGCTCAGCCTTTTTAATATATTTTTTTAAAAAATTTATTTTTCTTCTTAAAATAGCTAGAGTAGAGATTAGGCATAATCTAGAGTTTGTCATGTTATTCCCAAACACTATCTTATTAGTGTTTTCTTAGTCATCTTATATGCTTTTTATCCTATTATAATATATGAATCCAATGACATAACCCTTCATTTTTAGAATGGTAACCAAAGGGAAACTTGCTATGAGGATCTTTAATTCTACGATCCATTTGATAAGTTACAAAAAAAAAAAAAAAAAAGAACATAAGGCATGGCATGCCAAGAATATGAGGCAATACCAAATTATACATGCATTGAATGATGTAATAAAGTAGATTTTAGATTGTATAATAGATTTTAAATGCTCATGGTGAAATTATTTTTTAACTAAAAATAGTTTTTGGTATGCCTCATAGGATACCATATGATCATCATTGTTAGATTTGCATGGCTTAACGTGATGAAAGCATCTTAGTGGCCGTACGCAAGGGATCTTAACTCTTAAAAAGGCATGTTGATATATAACAAAATTATTCAAGGGCATCAATTAAAATAGTTCAAAGAAGTTGATGAGTGTTGGCCCAGATGTCAATCCAAGAGGGGATGAATTGGGTTCTTTAAAAAAATTTAACAATTAAAACTTAAAACCAATTAAATTAACTAGCAAATCAATGCAACAATGTAAAGCATAATTAGAGAGAGAGATAGAGGCAAGCACGATAAACACAAGAAATTTATAGTGATTCGGTGTAACCAACACCTACGTCCACTCCCAAGCAACTCTTGGGTCCACACTATAATCATCCAAATTACAGTCGAGTTGTTTTACAAGCTCACAACTCTAACTTGTTGTTTTACACGGGATCACAATGAACCCAGCTGTTTTTTCCGGATTCACCAGCACAAAACCCAATGTAAGCTACACTTAGCTTACCCCGAGGTTAACAACCTCAACTAATTCAATCCCCTGATCGAATTAGCAAACAACAATTCAATAAATATTTTACAGCAATTTTAAAGCTCCTTAAATGAGCAAATATGTAATATAAATGAATAAAGGTTGGAAAAGCCTGATTGAAGCAAGATTGATGTGAGCTTTTCTTCTTTTCCTCCTCTCTTTTGACCGGTTGAATCAAGATGTAGCTTTGATTCTTGAAGACGAAGCTTTAAAGAGAACTTGAGGAATTAGGGCTTTTTGGCTTTTCTCCTTTCCTTCTTTGAGAATCCTTTGAACTTGAACTACTTCAAGCTTTTGGATTGCTCTTGAATCTCTCTTGGAATGGGCATGGACTCAGAGATTTACTCTTTTCTTTTTCACTGGATATTTCTCTCGATTTTTTCGGATATTTTCTTTATTTTTCGTTCTTCTTTTTTAAATGGACGAATCCCTTCTTTATATAGAGATTAGGTAAGAAAATAGTCGTTACAGGATAGGTGGATTGCTTCCTCACGCAAACAACTAGATCCTTTGGGGGTTAGGTAAAGAAATGTTACCGTTAGAGCTGATCTTGCACTTTTGAAAATCGTTTCTGACATGTTGGAGTCGGCTCCAACTTTTCATGTATCGGCTACAGATTGTATTTCCATAAATAGCAAAAAGTTGATTCGATGAGGAGTCGGCTCTGATTTTACAAAGTGTCAACTCCCCTTAGACTGGAGTCAGCTCTCGAAAACTGATGTGTCAACTCCTGGAAATGCTCAAAAAACCAAGTCTTTGTTCTCAGATTGGAGTCGGCTCCCGAAATTCATGTATCGACTCCGACTACTGAAGCAGAAAACAGTTTCTCTGTATCTCATATTGGAGTCAGCTCCACCTATTCATGTGTCGGCTATGAAACGTCAGGTGTTGGCTCCGAAACTCTAGGTGTCGACTCCAAACCGTGCCGAAAATATATAACTGCTCTGATACACTCTGGAGTCGGCTCTAATGGTTCTAGGTGTCGGCTCCAAGTTCTGAACTTCAATAAATTCTATTTAAACTCGGTTCAAAACTGATTCTAAGTGTCATTTGAATAAACAACCAATCTTAATACCTGAAACACTTATCAAATTTATCAGAAACACAATGAATATACTCATGGCTTTTGTTAATCATCAAAATCAATAATTGGGTAAATAATTTCTCAATAATTTCTCCAACAATCTCCTCCTTTTTAATGATGACAAAAACACTGAGTATATGCATAAGCAATTAATGCATAATTACTACTCAATTTAAAATAAAGGTTAAGCTCCCCCTTAATGAGGTAGCTCCCCTAAATTTGTGCATATTAAGTTCATTGAATCTTCATACATATCTTGAATTCATTTGAACAAAATGTATCATTGAAGTATTATTCTTAAGTGTCATTCTCTTTATTATCTTCTCCCATTCAATTGTAACTTTTATGCATATACAAATATCATTTACTTCTCCCCTTTTTTGTAATCAACAAAAAGGTTAAGAAGTTGCAAATAGTATAGATCAATGCATTAAACATTAAGTGAATCAAAATTCAATCCAAGTCACTCAATATCAAAGTTCAATGATAGCAAATATGATATTCATTAAAGTATCAATGCATTACATCACAATTGCTTTCATACATCATTCAACTATAACAAAATGTTACTTCAATTACAACAAAACATCAAAATATATTAACCTAAACATCAAATTCTAATTACATCAAAAGCAAATCAAACATCAAAAGCTAAAAACATCAAAATCTAAGGAGTCTTTTGAGTTCTAAAATTTTTTCCATTCCTTCACTTTAAATCTTGATAAATTCATTCAATCTTCTGTCAATAAATGCAGATGCCACTGTAATTTTTTCTTATAATTCTGCATTGCATTTTGAATATATATCTGAGTCTCCTCCTATGTCCTTGATCTTTTCAAATATATGCATTAACTCTGTCTTCAAGGCTTCTGAAGATGATCCAAAGATGACTCAATGTTTCTAATTTTGTCTTCCAAAGAGTAACACATTTCTCTTATACTAAGCAATCTACTATCAATCTCAATCTTTATTCATTCTTCATGAATACCAAATAACTCCTTAAGCTGCTCTATCTGAACACTAGAAAAACCAGCAGAAGAAACAGGCAATGGTACAGGTGCAGGACTGGAGTAGTGCCGGTGGTGATGATGATCTAGGCTCTGGTGATGGATGCCTCACTGATGGACCTGCCCCTGATGGTAGTGGCTCCAATATCGGCTGCTCTCTCATCCAGATGACCTTTTCTTTCCATCTGCCATCCACCTTTACAAATCCCATTCAATGCACTGTAGCAAGACTGTAATAATCTGTGTGCCTAAGGTTTTTCATGGGCTCACTATCAGAAATAACAACTCTTACTTTTGAATGCCATGGTCAGGATCATTCCATAAGGCAAGGTCGATTCTTCTTGTTCCCAGCCTCAGCCATGTACCAAATCATCATACCTGCTAGGTTAATTGGCTGATCCATCAGAACACTGTCTATAATCACTATGTCTCACTCTGAGACATACTCAAACCTATCAGTTTTAGGAAACAAGATCCTACCACATATATTATGTAAAAGTCTAAGCTCAAGGGGCAACTGGTTTGCCCTAACTTCCTCAAACTCAGTAAAATCTTCCTAACATCCTTGACAAAGCACCAGCCCGGTTACTGTGACTGTTAGCAATTAATCCTACAACAAGGATTTTCAAAAGATTACCTAAAATTTTGGATGTGAGATGGATTCTTCTTCCTTAACCATATGACTAATCCTCCATCTCCTCTTGACAAATTGAAGTAAAATTCCTTGACTAGAGCCGGATATATGGGAACATCTAAGGAACATACGTTTTCCCAACCGAGCTCCTTGATTTATCGCCCAATAGCAAAACCCTCGGCCTCGAAAAAAATCAAAATCCACTTTCCTTCCCATAGTGATGATTCGGCCGGCTAGAGTATCAATTTGTGGTAAGGAGGGGCTAGGTATAGTACTAGGAGTGGATGCGGTTGAGCTGGAGGACGAATTCGGAGTAGGTTCACGCGCAGGACGCCTTGCCGTACGCTTCCCCGTCGTAACTCTACCTCCAAACAACGATCCTCTATGCTTGGGTACCATTGAGTGCTATGGAGAGGCTAATTTGAGAAATTTAGGGTTTTGGGAAGAGTTTGAAAGAATTTGGAAAGCCTTGGTGTCGAGTGAAATGATGGAGGTGTCGACTCTGCCCTAAATAAGTCAACCTGGGACCACTTGGAGTCGACTCCCGTAAAATGAGGTGTCGGCTTCAGGTCGCTAACACAGTCAGCACCCGAAGTGGAGTCGACTCTGAAAAAGCAAGTGTCGGCTCCAAAGTCTCAGGCAAAACTGGAGTCGACTTCGATACCAGAGAGTCGGCTCCAAGACAGTTTCAGAAAAAAAAAGAGAGTTTCAAAGGATCTAAACTTGTCCGGATTGACATCAAATTTTGGCTAAATCAACTTTGGAATGTAATGAATCAAGGGGTTCAAATATCTAGAAAATCATCCTTAAAATTATAAGAAAATTAGAAAAAATGATTGAATTCTAGATAATCATTCCTAGGAGATTTAAAATTCATTCCAATGGATCACAAACTCCTAATTATCCTCTAAGATAACAAAATCTTTCTTCACTTAGGGGTTTTGTAAAAATATCAGCTAATTGTTCATTAGTACAAACATAATCAAGACAAATGTCATTATTAGCTACATGTTCTCTAATAAAATGATATCTAATTTCAATGTGTTTAGTTCTTGAATGTTGGATTGGATTCTTAGTTAAATTGATTGCACTAGTGTTATCACATCTAATTGGTGTTTTATCAAGTGTTATACCATAATCTTCAAGTTGTTGCTTAATCCAAAGGATTTGAGCACAGCAACTTCCAGCTGCAAATATTCAGCTTCAGCAGTTGATAATGCAACCAATTTTGCTTTTTGCTAAACCAAGAGATTAAGTTACTTCCTAAAAATTGGCATGCACCACTTGTACTCTTTCTATCTAATTTACAACCAGCATAATCAAATCATATAAGCAATCAAATTTAATGTTGAGTCTCTAGAATACCATAATCCTACATTTTTAGTTCCATTTAGATATCTAAGTATTCTTTTTACTGCAATTAAGTGAGATTCTTTAGGTTCAGATTGATATCGTGCACATAAGCATACTGCAAACATGATATCTGGTCTACTGCTGTTAAGTAAAGTAGAGATCCGATCATACCTCTATAATATTTTTGATCAACAGCTTACCATCTTCATCTTTATCTAACTTGCATGAAGGACTCATTGGTGTTCCGAGAGGTTTGACTTGTTCCATACCAAACTTCTTGAAATTTCTTTTGTGTACTTTATTTGGTTGATGAAGATTCCTCTCTTTCTTGTTTGATTTGGAGTCCAAGGAAGAAGTTGAGTTCTCCCATCATGCTCATCTCGAATTCACCCTGCATTAACTTAGCAAATTCTTGATACAAAAGATTGTTAGTAGCACCGAATACAATATCATCTACATAAATTTGTACTACTAATAAATCTTTATCTTTTCTTTTCAAAAATAGGGTTTTATCAACATTTCCTCTAGAAAAATTATTTTCAATTAGAAATTTACTTAATCTATCATACCAAGCCCTAGGTGCTTGTTTTAAACCATATAGTGCTTTGTGTAATTTAAAAACATGATTTAAAAATTCATGATCTTCAAAACCTGGGGGTTCTACATAAACTTTCTCATTTATAAAACCATTTAAAAATACACTTTTAACATCCATTTGAAATAAGTTAATATTCATATGACATGCAAATGCAAGTAATAGTCTAATTGCTTCTAATCTAGCTATAGGTGCAAAGGTTTCATCAAAATCAATTCCTTCTTGATTATATCCTTTTGCAACTAATCTAGCTTTATTTCTAATTACTATGTTATTTTAATCTAATTTATTTTAAATACCCATTTAGATCCTATAACAGAATGACCTTTGGGTCTATCAACTAAGGACCATACATTATTCCTAGTAAATTGATTTAATTCCTCTTGCATAGCTAACATCCAATTATTATCTTTTTCAGCTTCTTCAATGGTTTTAGGTTCTATATGAGACACAAATGCAAGATGATTATTGATGTTCCTCATTGATGATCTAGTTCTTACTCCTTGAGATGGATCACCTATGATTAAATCCTTAGGATGACCATAAGCATATCTCCAATCTCTAGGCAGATCTACATCATTACGAGTAGTATCAATAACATCATTCCTAGGTGAGTCATCATCTTTAGCTTCTTGTTCATGATCTGAAGATACATCTATATTCAACTTTTCAATATCTCTTTCAAGCAAAATTGTATCTTCCTCATCATCAATCTTTTCAGAACTTGATGCTAAAGATTCATCAAATACTACATGAATTGATTCTTCTACAATTAAATATTTCTTATTAAATACTCTATATGCTTTACTAGATGTTGAATAACCTAAAAATATGCCTTCATCAGATTTTCATCAAACTTTCCAAGATTGTCCTTACCATTATTATGAATAAAACATCTACAACCAAATGCATGAAAATAACTAATGTTAGGTTTCCTATTATGCCATAGTTCATAGGGAGTTTTTTAAGAATTGGCCTAATTAAAGCTCTATTAAGGATGTAACATGCCGTGTTTATAGCTTCCCCAGAAGTATTTTGGAAGTTGGCTTTCACATAGCATGGTACGGGCCATATCTTCTAATGTTCGATTCTTCCTTTCTACAACTTCATTTTGTGGTGTTCTAGGTGCAGAAAAATTATGATGAATGTCATTTTCAATACAAAAATTTTTAAATTGATGATTTTCAAATTCTGTGCCATGATCACTTCTAAGAGACACTATGGTGTTGTTTTTCTCATTTGTGACTTTCTTGAAAATTTCAGAAATATCGAGAAAGTCTCATCCTTGTGAGCCAAAAACAATACCCAAGTGAATCTAGAATAATCATCTACTATCATAAGATCATATTTTTTTCTCCTAGACTAGTGGTTCTAGTAGGGCCAAAAAGGTCCATGTGAAGTAGCTCTAGTGGCCTAGAAGTGGAAACAATATTTTTAGATTTGAAAGAATTTCTAGTTTATTTTCCAAATTGACATGCATCACAAATTCTATTATTTTCAAAATCTAGTTTTGGAAGTCCTTTAACTAAATTCATTCTTATTAATTTTAAAATTAGGTGTGTG
Organism: Calamus simplicifolius; assembly: GCA_900491605.1. Taxonomy (NCBI): domain Eukaryota; kingdom Viridiplantae; phylum Streptophyta; class Magnoliopsida; order Arecales; family Arecaceae; genus Calamus; species Calamus simplicifolius. Next base: position 585,045 of record UESW01003833.1, on the reverse strand, counting down.
CTTGCATGACCTAATCTACAATGCCATAGCCATCCAATCTCATTTACTTTAGCATTATCAGCAATTAAGCAATGGTTACTAGTAGACAAATTGTCTAAATCAATTAAGTATACATTGCCATTTCTATTACCAACAAATATAATGCTATTGTCTATGGGATTAGAAACAGTGCAAATAGAAGCTTCAAAGGAAACTTTGAAACCTTTATCACATAATTGGCTAATGCTAATTAGATTATGCTTTAAACCAACAACATATAAATATTTTCTATAAAATGGATGGAGTTATTTGAATTTTACCAAATCCCATAATTTGGCCTTTGCCATTATCTTCAAAAGTAACAACTCCTCCTCTTTTATCTTCAAGGGTGATGAATTGATCTTTGTCACCCGTCATATGCCTTGAGCAGCCACTATCAAGATACCACTTTCATTTTGATCCTTTGGCCGTAAGACACTCCTGCAAGATAATCAAATCTATGTTTAGGTACCCAAGCTTTCTTGGGTCCTTCATGGTTAGTCACAATAAAAATTGTTCTTTTTGGAACCCATATTTTCTTGCTTTAACATTTAAGTTCTTATCAGTTTTTCTAAAATTGCATTCAAAGCTTTATGTCCTTTCTTGTTACAGCAATAACATGAAACATCATTTTAACTTGTTCCTTTATAAAGAAATTTTTAACAAACTTTTGTTTCATGTTAGGCCTATAACCTAATCCTGCTTTATCAAATACAGCTCTTTGATTACTTAATATAAATTCAAATTTTTAGAACTATATGTAAATTTATCAATAATATTTTTATATTTATCAGTTTCTTTCTTTAAACTAACATTTTCATTAAAATTAATTCTTTTTCTTTTATCAAAATTTCATTTTTAGATTTCAGTTTTTCAACTTCATGAGTTAGTTTATCCTTTTCTTTGACAAGATTTAGATTTTCATTTTTCAAAGATTTATTTTTAATTCTCAAACTTTTGAAATCATTGACTAGTTCATTGAAAGCGTCATATAACTCATCAAAAGTGAAATCATCATAAGGGGTTTCAGAACTTACCTCATTGTCATCGTTTGCCATGAAGCAAATATTTGCAACCTCTTTTTGTTCTTCTTCAGATGAAGACTCTTCACTGTCACTCCAAGTTGCAATATAGGCCTTCTTCTTCTTCTTGTAACCCTTCTTTAGTTGAGGACATTCAGATCGAAAATGCCCCAGCTTTTTACATTCATAACATGTCAAGGGTTCTTTTTCTTTGTCCTTATCCTTTCTTTTTCTCTTTCTCCTTCAATTTTATTCCAAACTTTCTCTTGTGGAAGGGTCTCCTTTGGATAAATTTCTTAAATTTCTTAGCTAGGAGAGCTGTCTCATCATCTTCCTCTTCTTCTCACTGCTGCTTGTTTCTTTTCTGCAGCCTTAAGAGCAATGGTTCTTTTCTTTTGACCTCTTCCTCTTGATGTTGTTTCATGGTCAGTTCATGGGTCATCAAGATCCAATAGCTCCTCCAAAGGTAGAACATTGAGGTCTTTGGCTTCTTAGATGACAGTTACTTTCGCTTCCCATGATCTTGGAAGAGGCCTAAGTATTTTGCGTACCAATTCAGAGTTAGTATAAGTCTTACCAAGACTCTTTAAACTATTTACAATATCAGTAAATCTAGTGTACATGCATGTGATAGTTTTATTTTGTTCCATGCTAAACAATTCATATTTGTGCACTAGAATATTAATTTTTGATTCCTTAACTTATTAGTACCCTCATGAGTAACTTCTAGTCTATCCCAAATTTCTTTAGCAGAAATGCAAGTAGAAATTCTATTAAATTCATTTGCATCTAAAGAACAATATAAAACATTCATGGCTTTTGCGTTAAGCTAAGCCAATTTGCTATCGTTCTCATTCCAATCCCTTTCGGGTTTAGGAACTATTGAACCATCTACTACGTGTGTGGATGTGCTAGGTCCATTAATGATTACACTCCATAGTTCATAATCTAAAGCTTGAATAAAAATTCTCATTCTAGCTTTCCAATAAGAATAATTTGAACCATTAAATAAAGGAGGTCTATTTATGGATTTACCTTCAGCAAATGAAGATCCAGCTTGAGCTGCCATTTGGATCTTTGACTCTTGATCGTTAGATCAAACTGAAATGAGCACAAGCTCTGATACCAATTGTTGGCCCAGATGGCAACCCAAAAGGGGGGGTGAATTGGGTTCTTTAAAAAAATTTAACAATTAAACTTAAAACCAATTAAGTTAACTAGCAAATTAATGCAACAATGTAAAGCACAATTAGAAAGAGAGATAGAGGCAAGCACGACAACACAAGAAATTTATAGTGGTTCGATGTAATCAATACCTACGTACACTCCCAAGCAACTCTTGGGTCCATACTATAATCACCAAGATTACAGTCGAGTTATTTTACAAGCTCACAACTCTAACTTGTTGTTTTACACGGGGTCACAACGAACCCAGCTGGTTTTCCCGAGTTTATCAGCACAAAACCCAATGTAAGCTACACTTAGCTTACTCCGAGGTTAACAACCTCAACTAATTCAATCCCCTGATTGAATTAGCAAACAACAATTCAATAAATATTTTACAGCAATTTTAAAGCTCCTTAAATGAGCAAATATGCAATATAAATGAATAAAGGTTGGAAAGCCTGATTGAAGCAAGATTGATGTGAGCTTTTCTTCTTTTCCTCCTCTCTTTTGATTGGTTGAATCAAGATGTAGCTATGATTCTTGAAGACGAAGCTTTGAAGAGAACTTGAGGAATTAGGGCTTTTTGGCTTTTCTTCTTTCCTTCTTTGAGAATCCTTTGAACTTAAACTATTTCAAGCTTTTGGATTGCTCTTGAATCTCTCTTGGAATGGCGTGGACTCAGAGATTTACTCTTTCTTTTTCACTAGATATTTCTCTTGATTTTTTTGGATATTTTCTCTATTTTTTGTTCTTCTTTTTCAAACGGACGAATCCCTTCTTTATATAGAGATTAGGCGAGAAAATAGCCGTTACAGGGTAGGTGGATTGCTTCCTCACGCAAACAACTAGATCCGTTGGGGGTTAGGTGAAGAAATGTTACCGTTAGAGCTAATCTGGCACTTTTGAAAATGGTTTATGATAGGTTGGAGTTGGCTCCAACTTTTCATATGTCGGCTCTAGATCGTATTTCCATAAATAGCAAAAAGTTGATTCAATGAGGAGTCGGCTCCGACTTTACAAAGTGTCGACTCCCCTCAGACTGGAGTTGGCTCCCAAAAACTGATGTGTCGACTCCTGAAAATGTTCAAAAAACCAAGTCTCTGTTCTCAGGTTGGAGTTGGCTTCCGAAATCCATGTGTCGACTCCGACTACTGAAACAGAAAGCAGTTTCTCTGTATCTCAGGTTGAAGTCAGCTCTACCTATTCATGTGTCGGCTCCGAAACCTCAGGCGTCAGCTCCGAAACTCTAGGTGTCGACTCTGAACCGTGCCAAAAATATATAACTGCTCTGATACACTCTGGAGTCGGCTCTAATGGTTCTAGGTGTCGGCTCCAAGTTCTGAACTTCGATAAATTCTATTTAAACTCGGTTCAAAATGATTCCTAAGTGTCATTTGAATAAACAATCAATCTTAATACCTGAAACACTTATTAAATTTATCAGAAACACAATAAATATACTCATGGCTTTTATTAATCATCAAAATTAATAATTGAGTAAATAATTTCTTAATAATTTTTCCAACAATGAGCCAAACATAAAGATAGTTGATGAGTATCGATCAAATTGTCTCTGAAAAGCTAATCAATCAAAAAGGAGGATACATAAGAAGCATGATTTGAATTAATCTAAAAAGCCAAAGCTAACAAGCCAAATCTTACATGGTAGCATCTTTAAAATAGATCGAACAAGTTAGTTAGTCCGAGCAATATAGTGTATGAAAATTCTAAAGTTCAAAAAATGTAATTTCAAAATAGTTCACAAGGTGAAACCTTCACCTTTCAAAAGAATTATGCAAAAGATCATTAATAGAAACTTAAGATAGGTAGTGTAGTAAGGGTGTGTTTTGAAATAGAGAATAAGGAAGGATATCCCCTGGATATCACATCTTATTCCTAAAAGCCATAACTATAAAGGATAGTTGAAAAAAAAGTTAACCAGAAGGGATAACATGGGTTATCCCCTGAACTTATTCCCTAGGGACCGAAGGAATAGCTATTTTTTTCTGAACTTATCCCTTGAGAGTAAAACTATTAGTAGCGTTTGATTCATAAAATGCTATCCCTGGATAAGTATACATGATAGCATTTATCCAGAAAATAGCTCAAGGGATAACCACCTTTTTAAAATAACAACTTTGCCATCAAGGGATAACTCTAGTTCTTCCTGGGATCCCTAGGGAATAAGTTTAGGGGATAACCCATGGTTAAATATGGGTTATCCCCTCTGGTTAAACTTTTCAGAACTATTCCCTCAAGTTATAGCTTTTGGGGATAAAGAGGGATATCCGGACGATATCCTCCCTTATCCTCCATATCAAACATAGTCTTATTATAAAAAGCTGGTTATTCCCTTAACTATCCTCTGAATAAACTCTATCCTGTACACTTATCTAGAAATAGCTATTTTTCTATCAAACACTATCTAAGAGAGCTATGAGAGCCACACCAGAAAAAGAGAATGGGTGACATAGAACTAAACAACCACTAGCGTTCGATGCCACAAAGAGGACATGAAAAGAAGATGAAACACGCTTAAAAGGAAGCTATGGCTGATAATGCTAGATAGAGCATGATGGAAAGGATTAGGCTTCGACCCAAGAACGAGCCTATGAATGCTCGTGATGGTGCTAACCTATCTTGGGCTAAAATAGTACGAGGAGACATGATTTCCTACTCCATCTCTGAAGAGCAACTTTATAAAATCATGGAGTCATTATCAAAGTCCTTTGAGTTAGACTCAGAGATCTTGGAGAGGAGTCACCATGCTTGGATGATTAATGGACAATCCCCTTCCTATGGAGAGCCTTTGGGTTGAACTTAGTTGGATTTGATAGATTTCTAGACGTTGTTTTGCTTCCAATATATATGATGGTTTCTTTGAAAATTCAATCTCAGGTTCGATATGATGAATAATCCTTACAAAAGGCCCATGAATTATCAGGTGAAGGGATGATTTCTAGCTGTGTTTAGAAACCTTTAGGTAGTGTTTGAAATAGGGGATAGGAGGGGATATCCCCTCTTATTCCCAAAGCCATAACTATAAGGGATAGCTGGGAATAAAGTTAACCAAAGGGATAATCCATGGTTAACCATGGTTAACCATGGGATATCTCCTCAATTTATTTCCTAGAGAATGCAGGAATAGCTCGTTATCCCTCTAAATAAAAGTAAAAAAAAAAGTTATCCTATGGATTTACCTTTTTGCATTTGATATGATCAATGGAATAACCAAGGGATATTCGTAGGGATAGCCAAGGGATAAAATCTATCCCGTACACTTATCCATGGATAATATTTTTCTATCAAACACTACCTTAAGGTGGCATGGATATGACTTGTAACTGGGTATTGAACTCTGTGGTGAGGTTGAGGACCAAGGACAAGAAGTTTAGTTATTGAACCTATCAAGAATGCTAATAGCTGAAATGATGTGGGCGGTTCTCAAGTTATAGTGGTACAAGCTACAGTTTAGAACTCTCAAATACTGTTCACAACGATGGTAGTGCCAATAGAACACTTAGGTGGTGTTTAAAATAGAAGATAAAGGGGATATCCAGAGATATCCCCTTTATCCTCAAAAGCTATAACTAGAAGGAATATTTCTGAAAAAGTTTAACCAGAGAGGATAACCCATGTTTAACCATAAGTTATCCCCTGAACTTATTCCCTAGGAAACCTAGGAATAACTAGAGTTATTCCTTGATGGCAAAGTTATAATTTTAAAAATGTTCTCAGCTATTTTTTGGATAAATGCTATTATGTACACTTATCCAGAGATAACTTTTGAGAAGCCAAAAATTACCTTAAGCGTTTGCTAATAGCATCCAATCCTCACTTCAATCAAGAAGAACTTGGTTGGGCATGCAGTTAGCTCATGCTGTAGATCCATTCAATCCACCCCATAAAAGTACAAGTATTCTCTCAAGCCTCTTCTTGAATCATGAAGAGATTCCAACTCTATATCTTGGAAATTGAAATCCATGCATGATAGACGCATGTTTTAAATTTGTTTATATTTTGAAAGTAGATTCATTTTTTTATTATCTATTTTTTTAAAAAAATATAATTAATAAATAAAACAAAAAAAAATATTTATAAAGATGATTGATGCATAAAAAAAATTAAAACATCTTAAAATTAGTTTTAATTTTTGACTATTTCAATTTGTATTTTTTAAAAATTTATTTTTATTTTCAATCACTAAGTGTGTTCTCATAATTTTTTATTTTTTATAAAATAATAATAAATAAGGCTGTCTGCTCCATTCTCGCGCATATGAAGCAAAAGCCTCAGGGAACAGAAATAAGTGGGGGGAAAAACAACAATTTGAGAAATTCACAATAAAAATGGCCCAATTAGTTGTGTGTTTCAATGAACCCAGGGACTTTGAGCTGGTCCTCCTGCTAGTTTTGAGTTGAACTGCAACATAATTCTCCATAGTTGAGAAGAACTAATGATTTGTTTGTTTAAAGGCAATAACATTATGGAGGCAGATTCTGAAGCCATACTCTTCATGGAATTGAATCACAACCCAGTTTTAATAACAAAATTTTTGGGAAATCCAAGTTAAGAATAGCTCATTGTTTGGAGGAACAAGCATCCCTTGGTAAAGTAGCTTTAAATGGTAGAGGACTTCATTAGTAATTAGGATTTCCAAGTAAGTCCTATATGTGGGATCCAAGAGTGATGAAAAGTTGAACCTGGGAAAGAGATTGCAATGAAGGTGTCAAAACTTAATTAACCAAGGCAACCAGGTAAATATTTTACATATTTGAATAGTATATGAACCTCAATTCCTATCACACCATGCATATTTTCTGTTTTCATTGTTATTCAAAGGATTTTAAAATTTTTTTCATTTAAATTTCCTAATCAATCATTTGATTAATTTCTAATTTTATCTAAATTAGAATAAGTTGATTATAAGATCATAAATTTGAATTATAAATACAAATTATGCCACACAAGCTAACAAACTAGCATGTCATGCCAAGATATTTTGGCTGTTGTTTCCATGATTCCACTCCATGGATAACCCATGGGGCCATTTTGCAAGTGGGTGCATGTCATCATTTGCCCACATGAGACCACATCAGGAGTGGACCATGCCAAGCCAAAAGAAAAATGCTAAAAATCACTCACCATGCATAACTAATCAATGCATTGGTCCCATGTAAAAATCCATAATTGATAAAGTAAAAAACATAGCATGAGCAATCCCATTTCCACATTCATATACTTTTCTTTTAACAGCTTCTTTGAAATAGCTTATTTTATTTTTTTACTCTACTCCATATGAGACCTAAGATTGTTTATATTTTCCATGCAATCAAGCAAATCTTGAGATGCAATCACAACTTACAAAGTTTAGCATTCAAAGTAGGTTGCACCGTTTTAATTTTTTAAAAAACAAAAAATTTAAAATAATAAAGTTAAAAATATGAACTTAATAAAATGTTAATAAATCTATTTATTTTAAAAGGTATAAGAGAGATAAAAGTAATAAATGATAACCAAAGGAAAATAAAGTTAATTAGTAACACATCCAAATTTTTTTAATTAGTCATGCATATAATTCGAACGTAATGGAATGGTTTTGAATTAATTCATTCCTGCAAAATCGTTTCCATTTCTTTAGTAAATCTTTTTTTTTAAAAAAATTATAATATTGTCCTTGAAATCCCAATCCTTCTCCCTCCTCACAAATACCACCTCCGATTGGAATCTAGAAAAGGAAATAAAATAAAATAAAATACAACAAGTTGGAGAAAAAGTAAAAAAGAAGGCGAATAAAGGTAGATTCCCCACCACAGTTGGGGTAATGGCCGTTTCTTGTTACCCTTTCTCTCTTTCTTTAATTTTTTTTTTTTTTTGGTTTAACCAACAGTGGGCGGTGGAGCGAGAGGAGGACGAAGACGTGGGGTAAAGTTGGGAGATTCCGGTTAAAGAAGAGAGAGAAGGAGAAAAGGGGCCGACCAAATGGCCATCCGGAGGGCTCCGAAGTCTCCATTCCTCCTCTCGCCGCCGCACGCCTCCCGATCCCTCCCCCTCTTCTCTTTTCTCTCGTTTATCTCGGCGAATTCGAATCCCCCGCCCTTCTTTTCGGCAGATGAAGCACCGGCTCTTCCTCCGCAGGCTCCGGGCTTTCCTCCTACCCTGGCGCCGCCTCTCTCGCTCAGGTCCATCTCCATTTGCTATGCTTCTCTTCTCCTTGATTTCCCTCCTGTTTCTTACCGCGAGCTCGAATTCCATCTAAAGTTTGCAGATTTCTTAGATCTTTGCGCCATCGGGTGCTATTCCTTAGGAAAGATCGCTATCCGTGCTGGATATAGAAAAAAATTCGATCTTTCTCAAGTTTAATGTGTTTTTTGATAGGATGCCCACCATAATAATTCGGTTGTTGATGCAATGCGAAGGAAGTTGGCTCCTTGGAGTTTAATAATTCTATTGGGCATTGACGAGATTCTGATATTGGTTTTAGGATTAAGAATTCGTTTTGCTAATAGTTTTCAGCAATTCATCAGAAGTATTCCTGATTAGAATTGAGGTGCTCGTAAAATTTTCTTCTGCTGTCCAAATTACCAACGTTTACGAATGACTTGGACCTCGTTAGTGTGCTGATTGATGGTATTGCGATGCTTATTATAGTATATTTTTCAGAAGAGTGTTCTGAAGATAATATTTCTGTGGTAGGAAGTCAGAGCAAGACACTAAATTTAAGCGGGAATGAGGAGGATGCTGAGGATATACCTGAAGAAATTTCTTTCTATGAAAAGAATAATATCTTTTGCGGGATGATGATGTGCAATATTATAGTGGTGAAATTTTATTTTGATGGAATGATGCTGACAGTACTTGTTAACTGGATATATGGTTTAGTGCAATTCAAAGCATTTAATAGCCCCAGTAAAAGAAGGATTTTCCAGGTTACATCAGAAGGAAAATTAAATGAGTAAAAGTGCTTTATTTTTTTTTACTTGTACTCTTTTTTGTACCTTTTAGTGAGCATCCAGTGGTGTTTACCAGGGAGAGAAGAATATCACTGTTCACTGTATATGCTTTATGACATGGTTTAATCTGTTGGGGTTCTATATTCTTGTGTATGTTAACTTATAAGGTTTATATGGAACATTTGTGGGACCATTTTAAAGGCAGTGATTGATAGATTTCCAGATACAGCTTGATGAAGTCATATTTGACACATTGGTAAGTTGGGTGTACATGAAATACTTTTGGTACCAACCAGATTCTTTCATGCAAGAACTCAAGTTTGGTCAAGAGTTGAACTCTTCCAACACTTTGACTCCAATTTAAAGCAATGAAATCATAGCAGGTTGTTGTTTCTTAAGGTGTTTAGTAATGACATATTTAAAAAAGAAACTTTTGAAGAATTTCATAAAACATACATCCTTGAGATAGTTTTGTAGATTTTATGGGAAAGTAATATAATAAAATTCTATTAGTATGATGCCATGCAAATGTTGCTTTTCTAAAACATATAGGACACAACATGCTATGTAATTTATAGTTTCTTTCTCCATTGTCTTTAAAGCTGATACTCTTTAAATGTGCTTAAATATGGCACAGATTGATTGTATATATCATGATTTATATTTGTGATGACCATTTGAGATTTCGATAAATGCATCACTAAGTTACTTACATCTTTCAACTTACGCCTGAGACAGAAAAAATCATTTAAATATATGAAATCAAGAGTAGCATCATGAATTTATCAATGATTGACAACCTAACAATAAACAAAACACTATTAAATTTTTGTAAAGGGTTAGCCACCTTAACATATATTAATTTAGCAATTTTAAAACATCAAAACATAGAATATATATGGATTTATTCTTTTGCATTTGGCCATATCCATTCTCCTCTTGGCAGATTGAGCACTTGAACCTGCATCTGCACCTATTTGTGTTTATAGCCAAGCAGCGCTACTTAAAAGACAGTTACCTTCTTCAACTTTTTCTTGAAATACCTTTTTTTCCAGGGACTTGTATGATTATATCTGATGCACTTTGATGTTATATACATCATAACTCCCAAGAACTCTACCATGCAAGTGAGATATGCATTATGATTTATGAGGCATGAAAAAAACATTGTATGCCTACCTGAATCCATCTGCATTTATAATCCTTCATCCTACATACTGTCTTATTTGTTGATAGGCCTTGCACTACAAAACCAATTTGCTGGGACTTTAGGGCCTCTCAGGAAGGATGCCTATTTTGTCTGTTTTGCAAACATAACACTGGCCTAAGGCAGGAAAGATTCAGTGGCCTGAAGAGATGAAATTTTGCAGTTGGAATTCTCTGGAGCAATATTGGAAAGAGAGGGAACTTATATCACTTCTTGAAGATTGTATGCTGCATCCCATATTTTTCGAAGTTACCTAATTAAGGGTTCTGCAATCACAACTAACCCTTATCTCCCTGTTTCTGCCCATTCTGATCCCGTGGATCAAGCATAAATTCAAACAAGCCCTTAGACTTTTTACCATGTCCAACTTTAATGCCATTTTCTAGATTTACACCAACCAAGCATCGAGCTTTTGCACAAGACACATGCATTTGAGCATGGTTTCAAGTGCCAGCTAACATACAGGGCCAACTTGACTTTCCTTTCTTACATTGCTCCATGCGGGCAGGTGATTGGCATGGATACTGGCACCAATATCTAAATGCTTGATTTGAGGTGACCAATTCCATTTTCCTTTCTTCATCTCTCTGTGATTTTAATGCTTCTCCATTTCATAAACCCTAGTTCAATAACGAGGCTATGATCAGATAACAAAAGTCACCAAAAGGTTTGACTTCTCCATTTTCTTGAGCTCTTTTTCTTCTCACATATGCTCCCTGACTATGATGCATGTTAAACATATTCTTTGTTCAAAATGATCAATGAAAATGTGAGGAAGAGCATCTAAGATTAATGAATAGAAAAATACAGAACCATGGATGGTATTTATGTAAAAATGTCATGAAGATGATGTAGAGATGGATGGCAGAGCATCATTTATTTGATTATGCCAGAGAGTTCTATCTATTAATTGTTTTATGTCCGGCTTGATGACATATTATACCATTTCTAGTGCTAATTATGCAAGTTTTTGCATGTATACCCCAATTATTAGTCCTATTTTGCTCTGCTAAAAATCAGATTATATTGTATGTGACAATGTACTGCAATATCATATAATGTTTAGAAGAGAGGAGTCCCCTATGTTTGCCCTTCGGATGTTGATATTTATGCTCATGGTTCATTCAGATAATATGCCACCTTAAATACCTGCAGAATAGAAGGAAAAATTACTCATCCTTCATATGCTCTGATACTCATCTCTGAGTTTAACTTGATGAATTTCATTTTATCTGCTTTTTGTAGGTCCAATGCCATTTATAAAGAAATTCTCGTCCAGGGAGATTAAGAAGGCAACTGATGAGTTCAGCATGATTCTTGGAAATGGTCCTCATGGAACTATATTTAAAGCTCGATTTCATGATGGTCTCGTTGCCTCAGTAAGGAAGGTACAATCTCTGCAACAAGGCAAGGATGCCTTCTATAGAAAAGTGCAACTCTTAGGACGCTTGCACCACCGCCATCTTGTCAGGCTTCAAGGATTTGCTGAAGGAAATGACAGGTATTATATAATTAATTTAAGTTTCCAGCATCTCAAGTAGTCCATGACATGGCAAGATCATTTATTCTCCTGTCAAGGATTTTCATAGCAGTTTGGTTTCAGGTTTCTTGTGTTTGACCACATGGAAAATGGAAGCCTAAAAGAGTGTCTGCATGGTATGATTAATCTATAATGAAGACGCTTGGAATTTTTAATATATAACTATGACCAACTAATTTGATGATTTTGACAGATCCACTTAGAACACCATTGAACTGGAGGACCAGGTTACAGATTGCTATTGATGTGGCAGCTGCTCTGGTGGGTGCCTTACTAGACAGATTATTTTATCTATATTTAACATAATGTGCATAAACAAAGTAGAGAAGGCTAATAAAAAGAAGGTATAATTGCACTAAGAGTACATTAACTTATTTGGGAATTTTAATTGAGTCTATATTTTTTTCCCTTCAGTTGAGTATGCCAATTATTTTAAGTTTCTCAATCAAATACATTTTTGACGGGCGTCAACGAGGCATTGACGGACCATCCCACACGGCACTGATGTGGCAAGCTAAAGATTGAGCTAGTTAAAAAAAGGGCCGATAGAGTAAATTAACAAAAATAGGGAAAGAAAGTTTTTGGAATTATCCTATCATCATCGTATCCATCATGTTTCCACTCCAGTACTGTTTCTCTTCCCTTCCCTCACCCCTTCTCTATAATCCTATTACGATGTTGTTTGTCTACTCTCCTCTTCCAGCCTCTACACCCTCTTAGTCATCAGAAACTCACTCTCTTGCTCTTGCTCTCCCTCTTGTATTTATGCCTTTGGTTCTGTTTCCTTTGCTATTATTATTCTCCATCAAGAGTAACAACTCCTTGGCGTTTTAACACTTGACCTGGCTCAGTGTTTCACACTTAACCAGTGTTCTCACTTGCAGCTTTCCTAGAGATAGCAAAGGTTTCTTGGGAAGCAGTCGGGTTTTAACTATACGTTTCCTTACCCAATGTTCGGCCTCAAAAGCCAGGGGTCTTGCCATTTTCCCATTAGAGGGAAAAGACTTTGGAAGTAGGACTTATGTGTTTTAACTTTCTTTGTTTACTTGGAGGGAGAGACCTCATTTGTGTTGTGTTGTGTAGTAGCTTTTTTTGGCGTTCTGCTCCTTTTCTTAGCGTTGAGGTTTTTGAGTTTCCTAGAGCATTAAAGAGAGGATGTAGAAGAAAAGTAGGGGTTTTTCTTGCTTCCCTAGAAGCAAATGAGAGAGGAGATGACTTTTGAGTCCAACCTTTCTCCCCGGGGCTTCAGCTTTTTCGTAATTCCAATACCATGCCAGCACCCTTTTCTTTTTGGCTTCTGTTGGTTTCTTGAAGAAGCCCTTCAAGTCCAGGGCATAAGGGTTTTCTCTCCGAGCTCTCTTGATCCGAGCTTCTCCTTTTCCCTTCTTTATTATTTTCTTGAAGCAGCAAAGTTTCAATTTTTATAACATTTTTAGGTGGGAAACAGCAAAAAGTTTGGATTTTTATAGTTCTTGTTGTAACTTTTTTGTAGTATTTTCTTTGTGGTTAGGGTTTGGGACTGAGTCAGAGGTCTCCGTTCATTTGTATGGATGTGAAAGACGGGATGGGAATGGTTTAGTCGGCATCCTACTACATGCACCAAGGGATAGAAGGTTCAAGTGCTGATTCTCAGCAGCCCGAACATAAGCGCAGGAGGATACAACCTAGGCCGAAGAGAGGGGAGGAGAGGAGAGTTGGAGAGAGGAGAGATGAGTCCTGAAAAAGAGGAGAGAAGGAGGTAGGGCGGTGAAAGCAACTTAGAGAGGTGAAACCCTAGGCGAGAAAGGAAAGGGACGGATCCAAATTATAACTTTTCCATTTTCTTTTCCCTTTTATTAATGGTCATGCCGACTCACTTAAGCATAAGCACCATATCAGCACTGGATAACTATTTTTTTTCAGCCATCGTGTCATGTGGCATGGTTCAGTACCTTGCTGACGATCGTTAGAAATGTACTTGATTGAGAAACTTAAATCAATTGGTATATTCAATTAAGAAAAAAAAGTACAGAAACTCAATTAAAAACCTCAAATAAGTTGATGTACTCCTGGTGTAATTATTTCTAAAAAAATACATTAATGATCTACTATTTCTTCAACTTACAGTTACCATCAATCATGACATATATGCAGGAATACCTTCATTACTTTTGTGACCCTCCTGTTTATGATGTGTCCATCAACTCAAATAATGTATTGCTGGATGAGAATTTTGTTGCCAAGGTAAGGTCTCTTTGCTGGAGAAGGCATTTTTGTTTGCATTTGAAAGAACACATCTATGCCACACTCCTTTGGAATATAAATACGTTTCCTGAGGTAATGAAATCGAAACTAAGAAACAGTTCTTTTTGATGTTATAGCTATCTGATGTGGGATTTTTGGAGACTGACCTGAATCACATTGATGAACCTAGCTGTACATTTTCAGAAGGTTGATCCTTTGAAATGTCATCTTAACTATATTTATACATTCATGCAAACCAACTCAGGACTCCTCATAGTTTCTCTGTCTAGCAGAGTACATTGATCAAAGAAGCAAGGACTTGGTGTTTCAGTTTGGTGTGCTGATCCTTGAGCTCATAACTGGTCAGTCGTTAGGTGGTGATGATGAACTAATCCAATGGGTCCAAGAATCTGGTTTTGCCTATTCGATGCACAAGATGGTGGATGCTGATCTTGGAGACAGTTATGATTCCAAAGAGCTCAAAAGCCTTCTGGTTATTGCAAGATTGTGTACCAAGACTGGAGATGGACCATTAATTTCTATTCCCCAGATACTCCGTTATTTGCAAGGGAAGATAGAATCTTCTGTTTCATAAGCATAGTTTGGTGATCCCGGAGGCTTTGATTTGGAAGCTGTACTCAGTGAATGCGGAAATAAATAATAGGAGGAAGTTAGCCAAGTGTTTTGATAAGATTTTTTTTTTTTTCAAATTAGTTCTGTTTTATTTGTTTTTCATCTTATTGTTAGGTGCCCGTTTGCATATAAACATTAAATGTAATTTAAATTATCTTTGATGTTATTCCAATAAAAATCTCCATTTGTTAAAAGAACTTATGCCAAGATATTTGCAATGGAAGTGTACAGTGCTATATCAGAAGACAAATCAAAATTCTTTAGCTGATGTTCATTTACTTTTTTTATCAATCTTTTGTTGCCTTCAATAATTTGTACTTTACGATACAATAAGTTTGCAGAATTTTCTCAGATGTCAAAGACTATTTTATTATATCATTTAATCCGGCAGGATTAAAGCGCTTTGCTGACATGCATCCTCTGAAGCAAATGTGCTCAATAGGTGGTCCCTTGATCACTGAGAATAGCCTTTTCGCATTCCTTATTTTAGGGTTTTCTAGAACGAATCCCTGGACTAAATGAAAGGCCGGATGCACGAGTGTGTGCCTATAGGACAACTAAAGTTTTTCTTTAATCCAACTGTATTTTCTTCTTTTCTCCATGCGCCCCTCTTAGAAGTTTGCTTTCTCTTTGTTAGTATTGGCTTTGTACTGATGTTTAAATTGCATGACAATTCATTTGAGAGATTCGATGTTATGTCTTGGTCCTTGTTTTTGTCCGGTATGTCATTATGTTTTATATTTTACTCGGCTGAATAAGTTTAAGGTCATAGATTCCAGATCATCATCAATCTTACGGGTAGGTTTCTTGTCTAATGTTTGTTGGATTCTTTCTTCCTTGGCTGTACCTATGGCACTGCCTACCATGATACCTAGATAGAAATGTTGGGGAGTTTTATATTCTCCTCTTAGCAATTCTATTATACTTTTCAATACATGAACATGCTCATCATAGGATTGCAGAGAACAGAAGCAAAAACATACTTTGCCCTTTTATAGCAATAAATTCTGCAACCACTGCTGCAAAAGGCATATAATTGCTCTGGTTATTCTATAACATCTGGTTAGCTTTTCATCTGAAATTATTACTCTCTCTAATTCTAATTACATGGCAAAATGTGTAGTAGAGATAAAGGATGCTGGGGTAGGTATGTAATAAATCAAGGTGTGGCTAATGAGTGCATGAGCCTCCATATAATTAATGTCTCATGAAGTTTAAATTGAATAAGATGGTTCAAACATTTGCAATACAAGTTACATATATCTAAATTTGAGAGAGTAGAATACCTGGAAATCAGATTTGGATTTTAGAAAAGGCCTGAATTCTCAGAAAACTCTGTTAATTTTTCTATGATGAAGAGCTTGAGCAGCAAGCAGCATGAAGGATTGATTTCAGAACCCAACCAAACCTGAAAGCAGAGGACTAAACCAACCAAATTTGATAGCATCGAAGCTAGTCATAGCTCTGCTTTTAAAAGGTGGGGGGGGGGGGGGAATCCTAGGAACAACTCGGTTCAGATTTGATTCATGTTCATAGGATTTTTTAGAATCCTATGTTTTCTTCTTATTCCTTTCAGCTTCTCCAGGGAAAGAACAGCTGAATCCGATGTTTCTACTTTGCAAAAACTCTCCTTAAAGGTTAAAGTATACAATATTTACAGAAAAGAAAACCAATCAAGCAGCACAAACCAAGATGACAAACCAAAGTAGCATTTCTTTCTTTCTTGCAGAAATTGATATCTTGTTATGACTGCCCTGAAAGTGGAACCACCTCAGCTAGAGGTGTTGGAAGAGGGGTCGGCAGCGGTGAGGCACGGCACACGGGGCACGTCGGGCGCAACCGCAGCCATGGATCGATGCAGCTGAGATGGAACAAGTGATCGCAGTCAGGCAGACCTCTCAACATGTCAGTGTCTTTGTAGTCTCCCAAGCATATGGAGCAGCAAGAGCCTGTCAATCCCTTGTTGCAGAGCTTGGCCTGAGAGTAGAGCAGCTTTGGATAGCTCATCAGGGTGTTCTCATCGAGCCCAGCCTCAACGTCGGCCACCCTCGTGTCACCGGCAGGTCCACCGGATTGCCGGGACCGCTGCCGGTTAGTTGTGTTGCTCCGGGCGCATAAGTAGGAAGCAAGCAGGATGGTGACGATGAGGAAGAGGATGCCAATGGAGAAGCCAAGGCCATAGCCTAATTTTCCGATGCGTTCAGTGCTGAACACTCCGACGGAGCTTCCGTCGGGGCTCATGGCGGAGCTGTTGGTGCTGTCCATGACTGGCCCGGAGTAGGTGAAGTGGGTCATCAGCTGGTGGGGGTGGAGGTTGAGGTTGGAGTTGGGTTGGTCTTGCACTGCCTAAAGTGGTTGCTTTGTCTTTCAAATGAGGGAGGTTTGAGGATGTCAACGGTAACATTGTATGGAGAGAGAGAGAGAAGGAGAGTGTCGAAGGGGATGAGAGCTTAGGATGGTTTGACTTTTGAGGGATGAGAGAGGAATATTTTAAAGGAATTTAATCTGTTCAAGTTTTTGGAAGTCAATTCTTGTCTCATGATCTCCAGCTTATTGTCTGGATCTATGCCTGCATTCAACTGTGCCTCGATGTGCATACTTCATGCATGCATTTGACTCCAAACTCCAATCGCTTTTATTTCTCTACCCTTTGATCTGAAATCCCTGTTTTATGGTTAAAAAAAAAAAAAAAAAGAATGAGAAGCAAATAAGTGCACACTAACATTGCTTGCTCTATTTATTTATTATATTCCTTGCTTAATTATTTAGCAATGGTTGGTGGAGGAGACATCACAAACGTGGCAAGGCTAAACGGTCAACCAACCCATAGCTTGTTTGCAGTGGTATTTTGTAATTTAAAATCATCCTTGTGAGTTAATCAATGACGTTTTATAGTCATAGATTTCTATTACTTTATGATGAGTAGCTTTCAGTGACAAAATCTGTGAATGGTTTGTGGGCTTAGTCAGGGGAAGTGATCTGCTTTACGTTAGCAGTTATCATACTTGACAGATATTTAGAATATTTATGGTTTATTTGGATGTTAGAATGATCTCATAATGAGAAATAATTCCTTTTTATAATGAAGAGGAGTGAAGCTAGGGAGGGACTTATTCATTTATCAAGAGCAGTTTTAGTTAGCCAGTGGAACAGGAGATTTGCAGCAATTCAAGAGTGTTATCACCCTCAAGCAAATTCATTTCGTCCTAGCAGAATATCTCATGAGATATCGAAATAGGTTACCATTCGAAGTATCATGATAGAACTATTTCATCTGTGTCTCAATCCATGCATCTTAGAATACTTTCTATTTTAAATGTCAAGCATCTCAAGAAAAAGTTGTAACCTTGTTCAAAAGATTTGAAGCCTTAAAAGTTCATTTCACATTTCGCCTAAACAACATAAGCTATGTATGCATATATAAACAAAGCCAAAATTCAAATGAAAGCATATGAGCTTATTCCATTTTTTCTTGCAGCTCCATCCTTTTTTTTATTAAATAGAAATTAGGGCTGCCAATGAATCGAGTCAGGATTGGTCATGCTTGATCCCGATTCGATCCGATTTTATATTCGATTCTTGATTTTAGAACCAAACCTAACCCATTTGTTGATTGAATCAAGTTAAATCGAGTCTATAGAAAAAAAAAAAAAAAGACCTAATAAGTTAGTTGGATCTATTCGGATTCAACCTAAAATATTACATTTGAATCATAGCATTTAACTATTATTTATTACTAAAATCTAGTAATTAATAATCAAATATAGATTTATTAAAAATTAAAATAGGATTAAAATAATCAACTTAAACTTAATTTTTTATTCAAAATCTCTTAATTCTATCCAAATAAATGATTATTCTTAATAATTATTTATTAAAAACATTATAAATTGTAATACTTAAAATATTTATTAATACTTAAAGACATTAAAGTAAAAACCTATTAAAATAAATAATAAAATATAAATATTTAGATATAATTAAAAAAAGATAAGTGAGCATCTATATGATCTAATTATATCTAATTTTATTTAGATATAATTGGAAAAAGGACAATTAATTTAAGTTTAATGAATGTATAAACATAATTAAAATAAGGAAAATAAAATTTATATAATTAAAATTTATGGATTGAAAAAATTGGGTTCGAATAGGGTCGAAGAAAAAATTATAAAATTTTGAATCTAATTCAAAATTTACATTGGGTCTAATTTTTAAATCTAACCAAATCATAGGTCTAATTGAAATAAAATCAAATCGTGTCATGGGTCAATCCAATGCCTTAACAGAAATATAAGAGTTTCTTTTTTTTTTTTGGTACAGATGGGTAATTACACCACTTTAGGGTGGGCATACCTGATATATCAAAGTACAAAAGCGAAAAAATATCAAAGGACAAGGGTTACCCTGTTTCTAACTCCAGCTACCCGAATGAGAGGTCATCCTGGCAGCAATCCAGTCAGCCACTGCATTGGCTTCACGGTAGATATGATGAATCTGGGTATAAGAAGCTTCCAGAACTATAAAGCGGATATCGCACAATAAGGAAATGGTCGGCATATGGGAACTGGGCTCCTGCCAAGAGTTTCTCCTTTTAGAAAGCTAGGAATTTTTTTTTTTATTTGAGGGGTTTGCAATTTGGAAATAAGGTGGTTCAAAATACTATTTTAGGAATAATGTTGAAATGCCACATGGGATGCTGGGCAAGCACTTCAGTTTTTTTAAACCACATCAAAGATTTTTTTTCTTTTTTTGGTACAAGAAAGGGGAAGGAGGGCTTTGCCGATCCGTAGCTAGATTTTATACGGCTCTGTTCTCCGTCAGAACGTGAGATTTACACAGCCATTTTTCGTCCGAAGATGAGTAGGCCAACCACATCAAAGATTGAAACCATTTGTTGAACAAATGATTTTAAAATTATCTATCCAATTAATGATTTATTGCTACACGGCTACGTAAGGGTGCTGGGTTGGGAAATTTCGCTAATCACTGCACAGGGTGCTGAGCTGGCAAATTTCACTAAGTGTTGGAAGTAGATTGTTCTGTTGTTTAAGTTATAAAATTATCTATTTCAAAGATGGTTTTAAAATCATTTCTACAACATATAATTTCTAGTTAAAATTTTGCTCATCTAAAGGCATATATATTTTGAACAAACAATTTTAATATTATCTATCTAACCAACGATTGCAAACAATGATGTGATTTAAAAGAAAAGAAAAACTACTGTCATTCCCACTAATTCTTTCAAGAATTGTTTTCGCATTTTTCTTAAAAATAATTTATTAAAAGAAAGATCCATGGCAGACGATCATGTAAATTTTGCATGCGTTTTTTTTGTTTTCCTTTTATAATTTCCTTTACAATAAGAAACTGATTCAATGCAAACAGCTAGCTCACTGGGTTCAACACTAAATTTTCTCCCGTATGGCATACAGGAGTGCAATTTTCTAGGTTGATTACAGTTCTGCGAAAAGGATTTTGAAAAACCGCAGCTTGTAAAGTGAAGAGGAAAGTAGGCGTTGCTCTGGGACTGCTTTACGATTCATGCTAGGTAGTCTTCTTCTCTGATCTTCAGCTTTCTGTGAAGCTTTGTTCGATCCGTCCTCCCAGCATCATGGACAACCTCAACTCTTCGTCTCCGATGGACTCAATCGTGCCGGAATGCCATGGCAGCGTGCTCTAGAGGGGAGATTTGAGTGGGTAGCTCCATCACCCTCTCTGACTATTGTGGCTGAACTGGAACTTTTGTTCCCTGATATTGTTCAAGTCCCTGCACAATCATTGGAGGAGGAAGCAGCTCGATGGCAGAATCAATCAATCTTCGTTCGGAGCCTCTCCCGCTGGATTCCTCCAGAGGTGATCATCCGGGAATTTCAACATGCGGGATTCCAGGCAAAATCGAATCTGTCTCACTGGCTCACCGGCACTACCTGTTCCGGTTCTCCGACCCCCATGCTCTGGAGCTTGCTCTCGGCAGGCCCTGGGTGGCCAATGGTCAACCGCTTGCTGTTGCACAATGGGAACCTGACTTTGTCCCGTGGCGAGTTCCATATTCCACGCTCTGCTCTGGATCCGCCTGCCCCAACTCCCGATTGAATACTGGACTGATGAGGTGTTGTCTTCGATCCTCTCAGTTGCTAGCCAGTTCCTATTCTCTGACGCTTCTACCATGGAAAGGATCCGGGGGGGCTTCGCTCGAGCGTGCGTCCGCATTGACTTGAGCAAGCCACTGAGGCCAGGAGCGAGGATCCGTGGCAACAGGGATCCATTTTGGCAGCAATTCTCATATGAGAATCTGGAAGGGATCTATGGCTCCTGCAGTGGCCTGCATCTCGTCGGGGGCTGTGGGGAGGTGTCAGCTTCATCGTCTTCTTCTTCCCCCTCTTCTGGACCCCGTTTTGGGCCTTGGATGGCTGCAATCAAGCACCGTAAGCCTCTTCTGGATCAGCATCCGGCGCCTAGGAAACAGCCTCTTCAAGGTATGTCGGATCCTCCCTCCTCTGCTTCTCGAGATGGATGGCTTGCACCGAGGAAGGTGGCTCGGAGGCAGCCTGGTAGGGGGTTTGCTGACCCTCAAGTCTGCCCTCCCTCTGTGGAGTTGGCCATAGGCTCAGCGGGCCGTGGGTTACAGGGGGAGGTTGGCTCCAGCGTGCCGGTCTCCTGTGAGGGTGTTGTTGGTTCAACTGTGCCGAAGACCCCAACCGCTGGCTCAAATGTGCCAAAGTCTCCAGCGTGCCATTTCAATGTGCTGGTGGGTATTGGGATGGATCTTCAGGCTAATGCTAACCCATTTGCTTGTTTGGACTCAGTTCAACAAGTTGTAGACCGGATGCCGGCTGCCTAGGGTAGATGTTCTGACTGATTAGACTAAGAGGGCTCGGCCAGTGGAGTCACTATCGCAGAGAGTGGTTTCTAAGACCACTAAAGCGAAAGGGAAAGCCCCCTTGGGGGAAAAGGAAGGGCGCATGCTCAATTTACCTTTTCAGCATCTTTAGATTCCCTTTAGGGGTCAGGTAGCCTTACTGGGCCGGGCTCCAAGAAGTTCCGTTGTAAGGATGGGTCTGCTCTGGGGAGTAACATTCGGCCCTCCTTGCTGACTCAAGTAGGTCGGCAGACCCATGACTCTGCGGTCTCCCTTCTGCAGAAGGCTATTCTGGGGGAGGATTCAACTATGGTTATGGATGTGTCGCAATCTACGAGTCAGGGGGAGGGAGGTTGCAGTGATATGGGGTTTGAGAGCCCCCACTCTTCTAGTGATCCGACAGCTTTGGAGTTGTTGGGGGACATGGAGGGAGTCCCCCCCACTAAAGCTTCTGAATGAAGATTCTTACCTGGAATGTGCGAGGGGCTCTGAAACCCTCGTTTCGATCCTCGTTTGGGAGGTTGTTGCAGCTTCATGCTTTGACATCTGTGTCCTGTTGGAGACCCGTCTGTCTGGGGATAGTTTGGCTCGCCTCCGGAGACAGCTTTCCAGATCGTGGGACTCTTATGCTGTTGAGTCGGTTGGGCTCCCTAGTGGTATTCTGGTGCTTTGAAGATATGGTAATATCAGAGTTGACACTTTCCACAGCTGTGGTCAGCAAGTAGCTCTGGTTATTTCTGAGGGGTCCTCTGCTCCCTGATTTCTATCGGGCATCTATGCTAGCACTGACTTCAGGATGCGCCGTGTCCTTTGGGCTGAGATTCTCTCTCTTCTTGGCCAGGGGTTTCCCTCCCTCATTGCTGGTGATTTAAATTGCATTGTGGGGGCTGAGGAGAAAAGAGGGGGTAGGCAGTTTGTTGGTTCCCCTGATGTCGCTGAGTTTAGATCCTTCATTTCTTCTGCTGAGCTCTTGGATTTGGTTCGCAGGACCCCAATACATTTGGTGCAATAATCGCCAGGGTGCTGCTAGAGTGTGGGAAAGACTGGACAGGGCCATGGCGACTTCTTCTTGGCTCCAACTTTTTTCGTCTGTTACTGTCACTCATCTGACCAGAATTGGTTCCGATCACTGCCCCATTCTTATTTCTACTGATCATTCTCTTCAGCAGTGCAGGCAGTTTAGATTCGAGAAGTTCTGGACTTATTATTCTTCTGCCAGAACCATCATCTCTCAGGTCTGGTGATTACATGTTAGATGGAGTGCTACCTATAGATTATCTCAGCGGCTGGTTCTTCTCCGACGTAGACTCTCCACATGGAATAAAAGAGAGGTGAGGGATATTGTTAGGCAAGTTGAGTAGGTCGAGTCTATTATCTCTACCCTACAGACGAAAGAGGATCAGGAGGGGTTCCTGCTGGATTCTGATCTATCGACTCTCAGGTCTAGCTTGGCTCTGCACCACACTCTTATGCTGCAACAGAAGACTTTTTGGAGGCAAAGGTCAAGAATCCAGTGGATTAAGGAGGGAGATCGTAATACTAGATTCTTCCATCATGCCACTTTGAAGCGCCGTGCGATGAATCGTATCAGGCGTCTAGTTGATGAGGAGGGTGATATTCAGGAGGATGTCCAGATGATCAAGGATCAGCTTTTTCAGTTCTTTCAATCCAGATGGACTGAGCACTCTGGTGTTGGATCCCCAGTTTTCCCTGTTCATCCCCCTACAAAGTATCCCATTGAGAATGCTCTTCTTATCAGATCTATCGGCGGAGGATATTCAGCGTGCTTTATGGGATCTTGGAGCTGACAAGGCCCCTGGACCCGATGGTTTCCCTCCATTATTCTTCCACCACTATTGGGATATTGTGGGTCAGGATGTGGTACAGGCTATCCAGTTGGTCTTTCAGTTTCACACTATTCCCTCTGACTGGAATCGGATCCTTATCACCCTGGTGCCAAAACGTCCTGATGCCTCCTCTCCTTAACACTTCCGGCCTATCAGTCTTTGTACTACCTTATATAAGGTTTGTGCTCACATTTTGGTTTCTCGTTTGTCTTCGGTGATCCCTCGCCTCATTTCTCCAGAGCAGGGTGCTTTTATTAGGGGGCGGAGCATTACTGATAATGCTTTGCTAGCCCAGGAATTCATGCATGACCTTCAGTGAGCATCCAGTCGTCAGAGCCTCATGGCTGTCAAGCTTGACATGGAGAGAGCTTATGATAGACTGAGTTGGAATTTTCTGCGCTCTACTCTTCAGGAGTTTGGCTTTGACGACCTTTTTGTTGCCTGGATTATGGCGTGTGTTTACCGGTCATATTTCTCTCCTAATTAATGGAGGTCAGACTGATTACTTACACTCTGAGGTCAGCCTGAGGCAAGGATGTCCTCTCTCCCCTTTCCTTTTATCCTTTTCGTGGATGCTCTATCCAGGGCTCTGTCTCAGGCTCAGCAGGATTTGTCTCTTGTTCCCTATACTGCGGGTCCCCTTAGACCCACTCTTTCCCACTTACTGTTTGCGGATGACTGCATTCTCCTGGGAAAGGCTTCTATTTGTAATGCTTCCATTTTTACGACCATTCTGCAGGAGTATTATCGGGCTTCGGGTCAGAAAGTTAATCTCAATAAATATTTGATCTGCTTTAGCCCGAAGACGACTCCCACTGTCAGGGGATCTATCCTTCATATCTTGGGTATTCCTATTCAGGCGGATCGACAATCCTACCTTGGGATTCCTATTATGGGTAGAAGGCCTCAAAACTCTGATTTCAGTGTCCTGGAACGAAGGGTCCATGATCGTCTGGATGGATGGCAGGTCACTGGGCTCTCCATGATGGCACAGATTACTATTTTACGCTCAGTGTTGTCTTCTCTTCCTCTCTATCTATTATCCAATGCCGCCATCCCGCTGACATGTTTGAGGAAGATTGAGCATTCCTTTCGGGATTTCCTCTGTGTTGGTCCAGATAGCAACCCAAGAGGGGGGGTGAATTGGGTTTTTCAAAAATTAAACTATTTTTAACAACAATCCCCCAGCGGAAGTGAAAACTTAGATGTACACGAATTAAAACAGGGTATGCACAGATAGAGAGTTAGAGACAAGGAAACAATCACTGCAAACACAAGAATTTTATAGTGGTTCGGTGTACCTACACCTACATCCACTCCCAAGTACCTCTTGGGTCCACACTATAATCAATCTGATTACAACAGAGTTGTTTTCTAAGCTCACAACTCAAACTTGTTGTTTTCCCGGGTGCACAACGAACCCAGCTGGTTTTCAAGGCTCACCAGCACACAACCTTACAACACAAGCAACTGCTTGCACAAGGCAAACTGCCTCAACTGAATCAATCCCCTGATTGACCCAGCAAACAATAACATTTTACAAATCAAGAGCTCCTCCAATGAGCAAATATACAATGATAGAACAAAAATAAAGAGATAGGAATCAAAGCCTGATTTGCAGATCTTGGTGGCTTGCTTCTTCTCTTCTCTTGAGTGGATCTTCCTTTAGTATGCTCTTGAAGCTCAGAAGATCAGAAAACTAGGGCTTGCTTCTTCTTTTGAGATTTCTTCAAAAAGGAACTAAGAAAGCTAGGAATCTCTCTCTTTTATGTTGAGAAATCAGTATAATCTTTCCTTTCGAATCTCCCCCTTTTCTCTTTTGATTTTCTGATGAATTTCACTCTTGTTTCTCTCTTTTTATCTTCTCCTCTATCTATTTTTCGGATACAACAAAACCCCTTCTTATAGACCCTTCTTAATCCATAAATAGCTGAAAACTATCCGTTAGAAACAAGTGTAAGAAGGATTAGAACCAAATAGGGTAATAGCCGTTGGGATTAAAAAGATAAAAATAAAGTTTAGAGATGTTCTGACAGTTCTGGAGTCGTTTCTGACAATCTGGAGTCGACTCTAACTTTTCTAGAGTCGGCTCTAAATCGAAAATCCCCAATTCGCTCGATCTGGAGTCGTCTCTGACTTTTCTGGGTTCAACACAAAAATCCTCTGGAGTCGACTCTAACAGTCCAGGTGTCGACTCTAAATCGTGACCATAAAAACCATCGTTCTGTCTTTCTGTTAGAGTCGGCTCTAACAGTCCAGATGTCGACTCTAAAGTCTGTGCCAATTTTCGGAGTCGACTCTGCGATTCCATGTGTGACTCTAATGTCTGCAATCTTACCTTGACATTAGAATCAAACTAGAACTTGATTTGTCTTGTGATTTTGATTAATAAATCAAATCATGAACTGAAAAACTTAACCAAAATCATTAGTAACTTCAAATGTTATACTCAAATAGTTTTGTTAATCATCAAAATCAATAATTGGGTCAACAATCACCCCCTTTTTGATGATGACAAAAACTTTGAGTATATGCATTAAAAATTCATTTGAAATAAGCGTTATAGACATTGTTAAAGCTTTAAAACTTCCTAACAGAGAATTTGATGCCAAGTTTCAAAATGAACTTTAGAAACATACTTGAGTTTTATTATAAATAACAATCAAGATGATTTAACTTTACACAGAAAATCATTAAGCTCCCCCTATGCAAGGTACATGTAAATAAACTGAAATCGATTTGATACCAATTGATTAGAATTTATAAATTTCTCTCCATCTCAAAATTTCTCTCTCCCTTTTGAGATATGCCAATTGATTAAAACATATTGAAATCTTATATTTTCATTCTCTCTCCCTATTTTCTTTTCTTTCTCCTTTATGCATATACAAATTTCTCTCCCCTTTTTTGTTGTCAGCAATAAGGTGGTTTAAAAAATAATAATGTAAATTATCAGAGCGAGATTGTTGGTTCATTCAATCATAGAGATAGTAAACTTCATAATTGTATTTCAATTCAAGATGCATTACATGTGTCTATACATTCACAGTAAAGTACCATATCAATTAGAAATTCCTAGATACAAGCTAACAAAGTATAGTAAACTAGAAATCCTAAGATACAAACTAGAATATGAAAAGCTAATCTTATGTTTCTAATAGGTTAGGGTAGGATAGGCTTAGATAGGGTATCACTATAGGAAATAAAAGGTCAATCAAACATGTTTGTAGACAATTTTCTTCCGATGACCTATCATTTCCATGATCTCATCTTTCTGCGATTTCTTATAGCCTTCAAGACAACTCTCAACTTGAGCAACAGCAAGGTCTATATCTTTCAATTGTCTAGTAGCATCTAGATAAGCTCTAGATCCATCTGCAATCCCTTCCAATCTTTCAAAAATCTTTTGAAGCTCAGTACCAAGGGACTCTGCAGAGCGGCTAATGGAAAATGAAATCAAGTCAAGTCTGGAATTGATCTCCTCCTTAAACTGTCTGATGTCATCTTTCATCTGACTAATCTCATCTCTCCTCTGACTATCATACTCAGCTAATAATGCTCTGAGCTGACCAATCTGCACATCTGAAAATCTTCGAGATACAAATGCTGTCTGAGGTGGAGGTGAAGAGTATGTGCTTGGTCCAGCCTCAGAAGGTCCAGCTGTAGATGGTCCCGCAACAGATCGGTCAGGGATGTCCTCTGCTCTGGCCTCCTCAACTCTGTCCTCCTGTCCTTCTTTATCCAAATACCATTTACCTTTCTGAAGCCCATACGGTGAATGGTAGAGACACTGTAGTAGTATGTATGCCTTAGTTTCCTCAGTGGCTCATTATCCATGATCAACACACCTTGGCTTCTAAATACCAAAGTCAGAATCATACCATATGGCAATGTGAATCTTTTCTTGGTTGCAGCCTTTGCCATATAGCTATCATCATCCCAGCTAAATTTACTGGCCTCCCAGTGATGATGCAATCCATCAGCAAGATGTCTCACTCTGAGACATACTTAAATCGGCCTATCTTGGGAAATAAGATCCTCCTGCAGATGTTATGAAGTAGCATGAGTTTCAAATTCAGTTGATTTGCCATAATCTCCTCAAACTCAGATACCTCTCTCCCCAACATCCTAGATAGGGCACCACCTCGATCATCACGCTGATACTCATTTAGCCCAACAGTGGGCATTTCTAACAAGTTTCCAAGGATCTCAGCAGTGATTACAACTCTTGTTCCTCTTACATAACTTACTAAACCTCCCTCTCCTCTACTCAAATCATTGTAGAACTCTCTTACGAGGGCAGGGTAAGTAGGAATATCCAAAGAACAAACCTTTTCACATCCCATTTCCTTTAATTGACGGCCGATACCAAAACCCTCCGAAGCAAAGAAATCAAAATCAACTTTTCTTCCGGTCGTGATAGCCTTACCGCTAATTGGTCGACATGTGGAGGATGGAGAAGGTGGAGAAGCCTCTCGGGTGGCAGACGATGAAGATGAAGCTTGCCTCCGAATCGTGCGTCTCCTCGTGGGAACCGCCGATCCACCAACAGTCGCACGCCTCTTAGGAGCCATAGGGTTTGATTGGAATGAGTAATCAAAGATTTGAAGGGTTTAGAGGTGTTGGAATCAGTTTGGAATGACTCTAGAGAGGATTTAGAGAATATAAAGTCGTTTAGGTGTCGACTCCGCCTTATATTTTTGACCTAGGTTCACTTAGAGTCGACTCCCGCAAAGCGAGGTGTCGGCTTCGAATCAGAAAATCTGTTAGCACTCGAATTAGAGTCGGCTCTGCAAAAGCAGGTATCGGCTCTAATTGCCCAGACAGAACATCAAATAGGAAGGTGTCGACTCTACAATAGTTTCAGTGAAAAATTTGAATTTCAAGGATCTGAAACTGATCAAACTATCATCAACTCTAGACAAGTGTCCTTTAATAATTGGGGAAACAATGAATCAAATTTCTAGATAAATTTCCTTATTGAACATAGAGGATTTTCAAAAATTGATGAAGTCTAGATAGTTGTTGTCCTTAAGAGTTTCAGAAAGTCATTCTAAAGGATCACAAACTCCTAATTCTCCTCTAAGATAACAAAATCTTTCTTCACTTAATGGTTTGGTAAAAATATCAGCTAATTGATCATTAGTATTCACATATTCAAGACAAACATCATTGTTGGAAACATGTTCTCTGATAAAGTGATGTCTAATTTCTATGTGTTTAATTCTTGAATGTTGAATTGGATTCTTAGTTAGATTGATTGCACTAGTGTTATCACATCTAATAGGAATTTTATCAAGTGTGATACCATAATCTTCAAGTTGTCGCTTAATCCAAAGGATTTGAGTACAACAACTTCCAGCTGCAACATACTCTGCCTCAGCAGTGGATAATGCAACCGAATTTTGCTTCTTGCTAAACCAAAAGATTAAGTTACTTCCTAAAAGTTGGCATGCACCACTTGTACTCTTCCTATCTAATTTATAACCAGCATAATCAGAATCAGAATAAGCAATCAACTTCAAAGTTGAGTCTCTAGAATACCATAATCCTACATTTTTAGTTCCATTTAAGTATCTAAAGATTCTTTTAACAGCAAATAAATGTGATTCTTTAGGATTAGATTGATATCTTGCACATAGGCAAACAGAAAACATAATATCTGGCCTACTTGCAGTTAATTAAAGAAATGATCCGATCATACCTCGGTAATGCTTTTGATCTACTTTTTTACCTTCTTCATCCTTGTCCAGCTTGCATGAGGACTCATTGGCGTACCAAGAGGTTTAGCAGATTCCATACCAAACTTCTTGAGTATTTCCTTTGTGTACTTTGTTTGGTTGATGAAAATCCTCGTTTTCTCTTGTTTGATTTGAAGTCCAAGGAAGAAGTTGAGTTCTCCCATCATGCTCATCTCGAATTCTCCCTGCATTAACTTAGCAAATTCTTGACAAAGGAGATTGTTAGTAGCACCAAATACAATGTCATCAACATAAATTTGAATAATTAATAAATCTTTTCTTTTCTTTTAAAAACAAAGTCTTATCAACATTTCCTCTAGAAAAATTATTTTCAATCAAAAATTTACTCATTCTATCATACCATGCTCTAGGTGCTTGCTTTAAATCATAAAGTGCTTTGTGTAATTTGAAGACGTGGTTTAGAAATTCATGATCTTCAAAACCAGGAGATTGTTCAACATAAACTTTCTCATTTATAAAACCATTTAAAAATGCACTTTTAACATCCATTTGAAATAAATTGATATTGATGCAGCATGCAAAAGCAAGTAATAACCTAACAGCTTCTAATCTAGCAACAGGTGCAAAGGTTTCATCAAAATCTATACCTTCTTCCTGATTATATCCCTTTGCAACTAATCTAGCCTTATTTCTAATCACCAAGCCATTTTCATCCAATTTATTTCTAAAAACCCATTTAGATCCTATTATAGGGTGGTCTCTAGGTCTGTCTACTAGGGTCCAAACTTGGTTCCTAGTGAATTGGTTTACTCTTCCTGTATTGCTAACATCCAATAACTATCTTTCTCAGCTTCCTCTATAGTTTTGGGTTCTATATGAGATACAAATGCAAGATGATTATTGATATTTCTCATTGATGATCTAGTCCTTACACCTTGAGATGGATCACCTATGATTAGGTCCCTAGAATGACCATAAGCATATCTCCAATCTCTAGGTAGATCTTTATCATTATGAGCAGTATCAATACCATTATCCTTAGGTGAGTCATCATCCTTAGCTTCAGGTTCTTGATCTGAAGATACATTTAATTTTTCAATATCTCTTTCAATCAAAGATGTATCTTCCTCATCATCAATTTTTTCCGAACTTGATGCTAAAGACTCATCAAACACTATATGAATGGATTCTTCTACAACTAAGCTTCTCTTATTAAATACTCTATATGCCTTGCTAGATGTAGAATATCCTAGGAAAATACCTTCATCAGACTTTGCATCAAACTTCCCAAGATTGTCCTTACCATTGTTATGAATAAAGCATTTACAACCAAATGCATGAAAATATCCTAAATTGGGTTTCCTATTATGTCATAGTTCATAGGGAGTCTTCTTAAGGATAGGTCTAATCAGGGCTCTATTTAGGATGTAACATACTGTGTTTATAGCTTTCGCCCAAAAATATTTTAGAAGTTGGCTTTCACATAGCATGGTACGGGCCATATCTTCTAAAGTCCTATTCTTTCTTTCTACAACTCCATTTTGTTATGGTGTCCTAGGTGCTGAAAAATTATGATGTATGCCTTTTTCAAAACAGAATTTTTCAAATAAGTGATTTTCAAATTCGGTTCCATGATCACTTCTAATAGACACTATGGTAGTGTTTTTCTCATTTGTGACTTTCTTAATGAATTTCAGGAATATTGAGAGTCTCACCTTTGTGAGCCAAAACATTACCCAAGTGAATCTATAGTAATCATCTACTATCACAAGACCATATTTCTTTCCTCCTAGACTTGTGGTTCTAGTAGGTCCAAAAAGGTCATGTGTAGTAGCTCTAGTGGCCTAGTAGTTGAAACAACATTCTTAGATTTGAAAAAAGTTCTTATTATTTTCTAAATTGATATGCATCACAGATTCAATTATTTTCAAATTTTAAGCTAGGAATACCTTTAACTAGATCCATTTTCAATAGTTTAGAAATTAGGTGTGTGCTTGCATGACCTAATCTACGGTGCCATAGCCAACCGATCTCATTCATCTTAGCATTATTAGCAACTAAGCAATGATTACTTAGAGATAAATTACTCAAATCAATTAAGTACACATTGCCATAACGTTTACCAACAAGAATAATGTTGTTATCAATGAGATTAGTAACAGTGCAAATAGAAGCTTCAAAGGAAACTTTGAAACTTTATCACATAGTTGGCTAATACTTATTAAATTATGCTTAAGTCCATCAACATATACAACATTATCAATATGAGTAGATGGAGTAATTTGAATCTTACCAATACCCATGATATGGCCTTGACCATTATCACCAAAAGTAACTACTCCACCTCTTTTCGATTCAAGGGTGATGAATTGATCTTTGTCACCCGTCATGTGTCTTGAGCAACCACTATCAAGGTACCACTTTCTTTTTAGTCTGATGGCTGCAAGACACTCCTGCAAATATTCATACCTTAACTTTAGGTACCCAAGCCTTCTTGGGTCCTTCATGGTTAGACGCAATAAATATTGTTCCTTTGGAAACCCAAATCATCTTTCTTTTATCATGTGGAGTTTTACACATATAAGATTTATGTACTTTGTTTTCACATTTAAAACAAGTAATATTTGATGATTTTTTTAGCATGTACAAAAATATTTTTCAAGGATTTTTGCTTTTTAAGTGGATTATATCCTAATCCAGCTTTATCAAAAATAGTTTTGATTGTCCAAAATCATATTAAGTTTGATAGAGCTCAAAGTAAATTTATCAACTATAGGTTTAAGTCTATCAACTTTATTTTTCAAGCTTTCATTTTCTTTCATCAAAAGTTCTTTTTCTATAACATGCTTTTTATTTTCTAAAGATAGATTTTGCATTTGATTTTTCAATCTTATTCTTTGAACTTAATTTTGTAAAATAATCTATCAATTCATAAAAAGCACTATGCAACTCATCGAAAGTAAAGTCATCAAGAAAACTCGGACTTACCTCATCATTGTCCGCCATGAAGCATAGATTGGCCATTTCACTCTTCTCTTCTTCTTCGGAACTTGAGCTTTCTGAATCACTCCATGTGGCCATCATTGCCTTCTTTTTGAATCTCCGGGTGCCTTTCTTTAGTTGTGGACATTCAGATTTAAAGTGACCCGGCTTCTTGCATTCAAACCGATAACTTCTTTTTCTTTGCCCTTGTCCTCATCTTTTCTAGCAAAGGGCTTTTTCTTTTCAAACTTCTTCTTCTTCATGAATCTTTTAAACTTCCTTGTGATGAGTGTCATGTCCTCATCATCACTTTCATCTTCAGATTTATGAGGCTCTTCCATATATTCTAAAATCTTAAGAGTCATAGTCCTCTTCTTCTTTGACTCATCATCATCAACATGTTGCTTAACTTGAAGCTCATAAGTCATCAAGGATCCCAATAATTCTTCCAGAGGTAGGATACTTAGATCCTTTGCCTCTTGTATTGCAGTCGCTTTAGCTTCCCAAGTCCTAGGCAAGGAACGCAAAACCTTCCTCACAAGATCAGAATTATCATAAGATTTACCAAGACTTTTTTAACCATTAACTATATCAGTAAATCTTGTAAACATATCAGAAATAGATTCACATGCATCCATTTTAAACAATTCATACTTATGAACTAGCATGTTAATCTTGGATTCCTTGACTTAATTTGTTCCCTCATGGGTAACCTCAAGTCTATCCCAGATTTCCTTAACAGAAATGCAAATAGATATACGATTGAATTCATTTGCATCAATGAGCAGTACAAATATTTATAGCCTTGGCATTAAGTTGTGCCAATTTTTTATCATGTTCATCCCATTCCGTTTCCGGTTTAGGAATCTCCATGCCATTAATTCTAGCAGTGGGTGTGTGTGGTCCATTGACTATAATGCTCCATAGATCATAGTCAAGTGCTTGAATGAAAATTTTCATTCTAGCCTTCCAATAACCATAGTTTAAGCCATTAAACAAGGATGGTCTATTTGTAGATTGGCCTTCGAAAAAAGATGAACCAGCTTGAGTTGCCATGTGGATCTTTGACTCTTGATCGTTAGATCAAATCAAATGAGCACTACATCTGATACCAATTGTTGGTCCATACAGCAACCAAGAGGGGGGGTGAATTGGGCTTTTCAAAAATTAAACTATTTTAAAAACAATCCCCCAGCAGAAGTGAAAACTTAGATGTACACGAATTAAAACAGGGTATGCACAGATAGAGAGTTAGAGACAAGGAAACAATCACTGCAAACACAAGAATTTTATAGTGGTTCGGTGTACCTACACCTACATCCACTCCCAAGTACCTCTTGGGTCCACACTATAATCAATCTGATTACAGCAGAGTTGTTTTCCAAGATCACAACTTGAACTTGTTGTTTTCCGGGGTGCACAACGAACCCAGCTGGTTTTCAAGGCTCACCAGCACACAACTTTACAATACAAACAATTGCTTGCACAAGGCAAACTGCCTCAACTGAATCAATCCCCTGATTGACCCAGCAAACAATAACGTTTTACAAATCAAGAGCTCCTCCAATGAGCAAATATACAATGATAGAACAAAATAAAGAGAGAGGAATCAAAGCCTGATTTGCAGATCTTGGTGGCTTGCTTCTTCTCTTCTCTTGAGTGGATCTTCCTTTAGTATGCTCTTGAAGCTCAGAAGATTAGAAAACTAGGGCTTGCTTCTTCTTTTGAGATTTCTTCAAAAAGGAACTAAGAAAGCTAGGAATCTCTCTCTTTTCTGTTGGAAAATCAGTATAATCTTTCCTTGCGAATCTTCCCTCTTTTCTCTTTTGATTTTTTGATGAATTTCACTCTTGTTCTCTCTTTTTATCTTCCCCTCTATCTATTTTTCGGATACAACAAAAACCCCTTCTTATAAACCCTTCTTAATCCATAAATAGCTGAAAACTATCCATTAGAAACAAGTGTAAGAGGATTAGAAAAGATAAAAATAAAGTTTAGAGACATTCTGACAGTTCTGGAGTCGTTTCTGACAATCTAGAGTCGACTCTAACTTTTCTGGAGTCGGCTCTAAATCGAAAATCCCCAATCCGCTCGATCTGGAGTCGTCTCTGACTTTTCTGGGATCGACACAAAAATCCTCTGGAGTCGACTCTAACAGTCCAGGTGTCGACTCTAAATCGTGACCATAAAAACCATCATTTTGTCTTTCTGTTGGAGTCGGCTCTAACAGTCCAGGTATCGACTCTAAAGTCTATGCCGATTTTCGGAGTTGACTCTGCGATTCCATGTGTTGACTCTAATGTCTGCAATCTTACCTTGACATTAGATTCGAACTAGAACTTGATTTGTCTTGTGATTTTGATTAATAAATCAAATCATAAACTAAAAAACTTAACCAAAATCATTAGTAACTTCAAATGTTATACTCAAATAGTTTTGTTAATCATCAAAATCAATAATTGGGTCAACACTCTGGGCCTCTATGCAGGATGGTCATGGTGTTCATCTTTTTGCCTGGGATATTGTCTGTATGCCGATTGCTGAAGGTGGGCTTGGTATCCAGTCTCTCACTACTAGGCTGGAGGCTTTGATTGCTAGGCATGCCTCGCGGTTCTTGCTTGATCCGCATTGTTTGTGGAGCTCCTTCATGCGTGCCAAATATGGAGATTGGAATCACTCCATTTCCCCTCAGTCCCCTCATGGGCACTCCTTCTTTTGGAAAGAGGTCTGTCGTCACGCTCCGGCTATTCTGGACTGCATCTCTTGGATGATTGTGACGGAACCTCTGTGGATATTGTTCAGGACGCTTGGATTACTAACCTTCCCCTGTCTCGATGGCCGACCTTTGTTTGCACAGATATCCCTAATGGAATGAGAGTCTGTGATTTAATCTCCCAGGATCATTCTGCTTGGATTTCTTCGTCGGTTTCCAGTTTCTATGGGGGTGAGCTCTACCGACGTGTTACTTCTATTCCTCTCATTCCGGGTCCCACAGCCGACATTAGGGTTTGGAAGAGAACTTGTATGTCTCGGGCTACTACTAGGGACCTCCTGAATATCTATAGGCCTCTGCCCCGGCATGCTATGGATCTGGCATGGATTTGGCACCTTCCCATTCACCCTCGAGTGCAGCTCTTTATATGGAAGCTTGCTTGGAGTGTTCTTCCTACCTGTTCCCTGCTCTCAAGGAGAGGTATGACCATTCTGTCTACATGCCCGCTGTGTGGTCTCGAGGAGGAGACAGTGGACCATGCTATCTTCTTATGTATCAGAGCGAGACAGATCTGGCAGAGTTCAGGCAAGTGCCCATGGGTGCATGGTTCTGATCCCCAGCATATCTCTTTTCTGGGCCAGATTAGGCAGGCTTCGCGGAGAGGCTACCATCAGCTGGTTTCGAGGTGGGCTTATACTGCTTACCGGATCTGGTTATCCCGGAATCAGCTTGTTTTCTCTGACGAGACAGTTTCCTCCCACAGGATTGTCAGGACTGCTGCCTCCTTATCCGCTGAGTATATTTCCCATTAGAGCACTCTTGATTTTGTTTGCCCTAGTCATTGGGTCTCCCCTGCTGCTTCGATAGTGTACCAGCATACAGTATTTATTTCTTGGGAGCCCCCTCTGCTAGGGTTTGTCAAAATCAACTTTGATGGGAGTGTTCGAGGTAGATGTGCGGGATCGGCTTTTGTGATTAAGGAGTCGGATGGCACCATGCTTGCAGCTGGTGGATTCGGGCTTTTAGACTCTTTGTTCCCCTTGCTGAACTGTATGCGGCGTGGGCCGGTATTTCTTATGCCTTTCGGAGCCTCGGTGTCCAAAGACTTATTATTGAGGGAGATTCTGCTACAATTATCATTTGGATTCATCAGGACTCTTGTGACCACCTGCGACCATCCCTTTGATCAGTGACATCCGATCTCTTCTTCAGGGCACAGTTAGCACTCAGATTCGGCACATTTACAGGGAAGCCAACGCAGCTGCGGATTGGATTGCTGCAAGAGTGGCCTATCACTCTGGTTTTTGGAGTTGAAAATAGGGCGACCCTTGCCCTATTATCCTGACCCAAATTTTATACTCAGATATTTCGAGTTTGACTCACCCTAGAATGGTGTGATCACCGCCTGTACCAAAAAAAAAAGAAAAGGATTTTGGATATTGCGTACATAAAATATGTGCATCATGCATCGTGAATAATTGCGCATGCATATGATTGTGCATATTTAAAAATATTTTTATTTTTTTTATCACATGCATAATTATATACATGTATGATTAATTATCAATGAGGAGGCACTGGGTCGTGTCGCCTACAGCACGGTACGGCTAGGCCCACATGGGTCGTGCCAAGCACGGCCCAGTAAACGGTGCCATGCCGAGCTCAAAAGAAGTTTTTATTAGCCCGGCCCGGCACGGCCCATGATGGGCCTGGGCTAGCCCACCGTGCTGGCACGCGCCCACATGGGCCTGGGCCATGCCAGGCACGGTCCACATGGGCCTGTGCCGTATTGGCCCACTCAATAAAAAAAATTTTCTAATATTTTTTTTGATAAATTAAAAAATTATTAGAAATAAAGAAATTTATTAATATGAAGCCACCTTAATGGTGAGGGGTTTGGCATAGATTCCTACCAGTTTATTAATTTAAAATCAAAATGGTACAGGAGGGAGGGGGGCTAGGCCTGACCTCCAGAACAGAATATAATAAGAAAGGAGAAAAAATAGAAAGAAAAAAATAAAGATGACTCACTTTAACAATTAAAAAAAAAAATATATAATTATAAAAATATAAATGACTCACTCATCAGTCATCAGTAGTATTTGTGTCATCATCATCTTCGCTGGTTAAGTCATGTCCATCTTTATCTTGAAGCCTCGCCTCAGCATCCAATCAATTTTTGAAGCAGATAAGCATCTCAACTGTCTCGCCAGTCATCCTACTTCTCTTTTCGTTCAGAATACGTCGACCTACACTGAAAGTGGATTTTGATGCTACTGTGGACATCGGCACAGCTAAAATATCTCGTGCAATGGCAGACATAATAGGATATTGATTTCTAACACTCTTCCACCAAGCTAATACATCTAGACTTTTTATTTGATATTCATCATATGCAGAATGAAGATCATTTCGTAAATAAAATTCTAATTCATTACTTAAAAATGAAGAAGATGAAGAAGATAAGCATGTGTGTGTCTTCTAATGAATGAAAAAATAGATGACGAATGAGATCTAGAAGAAGAAGCAGAGCTTTGAGCATGTATTCTAGATCCATAAATTTTATCATTATATAAACCATAAATATCATTAAGAAGTCGTGTTACCTCATCTTTAGCAGGTTCAGAATTTTGATTCATGTTTTCATAATATTGATCAATTAAAAAATTACGCCATTTAATTTAACTCTATGATCAAAAACAGTAGCTAAGTTATGCAATGGACATATCCTATTTCAATATTTATTCCATTTAGTTTCCATATTACATATAATAGGCATTAAAACTTCATAATATCTATATTCTTTAAATTTTTCACTAATTACATATGCTTTTTATAAAAATGAACAGAAGTTAGATAATAAATACATGAAAGAACATTTGTAGCATCATAAAAAGTAACCAAAAAATCTTCTAAAATTTTACCTTGATGCCAATCAGTTTCAGTCAATGTAAATCCTAATCCACGATTATTAATAAGCACTTAATAAGTTCTTATATGAATATGCATCACGCATCATGGTATAGGTACTATACCAACGAGTTATTACATCAAATTTAATTTTTTTAAAATGTTTACCATATGATCTACACATACTTGTTTAAATTCTTGAAGTCTTGATCTTAAAACATGAATAAAAGAAATTATTTTAATTTTTGAAATAACCTCTTAAATTATGTTCATGCCAGATTGAGCGGAAAGATTTAATATATGACATGCACATCTAATATGAAATAATTGTCCATCTAAAATGGGATGCAAAGAGTTGTTTGATAATGCAACAGCAGAATTATTATTAGTTGCATTATCAAAAGTAATTGATATATTTTATTATTAATATTATATAAGCATGTGGTTTGATAAATAATATTTAAAATTTGTTGTTCGTGGAAAATCAAAAGCACGAAAAGCAATAATTCGTTTATTTAATTACCAATCATTATCAATATAACGAGCGCAATAAAACAATTATATATTTTAGCATTTAAATTTGAGAGGCTTTCAGTTAAACTTTGTTTCAT
The DNA here is from genome assembly GCA_900491605.1 of Calamus simplicifolius. NCBI lineage: Eukaryota > Viridiplantae > Streptophyta > Magnoliopsida > Arecales > Arecaceae > Calamus > Calamus simplicifolius. Next base: position 546,652 of record UESW01003833.1, on the reverse strand, counting down.
TGCTAAAAAGTTTGTTATATCCACTCTTCTAAAGGTACTGCTACTAGTTCTTCTATAAGCAGGTTGTAGGCCTAATTAAATATATCTTTCAAAATTATAAGATTCAGATAAACTAAAAGGTAATTCATCATGAACTATCCATCTTACCGGTAATTTCCTCTAATTTTCATGGTTATATGCAAAATTACCTACAAGTGATTCCTCTTGTATATTAAGGATACATTGCTGACGGGAATCATGCATCCTATGAGTCTCTTGATGTCTTTTTAAATGCCATGTTCCCCCAATACTAGAATAACAGTAAAGTTTTGCACATTTGTACATTTGCTTTATAGACTCCATCATTCCAAACATTACTAGTCCTCTTACGAGAAGAGGTTTGACGTTCACTGACACTGGCTCTAAAGGAAACTTGGAGTTAGGATTAAGGTTGGGGATTAGTTCCTCACCCTTAGAAAAATGGTGCATGTTAAAATTACTTTTGTTAAAAGATGTCATATCTAAAATTTTTAATTAATAAATATAAAAAATAAAACTAACCCACAAAAAGGAATTGAGAAAAGGATCAGAAGTACAGGCGTGGAGCCAAGATTTGTGAGCTTCCTCTTGCGCTCTCGCCTCTCAACAAAAAGTAACCTATAGCACTTGACTACTTGCTTGAGCACTTGCCACTTGCAAGAACACTTGCAAACTAAAAATTAAATTACTAATCTACTAGAGCACTTGTTAGAAGAGAGAAATAGTAATATAGAGAAGAGTTGATTTGGTATGCTAAGAATGAGGAAGAAATGAGCTATTTATAGAAGTCCCAATTTTTTTTCCAAAAATACCCTTTGATATAGCCGTTATATGGCTATTGGGAGGGGTAAAATGGTTTAAACTCCTCACTAAACGGCTATATAGCCATTAGGGCTGGGCCTGGCACAACCCAACCGTGCCGTGCCAGCATGGCTCAGTGCCTAGGCACGGCCCAGGCACGGCTCAGGCCGTGTCGGGCCTGAATTTTTTTTCCGTGCCGTGCCTAGCATGGCCCGTTTGTTATGGGTCATGCCAAGTACGGCACGATAATTTTAGAAGCACGGTGGGCTTGAACCATGCCATGTTCGATATGGTCCAGTGCCCATCTCTAATTATCATGCATATATATATGCTTTTTTTAGCACGTGCTGCAAAAGATTTTTTTTTTTTTTGTTTTTTTTCCATCAAAGCCCTTGCTTATAATAAACTAAATAAAGAAGGGTTGCGTGAACTCCAAACGGCCGGGTACGCTGTGGTACCAAAACCATTCGTCATCAAACAAAGACGTCTCAGGGAGCCCATTGACTGATCGCATGAAGCCAAAATTTGTGGCCCCGACGGCGAGAGGTGGTTGCCGATAGAGATCCATCAAACGCAAAGGTTGCCTGGCCAACGTAACAAAATAAGAAGAGAGGATGGCGACAGGAACGAATTTATTTATGCTCTATTTTAGAGATTTAGATCCATCATCAAAATAAGATCATTATGATAATTTTAGGTCAATAGATGATTTTATTTCAAAATAATTTTATCTTCAATGATCTAAAATTATATGTTTAATATACCTATCATATTTTGGTAATTAAAAATTATAAGATATTTATAGCTAAACTATTTGGTATGTTAGAAAAATTTACGTAATATCAAAGTTATCTTTAATATAAGTTATAACTATGATGATAATTTATTATTATTATTATTATTATTATTATTATTATAGTTAGATTAAATTACAATATAATTAGAATATTATAGTATAATAAATATTATTATTTATGATATTATAATAGCATATTATATTATAATATATAATTATAATTATATATTATGATATTATATATTATCATAAATTTTATAATATTATATTAATATGAAAATAATATTAAGCATCCTTTTTTTCAACGGATGAAAGGTATTTAGTCCATAAATTTCATATCAAGATTATTGCTTGGGGTAAACTTAAATATTTGATCATAAAGACAACTATGGGATTACTAAGTTAAGCAATGATTTTAGAGATGAATGCAAGCAAACATGATGATTCTATCATTTTTATTTGGACTATGCATGATTTTTTATAGATTGTCCCATACCAAACACTTTATTATGAGAAAAAGAAATCAACAAAGAGGAATAAAGAAAAAATAACACGTAGAGAATTATGTGATTCGGTCATATGACATAAATTTTATTGTAAAAATAAATTGGATATTACAACAATCATTTCCTCATCCTAGACATAAAATCTCCATTTTGGCTTGAGGTTTACTAAGTCAATCATCCTAAAACTTTGTTATCATTTTTGTTGCTTGCCCGATGTGCATCATCCTATCCAAACTTTGATCAAGTTTAATAATGCTTGAACTTGTCTCCTAGAATTAATCTTTTCTCCTTAAGCAATTTTATAAGCTTCTAAATCTATTTTTTACAAAAGAATTCATCTCTTTGTTCATAGCTGTTATCCTTTCAGTAGACTCCTTTCTTTTCACTGCTTCTTTATACCTAAGAAGCTCATTTCCCATACTTTTGGCTATAGCAAGTGCATAAGTAACTATATCTATATACCATACGGTGACCTAATGTGCCTCCTCTCATGATTGATAGCCATATTATAGGATTGTTTTTGACATGCTTATATATCTTGTACAGTTTCTTTAATTTATACCTCTATGTTAAGCTAAGCTAGCAAATCTCATAATTCTCTTCTTGAAGCTTGTACCACAAGCTCCACCTTCTTGCTAACACCATGCTTTTCTCCTAACTTTCAATAATTCCTCTCTTTAGGCAAAACTCATCAAAGGAAACAACCCTACTAGTTATAAGCTTGGATGACCTTAGATCCTTCACATACCATAATCTATAATCTTTCATCTTAGTGCCATAACTAATAAATATGCACTTCATTGCCCTTGGTTCAAATTTATCATCATTAACATGAACATACCTAAGACAACCAAACATCTTCCAACTAGAATAGTCAATCAGTTGATTAGACCATATCTCTTGAGAAATTTTCAAATCGATAGTAGGCAATGATGATCAATTTATCAAGAAGATTATTGTATGCATCATTGTTTGGGATTTTTTTGAGTCTAGCATTAGATAGCATACAATGGGCTCTTTTCAAGAGTGTTCATTCATCAATTCTACAACTCTATTATGTTATGATATTGTCTACATAGTATGGTGCCTCACTATATCTTCATTCTTATAGAATTCATCAAATTCACCTTTACATGGTTCCAAACCATTATCTATATATAATATTTTGGTTTCTCATCAAGCCTATTTCTCTACCATGGCTTTCCACTATCTAAATTTGAAAAACACTTCAACTTTATATTTCAAGAACTACATTAGACCTTTTGTGAGTAGTCATAAAAAATATCAATGTTTATTCATCAATGCATGAGGGCTAGGTCTCCAAAGGTTTGAATAGATATAGTCTAACACCCTTTGGAGTAGTGAATGCCAATGCTAAACTTCAGCCTGCTTTGCTTTTTATTTATCAGTACTCACAAAAGTCTAACTTCTTGATCTCATCAAGTAGACAACTAGACATCTCTTGGATAACTCTAATCTCTCTCTCTTGCTTATACACCCTAACCACATATGCCACAATCAAGAGACATTAAGTCTAATAACTCCACGGACGAAGAAACTATAATAATATTAGTAACATTGTTTCTAATTAAATGATATAAGCCTTTTATCATCCTTCTCTTGATCGTCACAAAAGCACCCTTAGAAATTTTTAGCACACCATTCTCGACAATAATTTATAACCTTGAAAACTAAGTATGCCTAAAGAAATAAGGTTCTTTATGAATTTCATGATATGCTAAGCCTCGAGAGACCTTATAATGGCATCAAATATCTTGATATACATTATTCCAATCTCAACAATATTTGCAGCTTTATTGTCGATCAAAATAACCTTCCCCATCATTGGTTGATATATAAAGAATCAACTTCTATTAGAAGTTATATAAAAGGAATAACCAAAATCAAGAATCCATTAATTTCTAAAATTACTTATGCTAATTGAGAGTGCCTCAGGAAGTGCCTTACTTTTCGCATCATCAAAATTTTCTAAAGTGTTTTCTTTAATTATACTCGCTCTAGCATCAATGTAATTTCTTTCTTATCATTCTTTTCTTTCTCTTTGTATATTTGCTCTTAATATGCACTTCCTCATGACAAGAGTAGTAATAATATTTTTGGCAACTTAACTTGATCTTGATTTATCTCTATTGCTTAAATTATTCTCCTTACTCATACCTCTAATAGCCAATCCTTCTCCTTATTTCTCCCCATAGGCCCTAGATATCATTCTCTTTAGCTTCATAAATTAAAGGCATCATTTACATCATTGATTGAGAGACTCTCTCTTATATAACAATGTATCTACAAATTATCATATAAAGATGGCAATGAGTATGACGGAATTAAGACTTGATCTTCATCTTATATCTTGATTCTATTCTTCAAATCAGAATAGCCTTGTTAAACTCATCTACATGGTTCTTTACTGGTGCATTTTCTTTCATCCATGGGTAATAGAGTTTATGCTTCAAGTATAGCCAGCTTGTGGGAGATTTCATCATGTATTGCTTCAATTTTAATCATAGTATAGTTGTTGTCTTCTCCTTAATGATTTTTTCTAATAATCTCATCTACTAAATATAATGAAATTATATTGTATGCTTTGCCAATAGTTGGCAATCGCTCTCTACTTCTAGCACCCTCCATAACCCTTATTGCATCAAAAGGGCTTACATCTTAAACTAAAGGATGATGGAGTCATTAGCTCTATTAAACTTGCCGATTTTGAACTTCATAATTGGCATTGTGAATTTCTTCCCAAAATCAATACTTTGGCATACTCAACTTAGATCAAATGCATTCGTGCAACTATGCATCCATTAGTAGTCTCACACTGCACCACTTGGTACTAACTGTCCAATATACTGACTACATATAAAGTGAATGCAAGTTCACCCAAAATAGATAAAATACTTTGACAATAATGGAGTAAGACTCTAAAAATAAAGAAAGTTTTTTTTTATTTTTATAGAGCGATATATCACCTTCACCACTTCATAAAAATTTCCTAAACTAGACCACCACGGTGGGATACTTTGGAACAATGCTCTAAAAATACAAAAAATCTCATATCTTCGCATAGAGCAATAAATCTTCTTCATCACCTCGCTAATATGTCATGACAGGATACTCTAGAGCAATGTTCCAAAAATAAAGGTCTTTGATTCCACCTAAAGCAAGGCTCTACCTTAAAAATAAAAAAAATTCTCTATGCTCCTAGAAAAAGGCTCTGCTTTTCCTGCTTCACTTTAAAAAAAAACCCTGGAATAGCATTGAAATAATTATTCCACTTATTCTAGACTTATTACAGGCTAGAATAACTAATTTTCCTTTCCCATCTTTTTCTTCCTTCCTCTCCTCCTTTCTTCCTCATGTCCGTTAGCCTGCACACGGCACTTCCAGTGTTGCCAATCATCGTCTCTCACTAGCGCCTGATAGTCTCATGCCGGCGAGGTCATCACCGGTTCAATCCCAACCATTACTGCCACCTCACATCAGTCCACCCACAGTAACAGCAAAATATTGCTTCACCTTCATTTCATCGGCTGTGCCACCTCACATGTTGGTTGGCGATATTCGTCATCGGATGCCTCTCGGCCATGAGTTCCACCGCTATACATCCCCACATAGCTACCAGCCAAACTCTATTATCTGTGGCGATCACCACCGATGACATCCCAACTTGATCTACCTCGAAGATAGGGGTCTTCACATCCTTCGACTAGAGTTGCAGCTATGGAGCTAATCATCGGGCTAGTTTTATCGCTGGCTCCTCCAACCCTTGACTTTCTTCTTCACAGCTCTTTCATCGTCGAAATCGAAGAGATAAGGGGAGCAAGATGCTCCTTTTCTCATTGCTGCATCCATCGATTCTTTCCAACTTCTTGAATAGACCCCCATACTTTGGCCATCAGCCAATTGGCCAACTCCAATGCTGAGCACAAGTCGGATGAGAACAAGGGTTTATGGTCTTTATATGCCTCAGAATCGGGGTTCATATCTCCAAACCAATGGCTTTCCTGCCATCCGAGCTCAGCCATTAATGTCAACACCGTCTAATCCAGGTCGCAGTCGTTGCTTCTTCTCCGATGATGATTTGGATCTTGCCTAATCTTCATCAACCCCGCTTCTCTTTAGCTTGTTATCTGCCATACGAATTCTAACACACCTCCTACGCTGAAGTAATGCAAACATGGAAAAGTTTTTGTGCACTGCCTTCGATGCATAAACTGCGTACTGGATATACGGATTGGCCGCATATTCCACATGTACTGCGGCCTAATAGGTCATAGCATGCACCGTAAGTACGATGACATAGATGCATGACTAATTTGTACATTCGATGCATGCTTTATACATCAAAGACCGGTGCACAAAGATTTTTTCATGCAAACATTCATCCTACATGGACCAATCTTCACTCAAGAAACTTTTCCTAATGCCAATAGGCCAGTACTAGTCTCATGGGGTTAGAATTAATTAAAATTGGACCTGGCTTTTTTAAGTGGGCTATGGACCTAAGTTTGGGTTTATTTTAGACTGGCCCATTCCATTATCAGCCCCAAGTGTCCTAAGGTGGAATTTCTCTTAGTGGTAGGATCTGGCGGGTAATGTTATATATCTAATCCTTAGTTGTCATAAGTTTTGGCCAACTTGGTAAGAAAACTATAAAGTATTCTAATTCATTGATAGAATAAATAAAGACAACCGAAATAATATTTCGAATTTTATGATTTCTTGCAATTCATTAATAAGGCAGAGTGTTATTTCTTTTTTTTTTAAAAAAAATGTCACCAAAATATTGTTATGGATTCTATAATCTCTAGCAATCTATCATAAATGTGGAACAAGGTTTTCAATTTAAAATTTTTACAAATACAACTAAAATAATGTCATAAATTTTATGATTTTTAATAATTTATCATAAATCTATGTCAAAGTGTTATTTTTAATATTTTTAAAAATACCATTAAAATAATATCAAGATTCCATGATTTTTGTCAATTTATCAAAAAAAAATTGAATGCGTTGAGGTATAGGTTAAGAATTTTTTAACCTAAATTTAATTTAACCTTGCTGAACACAAATAAATCTAACTCACTACCCTCGTAACTAAGGCCTAGCCTATATCTAATTAGACTAAATCATATAAAGGTCTTGCTTGCTTCATATTATATAATAATGGCAATCATTATATTTATGAACCTACTCATCATGTTATAAAGAATATTTAAAAATTTCCACTATGACTTTGAAGAGAGAGAGAAAGAGATAACTCACTCAGTAACCTTGATGGAGGGTAATATTTTAAATATCAAACTAAAAAGCATGCATGCCTTACCAAGTTAATAGTTATTTTAATAAATCAATACATTTATAGAGTGCTTGCTTAGACGATATCACATTTTACTTGTTAGATAGGGGGTGAAGGTTCAATTCTAATTGGACTAAGCTTTTACAAATAAATTAATAACTAAATTAGGATATTAGCCCTTAATTAATAACCTTGCAAATAAATAAATAACTAAAATAAGATGCTATTTTATTACTATATTATTTATTATTATTTATATTTGCCATATGATGACATATTGCGTCAATAGCTTCCATTTTATAGAGGTTATGTTAATTGTAAAGATTATTAATTAAGATTATGATGTCAAAATGGAGAAAAAAAAAGAAGAATCAAAAGACATTGCATATAAGCTAAGGAGTTTGTACTTGTGAAACCTTATGAAATAACCATTTTATTCTCCTAAATGAATTCATGTCGATTATGCAGATGGTCCTAAAACTATTATTCTATAAAGTATATCTTTTATCAAAATTTGATATATATTTATATATATGTGTGTATGTACGTATATGTGTGTATATATATATATATATATATATATATTATATATATATATATATATATATATATGTGTGTGTGTGTATGTGTATATAAACTTTATGTGTATGTATGTATATAAACTTTTATAGATGTGTATGTATGTATATAAACTTTTATAGATGTCTTGATGATAATCATATAAGGTAACCGTATTAAGATGAACCATGATCTTGATATTTCAACCATAGTGGGAAATAGTAAAAATAGCTGGAATTCCTGTGGATATTATGGCCAAGCATGAGAGACAAACAACTATGATAATCTCTATAAATCTATCAATTCTCTCATAAATTTCAAAATTATATAATTTAGAAATATTTTCTCACAGATCCACCAAGGCAACATCTCTCAATTAGACTTCTATTTTAGTTTTAAATTTTTTTAGTTATGTATCCACACGTTCAAATTGCTCATCTAAACTACTACTATATCATGATTTGTTACATTATAGCAAACAAGAAAATAAGCTTCAAAATAGCATGCAATCTCATTGCAATGATAAATGTCTCACATCACAAACCAATATTCTTTGCGATGTAGACCAAACTTAAGAATTAACGAGGAGTAAGACCGAGGCATGGAGTCAAGGGTTAAGAATGCCATTTGTGTCTCTAATCCTTCTTATTTTTTAATGATTAACTCGCTGCAACTTGGCATGGTAGGTGAGATGCTTATTTGAATGAAACTTAGGTGTAATATATGATGTATGTTGAAAGAGAGATGAAATCGTATAGCATCTAAATGTCATCATTTTAGTGTCTAAGTTTGAATAGTCAAATAAATATAATATAGCATTATTTGATAATAAGTTTTAATAATAATTAAAAGTAGCAATATTAAAATTTCAAGAACGTAGGTTTTCTAGCGTACTAGAATTGAAAGGGCACAGGAGTGTAGAACGAGTCAAGATCCCAGCAAATCAACAATCCAGCTGGTGACCACCGAAGTCCGAAGGACGGTAGCCGAGTTTAATGCCTCACCGCGTTTTCTATCTTCTCCGTGCGGCAGAAGGCAAATGAAATGAGAGTACCTATCTTCTCTTTTTTTTTTTTTTTTAATACAAATGAATAATTACACTACTCTAGTATAAGTCAGTCCAGATAAATCAAAAAATAAAATCTATTTAAGTACAAAAGGACAGAAATCATCTGCTTCCAAATCTAAATCCTAGAACGATAAGTCATCGAGGCCGCAATCCAATCAGCCACAGAGTTAGCTTCCCGATAGACATGACTGATGTGAACTCTATGAGCTTCTGAAGGGTGATCCGACTGTCATGTATGTGTGGGTTAAATGCAATTGGATCGTCGTTATTCTGCCGAAGCCATCGGATAACAGTAAGAGAATCCCCTTTAATAAGAAGACTGTAAGCACGAAGGATTCGAATAGCGTAAAAAATATCTGCCCAGGCTGCGTATAGCTCAGCCAGCGGGACTAAATAATTAAGAAGGCCTAGACCGTCAGTAGCTAGTATAGTACCATCAAACCCATAAATTATAAAATTGAGCCAACAAGTCTGCTTCGAACACTATCATCTTCTCTCGATCGAAAGTAGGCATGCGGACGAGAGAGTAGTTGTGTAGTAAACCAACTACGGGTTTATAGAATCCTAGCTTGTAATAAATTAACTTGGTCTGTTGTTAGATTGTTCAACTTTAGTGTCATCGCGATGAAAGATATTGGGCAACAATTACAACTGATGGAAGGGGACTTGATATCGTTTTCACAGGGCGTATGTAAGAAAATGGCCTGTCACCCATAACCTAGCTGGAGGCAGTTGGCTTGTCATTTTATATATAAATAGAGAGGGAGTGAGAAAGGCCAATAGTTGGACCATGACAAAGGTGACATGAACGGAGAGAAGAAAATTTAGCCTTCAGCCATGTTTGGCTTTGGATAGATGAGGTTACGTATCACTGCTAGCGACCATGGCAAAAAACCAAAGTATGAGTCAACCCCTTTAACTGTTTCTATAACCACGCAAGATCTCATCCAAAAAAGATTGAAGAATATTCAGCACCTTTGTTTTAACAAGTATTCAGCTATCATATGCAATGCTCATACACTCTTCGAGTTGTTATTACTTATAATAGCATTCACAAACAGCCAAAAAAAAAATCATAAAATTTATGCAAAACTGTTGTGCATCCAAACATATGTTAGCACTTAGGGTGGTAAGTCTAATGAAATCAACTTAAAACTTGAACCTGACTTGACTTGTTTAATAAAGAGATAACTCGATCTGATCTGTTTAACCTAACTCAATTCAACTCATCTAAGCCTTTTTTTTCAACTACATAAGGGAATCTGCTTCCTCCACTCTGCTCTATTCAGAACTAAGTCGACACTCAAATTATTCTTTACTCGCGCTTGTCTATAGTGCAGATGCAATGCATCCTTTACTTATTTTTAAAATACCTGAAGACAATGCAAGGCGTCTCTTAACGGAGTTTTACACTTATTATCCTTCATTCAGACTTAGGATTGATTTTGGTATAGTTGATTTGCTTAACCTATTAACTAATAATAAAAAGAATAAATATCAACATTTTTAATTTATTTAATCTATTAACTAGAAATATAAATAAGATAAATAGCCTAATCCAAAGTAACCCAGTTCAACTAGTTATTTAAATAGGTTTAATGGGTTAAGAACATGGAATCTAAATCCGACCTTCTTAACATACAAGTTAAAGTTAAGAGGGATCAATTGATTCAATCATTTTTAATCCTGATCTAAATCTGTTAAATTCTAATTAAAAACCATTTATTGCATATCAGACGCAGATTGAATAAATGGATTAAGTCTTATATTGCCACTTCTAGCTAGCACAAACTTTCGCTTGATGTTCTCACCAAGCTAATGATTAATTCAAATCCAATTTAATGCAATCACCATTCAGATCCAATTTAATGCAATACATTAACATCATGAGGCTATTAATTCGTTCTTAACATCAGATTGTTGTCTCATCTAAAAATAAAAAAAGGTGAGAAAATATTTAAACATTCATAAATTACTGTAAAAAAAAAATTCCTATTCACAAAAGAGTATGATGGCATAGAACCCCTAAAAAGACAAAACCAAAACAAAACAAAAACAAAAAAGAGAAAAAGAAAGAAGAGAAGGAGGAAGAAGAAGAAGAAGAAGAAGGAAAAAAAAAATCATACATTCCAGGATTGCCCCGACAATGGGACGACCTCAGCCAAAGGCGTCGAGAGGGGGCTCGGCATCGGCGAGGTGCGGCACAGGGGGCACGTCGGACGCGACCTCAGCCACGGGTCGACGCAGTCGAGGTGGAAGAGGTGGCCGCACTCCGGCAGCGCGCGAAGCACGTCGGCATCCCTGTAGTCCGCCAGGCAAATCGAGCAGCAAGACCCCGCCGTCGTCGACCCCTTGCGCCCGCGCTTCACCTTGGAGTACACCACCACGGGTAGCTCGTCAGCGTCGCCTCGTCGAGCCCGGCCTCGTCGTCGGCCACCCTCGCCTCGCCGGCGGGCCTGCTCGACCGCCGCCGAGTTGGCTGGGCTGGCACGTTGGCTCGGGTGCACAAATAGTATATAAACATGATGGACATAACGAAAAGAAGGGCGCCGACGGAGAAGCCTAGAATGTAGCGCAGCTTGCCGCCGCCGCCGCCGTCGTCGCCGGAGGTGGCGGCAAGGCCTCCATGGGGGCTCGGAGCGGAGCTGGCGGCGTTCATGCGGTTGAAAGAAGGAAAGTAGAGGAGGATGGAGGCGATGGAGGAGGAATGGAGGAGATGGAGGTAGTAGGGTCGTTGCATCCCAAGGTCCAGCGAACGAGAGGTTTAAGGATTAATGGCCACATGGTTTGGAGCGAGAGGGCCGGAGGAGTGCGTGGGATTTTGGAATTCCATAGCATAAATTAATGTCAGCGGACTTCGAGGTCAAGGCTTCTCCAGTTCTCCGGTTGTCTGCAGTCCAGTCCATATTGTAAGCCAAAATGGAATTAAATCCGAAGCCCCTTTGGCCTTGGGAATTTCTATTTGCACCATCCAATTTGCTCTCCACACACACCCCTCGTTAAAAAAAAAAAAATTCTAAAACTATCCTTTTTTTTTTTAATCTCTCTCTCTCTCTACATCCCTTTGCTCTTGTCTCCTCCTTTCTTTCGGCATCGATTCTATCTTCTTTCCTCTCCAGAAATGCTCCCCTGAGCCCATCTCTTCTCCAATACTGTCTCATTCCTTCGGACCCATCTTCTCTCCGTACCGCTCCCTTTTCTCTTTCCGGCACCATCCCCTCCCTTCCATTTTCTCCCCTTTCCCCAGCACCCTTCCTTCACTTTCCAGCATCTGCTCTCTTCCGGCGCCTCCTCGGCTCTCCGACACCAGCCTTCTTCGGCCCCAGTGCCTCCTCCCTTCTAGCATCATTCGGCCAAACAGGAACGAATGGAGGGCCTCTGTTCGATCTTATTTGGCCGAATAGAGGGCCTTCGTTCGGCCATATTTGGCCAAACGAAGGGCCATGGCTAAATAAAGGCCCTTCGTTCGACCAAATAGGACCGAACAGAGGCCCTCCATTCGGTTCTGTTTGGCCAAATGGTACCGAAAGGGAGGGAGGCATTGGGGGCCGAAGAGGGCCGGTGTCGGAAGAAAGGAAGGTACTGAAGGTCGAAAAGGACCGGTGCTGAAAAGTCAGGAAGAGGTGCCGGAAGAGAGCAGGTGTTGAAGAGTGAAGGAAGAGTTCTTGAGAAAGGGAAGGAGACGAGAGGAAGGGGATGGTGTCGGAAAAGGGGAAGGAGTAGTATCGGAGAGGAGATGTTTAGGGGGGTGTGGAGAGAAAAAAAAAAAAAAAAAAGGATAATTTAGAAAAAAAAAATTTAATGTAAAGGGTGTACTAAGTAATTTAGGGGGTGCAAATAGAAATTCCCTTGGCCTTGGATGTATTTAGGATTTGTTTAGTCTAAACGCTGATCCAAAACTATCACGAAGAGGATCTGAAATCGAACTGCTAGATCCTGGTCCAACCTAAGCAACCAATTTTTAGATCCAACTCACGTAATTGTAGCTGTACTGATAGAAATAAATTATTATCGATCCGTGCGTTTGGTTGGAGAAGGGGGAGTAATTAGTAGGAGTCAAATCGCTGAAAAATTTATGGAATTCACGAGATTTGTTGTACCGACCACTGCAGCAGTAATTAGGCTGCTAATTAAGCGTTGCTGATTATTCTGCCGTGCTAGAAAAAAAAAATATATACTTTAATGGTGACCTTCTAATTAAATATGTGACAATGATTAAACTTAGGTGCAGCTCGCCACCTTTTGCCACCGGGTTCTTCGGTTCATAAATATCACGTGCTCACCTACCCGTTCTTCTAACAACTCATGCTAAATATTTCTCACTTAATGTTGCAAATATCATTAAATAATAATAAAATTCTGATGTTTTTTGCCTGAGTAATGCTGTAAATAATAAAAAATTTCAAAATATAAAAATTTTAGGTATTGAATGTTGATTTTGAGCAAATAGAATTGAAGTTTGTTTTTTTAAAAAAATATATTAAAAAAAACAGAAAACTGAACCTACTCAAGTTCTAAAAGTCCATTAGTTTTCATTAAAAAAAAATCTCATTTAGAGAAATAAAAAAAGAGAAGCTAAATAAGTGACACAAGTTATATATCCATAGGCAGCTTCTATTTACAAAATAAAAATATGATATAAAATTGGCTCATAAACTAGTAAACAACCTGTAAAATCAAGATGTATTAGTAGAAAAGAACGCAAAAAAAAAAAAAAAAGGTTATTACGATAGTAGAGGGCATTGGAATCATGAAATTTTTTATAGTAGATTCGCTCTTGTCACATGCTCATTTTGCACTTTTATATTAAAAAAATCTCACATATCTAAGTTCCATGAATAGCAATTCCTATCATGTTGGATGGATCTTTCTTGAATACATTTCTCATGCCAGTGGTCACCTCATATATCTAATTATATAGAACTCTTTACAAATTGTCTCATTCCTTTCCTACAAAAAAAAAAAAGGGTTTTTTTTCACTTTGAGCTCATAACAAAGGTAAACAAATAGATATCATATTATGAAAATGAGTAGGAATATAACAAATTAAAATATAATATATTTTATAATAATAAATTTACTTTGATGGGGCAAGTTTGTTGAAGTCTTACTATTTTGTTTTAGACTAGGCTAAAATATGCATTTGGATTCCAAACTTTTCCTAAAATTCATTTGATCCTCAAACTCTTAGTTATTATAGTTTAGCTTTACATTTGAAGGATATTACATTTCTGACACCTTATTATATGAGATCAATTAAAATTAATGAAATAGTTGATGTATCATTCTAATTCAAATAAGTAGATTAATTGACAAAGTGATACATCAACTACTTTATCAATTAGCTGATCTCTATATAATGGAATGTCAAGAATGTTATATTCTTAAATCATGAGGGACTAAGCTTTCGAGATTTTTGAGGGCCTAAAGTATGTATATTTTCACCTTTAGTTTATCTATAATTTATATAAATCAATTCCTAGTATTAAATTATATATATTCATTAAAAACTAGATAATACTAGATCTTTGAGACCCATATTGGGTACTAAGTTATTTATGTACTATACCATTGTCATAAAAAGTATTTTTAAGAAAAGTAAATAAAGGATGCTTGCAAAATCTATTCTATTTGTTATTGTATTGAATATAAGTTAACTATGACTCTTTCTAGTATTATAACCTTGGATTCATCTAGAATACTTTTATAAGACTCTTTCGAAAGACTAGGCTTTAATCCTATCTCTTTCAAAGTCTTCAACCCTTTATACCATCCTCTTATATCCTTTCATTTCTTTTTATTTACAATACCATCCACATATAGTCAGAAGCATGATAGGAAAAGCCTTATAATCTTATATAAAAGTACTTAACACCTATTTAAGGCTTACAATTACTAAAAATTAGAAATAATAAAAAATTAATTAATTCCATCAGTCTAATTCAGAACTATTTTAACTATCCTAGTTAAACCCATATTGACTCATCATAGTAAATAGAATTGTGAGTTAAAAATGGAACAAATATTTGGCGATAGGAATTCAGGCTGGGACCCAAATCGAAAAGCTCACAATTGGATCAACTCGATTAGAGAGTTTGAGATAAATTAAATATAAAATTATTTATTTATTATTTAAATAGATAAAAATAAGTTTAAGAGACCCACAAGGACTCTTATGAAAGAGTTTCATATTCAAAAGTACTATCATAAGAAAATCTGTAAAGAGATGAGCCCTCATCTACTTATAGGAACAATAATTGATGCTTCAAGAAGACTGTAAGGAGTGTAAGTAAGATAGATCTCTCCAAATCCTTTAGTAATTTAGACGCTTTTTCATTTGCAAATGAAAATAAAGATCTAACTCACTAGCCTGATTTATTATGAGCTTTAATCAAAGATTTTAAAATAGCTTCAAAAGATGTACAAGAAATTACATGAGAAATTTAAAATTTTATTTAAATTCTTGAAATATACTCATATATTTACTCATGCTTCCATTGCATTTTCCTTCGTCTCTTGCTCTTTATTTTCTTCTCTTCCTACTTTATAAAGCTGGTATAGGTTAAAAATGATGGTTGCTAATTTGTAAGGAAGCCAACAAGGTGTAACAAGAGGTGGCATAGGCGGATCCAATAGGATCAAAAGTAATTCGATCAATTCTAATGGAAGTTGTGTTGATGTAAATGGAGAGGGAGCATAAATGGCTGCAGAGTGATTAGAGTGGTACGAAGCAAAAGTAGAGTGTCAAACTTCATCAGGATTAAAGGTGACAAGGCCTAAGCAGGGAGGGGCAAAGGTACTACTACTTCTCCAGCTTGTCTTTTCTTTTCCTTCTCTTTGTTGTACAATCAAAAGGAGAAAGAGAAGCTGAGAGAAGGATAGTTTGATTGAAATCTTCAGGATATAGGAAGGAGAGTGCTAATCTGAAGTTAAAATAGACAATGTTGCCGTCGGGATCCGTCCTTCGACTCGGACGCGGTCAATCTTTTGGGGTGGACCTGCACACAAGTCCTTACGCGGAAGGCGTTGGGGGTGGTCCTCCGTGGAAGACCCTCTGACGCTCAAGTCAGTGGGGAAGATCGGCGATCAATCAGAAAATGGAGAGATGGATCTCTTCGGGGAGTCTCTCCAGGGGCGGCCGATCGGGAGCTCTAGAGGGGAGAGCACCGACGAGCAGCTGATGAGAGTGGGAGAGTGAGAGTGAGCGCATACCTGAGAGAATCTGGGAGTGTCATATTTATAGGTTGTCACCCGGATCTTGAGCACCTTCTGGAAGGTTCGAAGGTTGTTAGGATACGGAGATGGATCGAATCAGGCCGTTGTGGGGCCGTTGGGATCCGTATCTTGTTTGTTAAGGGATCGACGGCTAGGAGAGCTCCTCGATGGCTTGGGATCTGGTAGGTGCGTAGGTCCTAGGTAGCCGTATTAGGTTCTAGACCACTCTTCAACATCATTCTTTGCCTGAGATGGTGTTACGATAGGTCTAGGTTCTCCTGCACCAGGTTCCGCGGGGGTGAGTATCGGATCATGGATCGCTCGAAAAAAATGAGCTACTGGGAGCTTGGGGAGCCGAGCTATGGAAGCCCGGAGAAAGCCGAGCTATGGAAGCCCAAGAAAGCCGAGCTATGGGAGCCCGGAGAAAGCCGAGCTAAGGGAGCCCGGAGGAAGCCGAGCTATGGGAATCTCGGGGAGGCCGAGCTACGGGAAGCTCGGGGGAGATGAGCTATGGAAGCTCGGGGAGGCCGAGCTACGGGAAGCTCGGGGAGACGAGCTATGGAAGCTCAGAGACGAGCTATGGAAGCTCGGGGGAGGCCGAGCTACGGGATGCTCTGGGAGGCCGAGCTACGGAAGCTCGGGGGAGCCGAGCTATGGGAAGCTCGGGGAGGCCGAGCTACGGGAAGCTCGGGGGAGACGAGCTATGGAAGCTCGGAGACGAGTTATGGAAGCTCGGGAGAGCCGAGCTATGGAAGCTCGGGGAAGACGAGCTGTGGGAGCTCAGGGGAGCCGAGCTATGGAAACTGGAGGAGCCGAGCTACGGGAAGCTCGGGGACATCATGGCGGGCGAAGGGATGGGATCGGTCTTAGCCTCCTCGCATGAATATTGATGCAATGATGATTTTACTCCCCCAACACATGCCCTCCACTCCCTAGTTCGAAGCGCAGGTTCGGACATAGGGAGTATAGGTCCAGGTGGCACGCTTTGGATGGGACGATCTGGTTTAGACAGCCCGCGCAATGATGCCCTAATTAATGCGGCGGGGTCATCATGCCTTCGTGGGTAAGGCTCCTCCAGGGGCGACGGTTGGGGAAACTCCACGTAGCAAATCCCGATTAATGCGGCGTTTATCGAGGCGGTTCTGGATGCCTCGGGCGAAGCGCCTCACCTTCTTAAGATGGCTTCCTTAGGGGGGAAGCAAAGCGATAGCAGCGCTGTATCTGTTTGCAATATCCTCTCGTTTTGTTTCTGGAGAGTCTCATCTTCTGCGACGTTCGTTGTTTCGCCTGGTGCTTTTTCCGGCTAGGATGACGATGAGTCCCGACGACATAGCTACGGAGATCGTTGCTGAGGATGTGGGAAGGATTCGCCAGAGGTATGGCATACCCCCAGATGTCGTTCTGCGATTGCCGGGACTTGAGCACAGGGTCTCGCGAGATCTGGAGCATGGGGTCTTCATTTACGAAGACAGTTTGAAAGCAGGCCTCTGGTTTCCTCTCCATCCTTTGGTGAAGGAAATCATGACTCATTACAACATCTGTCCGGCGATGGTGGCCCCAAATAGCTGGCGGAGTATTATCAGATTCATCTCAATGTACCATCAGATTCAGATCATCGCCACTCTCCCTCTTTTCCGCGCCTACTATCATCTAATACCCGGGAGGAAATCGGAGTGGCCTTACATCGGACCTCGGAGGTCCTTCAGAACGATTGTGGATAAGCCGTCCTCCATAAAGGGATGGAAGAGTCGATTCGTCATCGCTGAGGGGAACATTGGTTCCGACTTCTCTTGGAGATGGGAAAATTTCATCCTGGATGCGAAAACGCATCCAGTTTTGTCCGAGCAAGAGGAGAGATATTTGGACATCCTCCACAATGGCCAGGTGTTCTTGGCCAATGACTTGCTATCGAAGGGTGTTCTTTTTGCGGCCGGACTTAGTCCTCTGGACCCGCAAGGTGAGTTCTCCCTTTCGTCTTCTCCGTTGTTTGTTATCCAGGCGAACGTGTTTGAATTTAATTGTATACTTTCTGCTCTTGCAGCCAAGAGGTCTGCGTTGTCAAGTCTTGTCAAGAGGAAGAGAGGCAAGCGCCCAGGGGAGAGCAGCGGCGCGGAGAGAAGTAGGCTCGAGAAGAGGGCTCATACTTCTGCAAGATACTCGCCGGATGTCGGAGTGACCACGACGGGAGCGTCGGAAGAAAGGGAGGATTTGAGGGGACAGCTGGGATCCCTTGCCCCCTTGTGGTGGAACTATCGGATAGTTCGGACGAGATTCCATTGGCTCATCCGGCCGCATCCCCTTTGAAAGATGAGCCGGCGACGGATTCGGCAGAAGTCGTCGTTTCTGGGGGGCTTTCCCCAACCGCGGGTTTACTCCCGACCTCAGTAGGAGAGGAAGAGGGAGCGGCCGCAGTTGGTGAGGTTCGGGGCGAGCTCCCTCTTGGGCCCCTTGCGGGAGAGTCCGGAGGTAGCGACGTTGGGTCGCCCGTAGCGGTTCGAGAAGCAAGCCGGATAGAGGTTCCGGCAGAGCCTGCAGAGGAGACACAGGTGACTGTGACCGAAGGAGACGGGTCGGAAGAGGGAGCGCAGCGAGATGAGAGTCCCGCAATGGAGACTCCTTCAAGAAGGGTTTTGGGGAGGCTGGCGCTTGGGTTGGCCGAATTATCTGAGGAGGCTCAAGTCAGAGTTTTGATAGAAGAGGCTGGGAAGTTGAAGGCTTCTCAGTCGGAGGTCGCCCGGGTTGACCCCTCGGGTGGAGACGGCCAGCCCAGTAGCTCGAACATGGGCGTTGAGAAGCGTTTTCTGCTTTAATGAGGTCGGCCTTGTACCCGGGTGCAGATCCCTCGGCGGACAAGTTTGCGGACTTGGAGTTGGTTGATGCCGCGTTCGGGCAGCAGGGCGTGGCCGAAAGTGTTCATCTTCTTCCCGACATTGACAATCCGACCCTCATGAAGATGACACGGGCCTATGCCTCGCGGGTGAGTCACCACTCTTGGGTGGTGGATACTTTCCGGTTGACTTGATTGCATATTCTTACTCATTTTTTATCCTGTAGAGTGTTTTGCTTTCTTGGGCGATGTGCTGGCGTTTGAGTTTGGCGATGGGGGCCAGCGTTCAGGCCAAGAGAGCCAGCGCCGAACTCCGATCGCGAGTAGAGGCGTCCGAGAAGTTCGAGGAACTCCTAGCCATTAGCAACAAAAGTTTGGCGGGGATGAAGGCGTCGTATCAGGCCGCCCTAGCCGAAGCGTCTAAGCAAAAGCGTAAAGTGGAGGAGTTGCAGGGGCTCCTGGCAAAGAACGACGATGCGTGCTTGGAGTTGGCTCGAGTTAAGTCAAAGCATTCTGAGGAAGTGGCGGCGTTGCAGAAAGAACATAATGAGAGTCTGGGCCGGCTGGGGAAGGAGGCCGCCGATGAGAGAAAACGCTTGGCCAGAATGCTCGATGAAGTAGAGGAGAAGCTGCAGCGGCGCGATGGCGAAGTCGCTGACTTGAGAGTCAGCACTAAATGGCACGAAGGGATGATAGCCCAGCTGAGTGACGAGCTATCCCAAGCCCGGGGAGAGGTCGAAGATAAGCAGTCAAGGATTAACACTCTCCAAGAAAGGATCGAGTTGGTTAGGGCCGATAAAGCGAGGGCCAGGGGTGAGGCCGAGGAGCTGACCAAAAGCTTGGCCCAACAAAAGGAGGAGGTACGATCCTATTCCCCTTTTTTAGTTTCCTTTTTGGGTTCCTCGTGGCGCCGACTGATTCTGGCTTCGCAGATAGCAAAATTAGAGCTGGACAATCGGGCTTTGCAAGGTGAGCTTGCATCTAGCCGAGGTAGGAGTTCGGAACTCGAGGCGCGGGCCGGCGAGTTCGAGGAGCAAACCATTTTTCTGCAGGCTCAGGTCGCGGAAGCTGAGAGGCAAGTTGCCTTATTGCGGAGCCAAGTGGCCGAGGCTGAGATGCAACTCGCCATGCTCAAGGGCGAACAGAACGTAATTGGTACTGACGCTTCCAACTCGGAGTGGAAGAATGCAGGGACAAATATCCAGCGAGCATTCAGAATGGGATCTCTCTTTCCTGGATGCTGAAGCTCTCGACGCTGGTGACTCCGGGGGTGAAGAGGAGGATGAGTACATCGACGCTTCGGATACTGACCTTGGTGCCGCCCCGGGTCCCGGCGAGGCCGCAGCTTCTGGAGGACATTCGCAGACTACCGTCGAGGAGGCTAAGATATTCAGAAGGGCGAATCAAGTCATGCCTCTGCAGATGTAATTGGGGGTTCTCCTGGAACTGACGTGGTTCCCAACTTTAAAAAGATACTTCTACGTTTTGTTTCCCGAGCTGTAATTCTGCCTGACGTTTTTAATGAATGAACTTTCTGCTTCCATTTGAGTGCTTTTTCTTGGGCGGTCCTTCGCTCCAAGTTTCGCCCCAATCGCAAGTGACTTATGACTTGTTGGCGCTGTTTGGTCGCTTTTATCTTAGGATCGAGGGAACATTGGCTGGGTCCAAGGCGGTGCGATAGCCTTGTCTGGTGAACCGAGAGACGATCTGGTTCGGTTCATGTTTGAGTGATGCGATAGATTAATTAAAACTTGAGGAATGAAGCAGGTCGGTTAAGGCCGACGGATAGGGTAGATCGGCTTGGGCCGACAGATGGAATAAGTCGGCTAGGGCCGACGGGTGAGGTAGGTCGGCTAGGGCCAACGGCAAGGTAGGTCGGCTAGGGCCGACGGCAAAGTAGGTCGGCTAGGGCCGACGTATGAAGCAGGTCGGCTGGGCCGACGAGTGAAGTAGGTCGGCTAGGGCTGACGTATGAAGTAGGTCGGCTGGGGCCGACGAGCGAAGTAGGTCGGCTGGGGCCGACGAGCGAAGTAGGTCGGCTAGGGCCGACGTATAAAGTAGGTCGGCTAGGGCCGACGAATGAGGTAGGTCGGCTAGGGCCAACGAGTGAAGTAGGTCGGCTAGGGCCGACGGATGAGAGTGGTTACCAAAGTGGCAACGTGGCGGGATTTCATGTCGGTGGCTTGAGGGCCGATGGCTGGAGCAGGTAGATTTCTTGCTTGGATCAGTTTAAATACCGATGGGGGGTCCGGTTATCGTTGGCCATTTCATTCGACGACCTTTGCTAGCTTGATACGAGCTTGTGCCGACGGAATGGCTTCCAAGGATGGCGGAAGGTCAACCGAGCACCAGCCGACGATGCCAACACTCGCTGGGGGCTCGTAGGAGCCGCACTCAGACCGTCGTCAACGGGGAGGTCCTAGCCTCCTTGTTGGCGAGTCGTCAACGACTCAGGAGGCGGCCGAACAATATGTGGTTGCTTCCACCAGGGAGATCATGCACCTTCGTGCGGTTAATGATCGCTTAGAGAGGCGGGTGCGTCTCTCCAACAGCAGGCGGGTAGCCTCGCGGTGGATCAGGGAGAACGGTCGGCGGTTCGGGAGACAATGGTGAGCCCCTGTGAGGGCTGATGTATTTTTCGTTTCTTTTGTCACTTTCTTTTTCGGTGAATGAAAGAATAGTTTGCGTAGCCCTCGCGTTCACTTTCGTTTTGAGATGTTCAATTTTGTTGCACAAGTTCTTCGAGCGATTAACTTCCTTGGGGAGCAGTCGACGAACAATCAGATTTCGTGCTTTTTGCTGCCCTACCAGCGCTCTGCCATTCCGTAGGTAGATCGGTTTTCATTTCATCGGAGTTGATGATATGGCTCTGTGGGGAGCAAAAAGCTGCTCCGACGCTTTCCGGAAGGCTTTTATGGTATTGGTCTTTTTTCATGCAGGTCGTTTTGGCGTATGGCGCACGCACCCGTTTACCATTGGAGGATGTTACTTTCGTAGGACGATCTTCTGAACCTGTCAGTTTTTGTAAGATCAGTGGGCGATCTCTGCGTTTAATAACCGTGATTTGGGATCAAAGGAAATCTTTGCATGCGTCATGGTTCAGGTGATGGGCTCGGCGCGCAGCGGGGCGCTGCTTTCATCCTGGGAGGCCATGTGGAGGCATGGCCCAGGTGTTTCGAATCTCAGGGCTTCTGGCCTTGGTAGCTGTTCCCGGTTTATTTTTGCCTATAAAAGGGGGAAGAGGGGTCGTGTTAGGCCGTCCTCAAAGTTTCCTTCCCCTTTGGAGCTTCCACCATGCTCATTTCTCTGTGTTGCGAGTGGGAGGGTTGAGCTTTCCTTTTATAAGCCCTTCGCCTCCTGACTGCTGGGGCGATGAAGGAGCTGCTGAAGAGTGGTTCGCCCTTACGGGATGAGCCCCGGAGATCATATGGAGAGCGCACAGGAGGGGCGCAGAGATCACACGGAGAGCGCACATATGTGCTTCTGTGTGATCTTTGTGGTTTCCCCTTGGGACGTACGGTAGGAAGTGCACGCGGACTCCCATGGGTTGTGTGAATTTTGCCTCCTCCTCTGGTTTGGATCCTAGGCTTGCCCGCCTGGGGAATCTTTTGCCACATGGGGAGGGGGTGATAGTGTGCCGCCCGCAGGTACCTTGCCTTGGAGTTT
This sequence comes from Calamus simplicifolius, assembly GCA_900491605.1. Classification (NCBI taxonomy): domain Eukaryota; kingdom Viridiplantae; phylum Streptophyta; class Magnoliopsida; order Arecales; family Arecaceae; genus Calamus; species Calamus simplicifolius. The sequence continues at coordinate 523,879 of UESW01003833.1, read as the reverse complement.
GGGCAAGTTGGGGTGGTACACACTCGGTTTGGGAGAGCGTTCTGGCGCCAGGGTCCGCGGGCTTCCTACCTACTCGTCGGGGGGCCTCTTGGTTGGGTGGTTAGGGGTGACATTCCGTCCACCCTTTACAATCACCCTGATATCTCAGTTGGGTCGCCGAGATATCATTATTTACCGAAGCTGGCCGCAACGGTTGGTCCATGTCGCCCGTACATTATCAACTCGAGCTGACTGTTTGCGGTTTATTTGGTTCGTTGGTGGACGCCGAGCATCACAGTTGCCCAGGTCTGCTTTGGAGCAGTTGCCCAAGTTTGTGCTTGTCTTTATTTTATGCATTTCAATGCTCTTGTAACGCCTCTTAGGCATTTGTAATTGGCTTTGATGGCAACGAAATAAAGAAAGTTTTGCTATGTTCCTCAACCTCTATTTCTCCTGTGCCAAGTGCTGTTGCTGGCCGTGGGATGCAAGGTCATTCCATTCGTTTTTAGGCAAGGATCCCGCGTTATCCGAATTAGTCGGGGCTTGCAAGCTGCCCTGGTCCGGACGGAGGTTTAGAGGTTTGTTTGGTGGTAGAATACGTTCCTTAACTTGGGCCGAAGCTCGGAGATTCATGCCTCGTCCCCATTGGAGTTTGAATATTTATGGCTCGGCCCTGCCGAGGTTCGGAGAATGGTTGCTCGGCCCTGCCAAGGTTCGGAGATTTGTTGTTCTCAGCCAAGGTTCGAAGGATTTGTTGCTCGGCCCAGCCGAGGTTCGAAGAATCTGTTTCTCGGCCCACCGAGGTTCGGAGAATTTGTTGTTCGGCCCGCCGAGGTTCGGAGATTCGGGGCTCGGAGAAGTGACTTAGTCGCCACTATGAGTCATAATGTTAGGTCCCTGCGGTGTTTGGTGAGGGCATCAAGGTGGAACGGGCGGTTCATGGTCACGCCCTCCATTTATGATGCGACCCCTCCCGAGGGGACGAATTACTGTCAGGCGCTGGGATTCTTTCTTTCTCATGCTTTCCGAGAGGCGGCTAGCTTAAAAGAGCTTGGGGAAGTATTGGGAGCATTTATTACGGGGGGCCGGCAGATTGGGAGGTACTCGTTCCCAGGGGGGTTCCCGAGCAATCCGTCCGCATTACCGATTTTGCTCGGGATGGGGCATGACCTTTCGGATCCTACCAATTAAAGCGATGATACGTGGCGAGTTCTCATAGGTCGGTGGTTACGGTCCGACTGATCGAAATACTCGCTTGACAAGTATAAATACGGACGGGGGTGCTGGTTTTTATCACCCCTCCGGTTCAGTTTTGGAATAGTTTTCGTCATGGCTTCTCAAGGAGGAGAGCGATCATCTGATGATCTAAGGGTGGTGATCAACGGTCTGTTGCATCCGGAGGGGGGCCGTCCCACCATTACAGTCAACGGGCTGACCTTGGCGTTGGCCCTCATGAGCCACCAGTGGCTCGAGAGGGTCGTTGAAGAATACGTCGATGTTACCACGAGGGAGGTCGAGGCTCTACGCCAGGCGGTGGACCGGCAAAAGGAGGAAATAATGTCGCTCCACCAGCAAGTCGCCAAGCTTTCGCAACGCCTGGAGGACTTGCTGGCTTCCAGGAGTGACAGTGAGCCCTAGCAAGGGCTTTTTACTTCTTTTTCTTTCTTTTGTCCTTCCTTCCTTTTCAATTAATGAATACAAAGTTTCATCACATTGTGCATTCTGTTGTTCCTGAGCATTTGTGAGCGTTGGTTGGGTTTTTCGGCCACCCAAGTTCGAGCCAGGTCTTGTGAGACCACGGTCGGGCTTAATTAGGGCGCGCGAGCCACTTGAATCCGACGTAGCTTAGGAGGACACTTAGGTCGGTCGGGGCTTATGAGCTACCCGAACCTAAGCTAAGTTATGCACATTGTTTAGGTCGGCCGGGGCTTATGAGCTGTCCGAATCCGAAACAAGTTTCCTTGGGGGCCACCGATCCCTGCCCGGACCGGCGGCGGACCTAGGCGATCCTTTAGAAGGAGTCCCTTTACTTCCTCCGGAGCATCGGGAGGTCTTTGTTTTCGTATTTATTCATAGGGTATTCGAGAAGTCACCCTGCTTCAAATGATGTCCTGGGCACGGCTAAGGGCGAGAGTATCACACGGTCCCGAGGAGCTTGATAGCTAAGGTCGCTCCCTGGCTTTGGCCGAGGTTTCGAGCGACAGGGTGTAGTCCTTGGCTTTGGCCAAGGTTCGGAGAATTTGTTGCTTTGTTGCTCGGCCCAGCCGAGGTTCGGAGAATTCCTGTTCAGATAGGTAACTCGGTCGTGCCGAGGATTGGTGAGCAACACCTGTTTCTTTTCGCAATCTTTGGCAATGTAATGCATGATGATTCACGTTGCAAATTACGAAAACAGTGCCGACAGGAAGGTATAATAAGGTATATCAAATGGACTTATAGAGGACATACCCTATTGATAATACTTACGGAGATTGTCCGAGTTCCACGTCCGGGGACAGACTTTCCGTTTAGATCTTGCAGCTTGTAGGTTCCCATCCAATGATCTCCGCTACTTGGTATGGGCCTTCCCAGTTTGGCGCCAGCTTTCCTTGTTCCAGGTTTGGAAACAGAGGCTTTCCGGAGGACAAGGTCGCCAGGCAGGAAGGCTTTCCCTTTGACCTGGAGGCGTGGTAGCGGGCCACCCTTTGTTGATAAGCAGCCACTCTGATCCGGGCCTTCTCTCTAACCTCTCTATCAGGTCGAGGTTGGTGCGGAGCTGTTCGTTGCTAGCTTCCTCTGAGTAGCTTTCCACCCGCAGCGAAGGGAGGCCTATTCCACAGGGATAACGGCCTCCGTGCCGAAGCCATTCGGAATGGGGTTTCGCCTGTTGGGATTCTCGGGGTGGTGCGGTAGGCCCATAAGACATGGTGCAGCTCATCTGCCCACCTGCCTTGGGCTCTGGAGAGGCGAGCTTTGATCCCCTGGAGGAGGGTCCTGTTGGTCACTTCGGCCGCTCCGTTGGCTTGCGGTGCCCGACCGAGTGAGGTGGTGGTGACGGATTCCGTGCTCCTCGCAGAACTGGCGGAACTTGGAGTTGTCGAACTGCTTGCCGTTATCGGTGATTATAGTATGGGGAGGCCGAATCGGCAGATGATGGACCTCCATACAAAGTCTCTGGCCCGTGCCTCGGTTATTTGTGCAACCGCTTCCGCTTCGACCCATTTGGTGAAGTAGTCGATGGCGACAAATAGAAATTTCCGCTGTCCCGTGCAAGCGGGAATGGGCCGAGGATGTCCATCCCCCATTTGGCAAAGGGCCAAGCGGAGGATATAGAAACTAGCTCGGCGGAAGGGAGTCTTTGGATGTTTGAATGTCTCTGGCAGGGTCGCAGGCTCGGACTAGATCGTCCGCGTCCTTTGCATGGTCGGCCAGTAGTAGCCTTGTCGCAGCACCTTGTGGCATAGGGATCGGCTTCCCAGATGGTTGCCGCAAATCCCTTCATGCACCTCGCGCAGAGCATAATCCGCTTCGGATGGGCGAGGCATCTAAGCAGCGGCATGGAGAAGACCGCTTGTAAAGTTGGTTGTCAATCACACGTAGTGGGTGGCCTGCAGCTTCAGCTTCCTAGCCTCTCTTCGGTCGGACGGAAGCGACCCTTCTTTGAGATATTTGAGGATAGGGTCGAACCAGGATGGTTCGGCTTCAACTTGCATCACTCGGTCGGCTTCCGCGATGCTCGGCTTTTCCAGGGTCTCCAGGTGGAACTTTTGTTCGGCATCCATTGATTCCGTGGTCGCCAATCGGGAGAGTAGGTCGGCGCGGGCATTCTCGGATCTGGGAATCTGAATAATTTCAAATTCGAAAAATGGGGAAGCAAGTTACGCACCTCCTGGAGATATCGAATCATGTTTGGCTCCCGAGCTTCAAACTCTCCCCGAACATGGCCGGCCACCAGCTGAGAGTCGGTGAAGGCGTTGAGCTTTTCCACCTTCAGGTTGCGGGCGATCCGGAGACCGGCAGCAGGCTTCGTACTCGGCTTCGTTGTTGGAAGCCGGGAAGGAGAATCGGACGCCATATTCAAAGGTTCCCCTCAGGACTGGTGAGAACTAGACCCGCACCGGAGTGATGGCATTGGACGACCCGTCGACGTGGAGGAGCCACCGGGCTCCAGACTTTGGCTCTTCAGGGAGTCTGGGGTAGAACCGTCCTCCGGGATGGTACACTCGAGGAGGAAGTCGGCAGCACTTGAGCTTTGATGGCTGGGCGAGGCTGAAAGTGTATGTCATGCTCGCTTAGCTCGACGGCCCATTTGGTCATTCTCCCCGATGTCTCGGACGGTGGACACCGCCTTGATGGGTTGGTCAGTCAGGACCGTCACAGAATGTGCTTGGAAGTACGGTCGTAGCTTCGAACTGAGGTGATCAAGGCCAACACCATCTTTTCAATCCTGCTGTACCTCGTCTCCGCATCGCGGAGCAGCCTGCTCACATAGTAGATCGGCTTCTGGACCTTGCCTTCTTCTTTGACTAGCACCGAACAAACGCACCTTCTGAAACAGCCAGGTACAAGAAGGGTCTCTCCTGGGGTGGACTACTGAGGAGCGGGGGCGAGCCGAGGTACTTCTTGAGATCTTGAAATGATTTCTGGCACTCGGGAGTCCACTGGAAGTTTTTGGCCGATCGGAGAGTTTTGAAGAAGGGGAGGCATCTCTCGCCGACCGCGCCACAAAGCGGTTAAGGGCCGCTATCCTCCCGGTTAGGCGCTGGACCTCTTTAATAGATGCCGGGGGCGCCATTTGTTGGAGAGCTTGAATCTTCTGGGGGTTAGCTTCGATACCTCGCTGGGAGACCATGAAGCCGAGGAACTTTCCCGAGTTGACGCCGAAGGCGCATTTGGTCGGTTGAGTTTCATCCCATATTTGCGCAGCGTTGCAAAGCTCTCGAGAGGTCCTCGACATGCCGTGATGCTCCTTGCTTTTGACCAGCATGTCGTCCACGTACACCTCCATGTTCCGGCCGATTTGCTCCTTGAACACCTTGTTGACCAGCCGCTGGTAGGTCGCCCTGCATTTTTAAGACCGAAAGGCATAACTCGGTAACAGTAGGTACCTCGGTCGGTTATGAAGGCGGTCTTTTCTTCATCTTCGGGGGCCATTCGGATCTGATTGTAGCCGAATAGGCGTCCATGAATGACAGCATTTGGTGGCCTGAGGTGGCGTCCACGAGCTGGTCGATCCGAGGGAGGGGGAAGCTGTCCTTCGGGCAGGCTTTGTTGAGGTCGGTGAAGTCGATGCAGATCCTCCACTTGCCGTTCGACTTTTCACCATGACGACATTTGACAGCCAGCTTGGTAATTTACCTCTCGGACGAAGTTGGCCTTTGATGAGTTTGTCGACCTCTTCTTCAATGGCTTTTTGTCGTTCTGGGGCGAAGCTTCTCTTCTTCTGCTTGACAGGCCTGTGCATCTCGTCCACATTGAGACGATGGACGAGAACCTCGGGGCTGATCCCTGGCATGTCGGAGGCGGTCCAGGCGAAGATGTCAGCATTGCTTGGAGGAACCTGATCAATCTGTGCCGAGGCTCTCCTTTGAGCAGCGACCCGATCCTTATGGTTCGGTCGGGCCGAGCTTCGTCCAATGGTACCTCCTCCAATTCCTCTGCCGGTTCTCCCGCTGTTCGGCGAAGTCCTCACGAGCGTCTAGCCCGTCAACCTCGGGCATTCTAGACTGAAGGCTCGTAACGAAACATTGCCGAGCCATGGCTTGACTTCCCCGAACCACTCCAACTCCTTTCGGTGGGGAACTTCATAGATAGAGTGCGGGATGGAGACAACTGCCTTGAGGGACATTAGGCCGGGCCTGCCGAATATGGCGTTGTATGGGGACCTGAGGTCGGTCACTAGGAAGTCTGTGTAATATGGCCACAAGGGGCCAGGTTCCCGCGGACCGTCAGGGTGACGACCCCTTCCGGGATGATGACGTCGCCTGTGAATCCCATCAGGGTGGAATCCACGGCTCGAAGGTTTTCCATGAGCAATTTCATCCTGGCAAACACACCGAGGTACAAAACATTACCGAACTTCCACTATCAACAAGGATTCGGCTTACATCATAATTGTTCAAATTAAGGGATACAACTAATGCGTCATCATGGGGGAGCTGTATCCCAAGATCATCATCGGAGAAGGAGAGCTCGCCCGTCCGTGCCTTCTTTGGCGCTGATCCATCACCGTCGCCCTGGGGCTCGATCCGCCGGCCTCTTCAATCATGTTGATGCGGCCAACCACGGGCGGATTTGGTGGAGGAGGAGGTTGTTGAGCTCGGGCTGGCGGTCACCTCCTTGTGCTGGCTCGGGCGCCCTCCTGAACTGATTCAGTCGTCCCCGCGGATCAGCCTCTCGATTTCATTTTTCAGCTGCCAGCATTCTTCAGTGTCGTGACCGTGCTCCCTATGGTAGCGGCAGTACTTGGTGGGATCTCTTCGGTCGGGTTCCCTCGGAGAGGACTGGCCGGGGGAGCTGGCGCTCTTTCCATGAGGATCTGCGCCGGGGCACGGTCAGCGGAGTGTAGCGATCGAATCGCCTGGGGGGCTCCGGGAGCGATTCCTTGGCGGCAGTGGGGGACTCTTTGGCGGCGAGGCGGACTTGGCCGGGCGGGACGGTGCCTGTCGGGACTTTGGGCTCCTTCTTCTTTTGCCAGCTCGCGCGGGCAACTCTCCGCGATTCTTCGACCCTAGCGTATTTGTCCGCAAGGGCCATCATATCAGAGAGGTTGGGGGGTAGCTGACTTCCATAGCCAGGTAGAAGTCGCTTTCCTTTGAGACTCCCCCGCCAAGGCGGACATAGCCACCTCATGATTAAGGTGGTCCACCTCCAACATGGCCTTATTAAAATGGCCAAGGTAATTTCTCAAGGACTCCCCCTCTCTCTGCTTGACTTCGGAGAGGGAGTCAGATCTTCGTCGGTGGCGGCGGCTGCTGACGAACTGGCCAATAAAAAGATGGCTCAGCTCGTCAAATGAATCAATGGAACCTGGCTTCAAGGCATTGAACCAGGTTCGGGCAGATCCTCTGAGGGTGGAGGGGAAAGCGCGGCAGAGGATCGCGTCGGATGCTCCGTGGAACATCATTATTGACCGGAAGCTGCTGAGATGGTCGTCCGGGTCAGAAGAGCCGTGGTAGGGTTCGACGGCCGGTAGCTTAACATGGGAGGGAATCACTTCCTCCATAATCCCTTTGGAGAAAGGGATGCCCTGCTCCGCTTTGGGCTGAGGCGGATGGGTCTGCTTGGCAGCGTCCAGCTCCTGACGCATCTCCTGGATCTGCCGGCGGATCTCCTCTTCAGCGGTCAGAGGAGGAGCTGGGCGAGAGGATCGCAGGGACGGCGTCGAATCATGGTGGGAGGACACTGGGGAGAGGGACCGGGCTCACCGAGATCTGGGAGGATCCCTGTCGTAGCCGCCTTGCGGGACTGGTTTGTCCCCTCTGGGTCGATGTGGGGGGTCCGCGGCTTCATGCGGACTGAGGAGGAAGTCCCGAAGAAGGAATCGTGGCCTCCTTATGAAGGTGCGGAGCGGGAGGAGCTATGAAGCGCTCCTGGACCAGGTGAGTCAGGGCCTGGACTTGCTGGACCAGCGAGGCGAACTGGTCCTGGGTCACCGGGATGGCTGGCGGCGACGGGGTTTCAATTGGCGGAGGTTGTGGTGCTACACTGCTCACCGGATCAGGCCTCTGGGAAGCGCCTGGTCTTGGGCTTCAGAGGTTGCTCTTCTCCGATTGGCCATTAGAGAGGTTCTACTCCAGATCGAGATCCTTATCTCCTTTCTTAAGTTTTAACGGGACTTGAGACCCTTCCTCTAGCGCCAATCTGTTGCCGCCGGGATCCGTCCTCGACTCGGGCGCGGTCGATCTCCTTGGGGCGGACCTGCACACAAGTCCTCACGCGGGAGGCGTTGGGGGTGGCCCTCCGCGGAAGACCCTCCGACGCTCAAGTCAGTGGGGAAGATCGGCGATCAATCAGAAAATGGGGAGGTGGATCTCTCCGGGGAGTCTCTCCAGGGGCGGCCGATCGGGAGCTCTAGAGGGAGAGCACCGACGAGCAGCTGGTGAGAGTGGGAGAGTGAGAGTGAGCGCATACCTGAGGGAATCTGGGAGTGTCATATTTATAGGTTGTCACCTGGATCTTGAGCGCCTTTTGGAAGGTTCAAAGGTTGTTAGGATACGGAGATGGATCGAATCAGGCCATTGTGGGGCCGTTGGGATCCGTATCTTGTTTGTTAAGGGATCGACGGCTAGGAGAGCTCCTTGATGGCTTGGGATCTGGTAGGTGCGTAGGTCCTATGTAGCCGTATTAGGTTCTAGACCACTCTTCAACATCATTCTTTCCCTGAGATGCTGTTACGATAGGTCTAGGTTCTCCTACACCAGGTTCCGCGGGGGTGAGTATCGGATCATGGATCGCTTGGAAAAAACGAGCTACTGGGAGCTTGGGGGAGCCGAGCTATGGAAGCTCGGAGAAAGCCGAGCTATGGGAGCCCAGAGAAGCCAGCTAAGGGAGCCCGGAGGAAGCCGAGCTATGGAAAGCTCGGGGAGGCCGAGCTACGGGAAGCTCGGGGGAGACGAGCTATGGAAGCTCGGGAGGCCGAGCTACGGAAGCTCGGGGGGGCCGAGCTATGGGAAGCTCGGGGAGGCCGAGCTACGGGAAGCTCGGGGGAGACGAGCTATGGGAAGCTCGGGGAGGCCGAGCTACGGGAAGTTCGGGGGAGACGAGCTATGGAAGCTCAGGGAGGCCGAGCTATGGGAAGCTTGGGGAGGCCGAGCTACGGGAAGCTCGGGGAGACGAGCTATGGAAGCTCGGGGAAGACGAGCTGTGGGAGCTCGGGGGAGCTGAGCTATGAAAATTCGGGGGAGCCGAGCTACGGGAAGCTCGGGGACATCATGGCGGGCGAAGGGATGGGGTCGGTCTTAGCCTCCTCACATGAAATTGATGCAATGACGATTTTACCCCCCAACAGACAAGAACACATTTTATATAGGAGCTAATCAAATTGCAGTCGGCCAATCTAGTTTGAGAAGCATGGTTATTTAACATGAACAAATAATTTATGGAGTTGGTTAATAAGTGGGCACATTATTTTACTCTGTTTCCTGAAATTAGATCTTAAAATTTAGTTTTATTTATGCAGGAAAGAGACTCATTTGTGACTGAGTTAAAGAAAGGGATGCATGTAAGGAGTCTAGGAGAACACCTTGGCCAATATGATATCAAAGTGAATGCAGTTGGAAGAAAAATAAAGCAGAATTCAAGTATGTAATCAAAACAAGAGCCTAGTAACTAGACCATGAACCTGTTTGGTTATGGAATAAGTGGGGATATGCCCTAATTTTGGGTATTGATCATATCAAATACTAAAATAAATTGTGGAATTGGGGCTTATACCATGGGGGTTATAAGTGAACCTACATGATGTAATTCTATTCTATCATTTTAGTAAAATAGACTTATGTCCACAGCCCCACTGGCTATTGCTTCCAATTAAAATTATTATCATTATTTTTAATCTTTTACTCCAAGACATAAAAAAAGTGAGTGATGATACTTTTGTTGATAAAATTCAAAACATCTCAAAACTCACTGCACATTAAATGCACTTGTTCTTGTGTCCCTTTCAAAACTTACGTGCAATCAAATGCTACCTAGTGGACTAGTAGAGACTAATTTTTACCTGAATGAAAAGTAAAAAAGCCCAATACCCTCTCTTCTTATTGAACCTCTTCCACCTTGCACTTTGATCTTCACAAAATATTGGATGAGGAATTTTGATTTTGCACCAACATAGTTTTTTGAATTATAGCATTGCATTAGGGTTCTTGTGCAGGATGGCGATCTAAGAAAATAAGAGGGAAAAATCAAGGAAATGAATAGATTCAATATTCCCATGGTGAATGCATAATTATAATTAAGTGGTAATATGCTGGGTGTTCTTCTAGGAATAGGAGTCTCCACTTAATAATCTCTTTTTAGCTATTATAAAGTGCTGAACTTGGATGGGTATTTAGGTTGTGTATATTTCTTAGTTGTTTGGAGCTTCCTTTGCCTCATGACTTATCCTTGTCTTGGAATGAACCTCCTGCTTTCCTCCTTGAGGGGTACCATGATCATATATTGTTTGTACTAGGGGAAAAAGAAAAAATCACAAGATGGATGGGATGAACAAGAACAGCTCCTAGACTTGAAGAAGATAATCCTACTAGAGTTTGTTTCCCTTCAAATCCTAATTGATGAAGAGGGAAAAAGAAGGGAGAACAAACATATAATGTGAACCTGATAGAGCTTTGTCTCTTCTATTTCAATTCTTTTAAGGAGGATTTTTGGATAAGAAGTATAATAAGCTGAGGAATTGGAGGCTATAGAGCTAAAAGAAAGAATACCATATCCTACACATCAAAGGAGAAACAGGAAGACAAAAGGAAAAGTAAAGCCTTGCTAATTTACTCCTCTCTTTCTATTCATCCAGCCCACAGCCACTTCAGCACTACTCTTCCTTTGCTTTGAATAAATCTCTATGCCTTGAATTTTGACATGTTCCGTTTTCTTTTTTTTTTTAAAAAACAAGTTGGTAACTTAAAATTATTCAATTGATGCAGAAGACTTTTTTTAGTAATGTTTCCTACACCTCGTGCTTCTTCTTCTCTTTGGATTTAATTGAGTCTTTCTTTCTACTGAAATTTTTTTATTGATTCCAAAAATTCAAAGACATGCTTTACATTGCTTGAGTGAATTTTATGGGCAACATTTCCAAGATAGGCAGGAAAGGTTCTATATATTTAAATAGTCAAATCTGTAACTGAGAATCATCTGTTGATTAAATGTTAAAAAAATTCATGGACTATGAAGTTATCCTTTGCAAACAGAATAAAATGTATATTCTTATAATTTCAGAATTAAAAGTAAAACTTCATAATAATAGATCCCTGGCTATTTTAAAACAAAATATAACCAGCAATTTGAAAGAATTAGATTTTTGGATAAGAAATGTTGTTTAAAGAAAATAAACTAGTAGTAAAACTTGCATTTGGGTATAGAAGAACAAATAAACTAGTTGTGTGTTTTTTAAAGAAAATTATTAACCTCCTGAAATCTACAAAAATTTACATCCTAATTTTTTCAAAAAATTAATTATGTGATGTATCAATCCAAGTTTGAAAGTATTATGATCTACTATAATGATGTAACTGTAGGGAGAAATAGTCTCCGAGGCATGCATATTTTTAAAAATTGATAACTATTATCATTGCGGAAATTAAAAGATTACATATTAATCTATCTAATATGCATCAAGATCATATCTTTGCCTATATATTCAGGGTCGTTTGATCTAAAATATGCATATAAAAATATCAAGATCATATCTTGATCTTCAAGATGACTAGTCACACTATTATCTTGAAGCCTGCCTTAAGATCTAGGGATCAAATCACTTACCTTAAGAACAGTAGGTAAATCCTTATTGCTCTGTAGCCGTTCAATCGTCCGGCCTCTAGTATCGTCCACGCGAAGCCCCGAATGATCAGATTTCTGAGAGTGCTAGCTCGCGGAAAAATAGCTTTGCTGATCTTGAATCCTCTCACTTAAATCTTCCTCCAAGATCCACCAGGCTTCCGCTAACACCAGAATCACTAGGATTTTCTATTCTAACATTTTAGAATTACAATCCACGACAATTTAGAATTACAATCCACGACAAATCGTGTATTGTTATTCTATTTTTGTTTTGTGTTCTCTGGTGAGGGAATGCCCTCTATTTATAGTCTAGATTTAGCCTTGACATTTAATTCTGACATTTAAGAATCCGTCATTTGGCAAAAGCGAAGAGACGCCGAAGGCGCGGTGCTTGGTTTAATTCCGATGTTCGGAGAAAACCAAGGAGTCGCGGCGTTTGGTTTAGTTCCGTCGTTCGGAGAAAACCAAAGAGACGAGGGATAAATCCGACGTTCGGTAAATAAATGCCATGCATTAAATTCTATCTCATGAGATGAGATTTTAGCCATCTCATCATATGAGATCCATATTCGAGAGGTTTGGGTTCTGATCTGAATTCATTTGACTTAACCCACATAGATCATGGTCCAAGCCCAAATCAAATTTGGCTAGTCCTGAATCTATTTAAATTCAAATCAAGTCTAATTTCAAATCAATATTTGAAATTGACTTGTCCTTCTAATAGACTTAAACCAAATTGAATCTTATTCAATTGTACTTAACCCAATTAAGATAATTCAATCAATCAAATTGATTAATTAAATCATATACGATTCTCAATCGTTGATCAGCAAATAGATCATCCTAGGAAACTTCTATGCGTGTGACTCTCTAGGTTCGAACCTAAGCCGGTAGCATAGAAACAACTTTCTATACTAATCGATGTGCCCATCTAGTAATGGAATCCGACGTCCGGATAGGTCGAAGAGTTGCCGAGCAAACTCCAAGAACCCTAAGAAACAGTTACCGTATAATTCATCCTCTTGACCACAAATGCTAAGGATGGCTTAAGAGCCTGTCAACTCTAAATAGCAAATCCATAAAGTGATTTCAACTTTAGTGATCATGTGACTTTTACATGAAGTGCCTTGGCCAAGGTCTTGCTAAATTGAAACACAAGCATTTCTCCTTTTAATGGGATAGATCAAATTTCATCTTGATCCACAACTGACTACCACAAGTACTTGACTACCCCAGTAACCTTTCGTAGCTGGATTAGAAATCCAGGTGGTCCGGCACCTAAGTACAATGAGTTGCTTGTAATCCACTGGTTGTGATCTTCAGGTCTGAAGGATACTTATACCTATATCTTCTCGGATTAACTCTTGACAGCAGAGTATCCGGAAATGAGTCACGTTCGGTGAAATGTACTCCTACACTTTCACCTGTATGTCATACCAGTGTCTCTACACTCCTTGGTTAAGAGGATAACCAACAAATATGATATACAACGTCCTATAATTGATAGTACTATGGCCCTGTCATAGTATATCATTTGGTTGCGAACTCTTTAAGGACCTTCTAAGATAAATCCTCCTTTATCGTGAGGAAGATCCTAAGGGCTTCATCACTTTCAGGAGTATTAAGAAGATGTTCTTGTAATGAATAAACTGCCAAATAACTTTTATTAATATATCAATTTATATACAATTTACATCAGCACAATCATCAAATGATTGGCTTTAGGATACAATTCCCAACAAACTCCCACTTAGCCTAAAGCCACTCATTACAGTATCTAATACCCATCTTCAACTTATAGTTGTCAAACTCCTTGATGCTGAGTGCTTTAGTAAATGGGTCACCTAGGTTTTCCTTTCCATCAATCTTCTGAAGATTTATGTCACCTCGGTCTACTATCTCTCGAATAAGATAAAACCGGCGCAGTATGTGCTTGGTGCGCTGATGTGCTCGTGGTTCCTTTGCTTGAGCTATGGCACCAGTGCTGTCACTGTATAACAGGACTGGTTCATCTATGGAAGGTGTCACTCCAAGCTCGGAGATGAACTTTCGCAGCCACACAGCTTCTTTCGCAGCATCTGATGCAGCGATGTACTCTGCCTCGCACACTGAATCTGCCACTGTATGTTGCTTGAAACTTTTCCAGCAAACAGCTCTACCATTTAGGATAAACACGAAACCCGATACACTTTTGCTATCATCATGATCTGATTGAAAACTGGAATCAGTATATTCAATAAGTTTCAAATCAGACTCTCCATAGACTAACCACCGGTCCTTAGTATTTCTCAAATACTTAAGGATTGTCTTAACAACTTGCCAGTATTTTTCTCCTGGATCAGATTGGTATCTACTCACTACTCCTAGTGAGTATGCAACATCTGGTCTTATACATGTCATGGTGTACATAATCGATCCTACTGTCGAAGCATATGAAATTTGACTCATACGTTCTCTTTCATTTGTAGTTATCGGGCAATCCTTCTTAGAAAGATGAATTTCATGGCCTATCGGAAGATAGCCTTTCTTGGAATTCTCCATGCTAAACCTCTTTAGCACTATATCAATGTACGTAGATTGGGATAAACCTAGCATCCTCTTAGATCTATCTCTATAGATCTTCATCCCTAGGATGTATGATGCTTCTCCCAGATCTTTCATGAAGAATTGTGATGATAACCATGTCTTTATTCCTTATAATGCAGGGATATCATTCCCGATTAAGAGAATATCTTCCACATATAATACAAGAAATACAATAACAGAATCATTAGCCCATTTATAAATGCAAGGTTCTTCTTTATTCTTAATAAAGCCATAAGATTTGATCACTTTATCAAATCTATGTTCCAACTCCTTGATGCTTGCTTAAGTCCATAAATAGACTTCTGTAGCCTACACACTTTAGACTCGTCTTCAGATATAAAACCTTCAGGCTGTATCATATACACCTGTTCTTCTAAATCACCATTTAGAAAAGCGGTTTTAACATCCATCTGCCAAATCTCATAATCGAAGTGTGCTGCTATAGCTAGCATAATCCGAATGGATTTCAGCATTGCCACAGGAGAAAACGTTTCGTCATAGTCAATACCATAACGTTGACGATACCCCTTGGCAACCAGACGTGCTTTATAGGTCTCTACCTTTCCGTCTGCGCCTCTTTTCCTCTTGAAAACCCATTTACACCCTATGGGTTTTATCCCTTCGGGTGGGTCAACTAAAGTTCATACATTATTGTCCTTCATAGAATCAAGTTCGGATTTCATGGCATCAAGCCATTTATTAGAGTTAGTCCTTTGCATAGCATCCATATAGGTGATCGGATCCTCATTGTTCTCATCGAGTTCAACAAGATCATCGTTCTGGACCAAGAAACCCAAGTATCTGTCTGGTTGATGTGGTACTCTACCAGATCGCCTTAATGGTGCATCTAAAATGGGTTTTGAGTTTGATCTAATCAACTCAGATTCTAGGGGTTCACTAGTTTGTGTTGTTCCTTCTACTTGATGAACTTCCTCAAGTTCAACATTAGAGCTATTTGTTCCTTTACTAAGGAACTCCTTTTCAAGAAAAACTGCTCTATTACTAATGAACAACTTTTGTTCTTCAGTATTGTAGAAGTAATATCTTTTGTTTCTTTTGGATAGCCGATGAAAAAACATTTGTTAGATTTGGGTTCAAGTTTGTCTGATTTTGCACGTTTCACATAAGCCGGACACCCCCAGACTCTCAGATAGGTAATAATTGGTTTATGTCCATACCACATCTCATGTGGAGTTTTAGAAACAGACTTACTTAGAACCTTATTAAGAATATGACAAGCTGATTCTAATGTGTATCCCCAAAATGATATTGGCAAGCTTGCAAAACCCATCATGGACCGAACCATGTCTAACATAGTTCGATTCCTTCTTTCCGACACACCGTTATGTTGCGGTGTTCCAGGAGGAGTCCATTGGGAGAGAATCTCATTCTCCTTTAAATATGTCACAAATTCATTGGAAATGTATTCGCCTCCTCGATCTGATCGAAGGGTCTTAATACATTTTTCTGTTTGTTTTTCTACTTCTTTATGATATAGTTTGAACATTTCAAACGATTCAGATTTATGTCGCATAAGATAGACATAACCGAACCTATAAAGGTCGTCTGTAAATGTAATGAAGTAGTAGTATCCACCTTTGGCACAAGTGCTCATTGGTCCACATACATCAGTATGTACTAGACTTAATAGCTCTTTGGCTCTTTCACCTTTTCCAGTAAAAGATGACTTGGTCATTTTACCAAGAAGACATGATTCACAGGTAGTTAATGATTCACAATCATCAACTCGAAGGATGCCCTCCTGAGTTAACCTGTTTAATCTGTTCTTGTTGATATGACCTAGCCAATTGTGCCAAAGATAAATATCTGTGACATCAGTTGTTCTAGGGCACTTACTTGATTGGTACACTACATTACAGGCTGTGATAATATATAAATGTCATTAGATAAATGCTCAGTCATTACAGTGACTCCATTCATGATGATATTCAAAGTAACATCCTTTATTGAAATTTCATAAATATTTTTGGCCAGAAGGCCTACAGAAATTACGTTCAATAAGAACGTTGGGCAAAAATGACAATCATTTAGTATAATGACATTTCTATTGAAAACTATTTCAAGAACTCCTAATGCCAGTACTAGAACTAATCTTCCATCGCCGACATTTAGGAATCTTTCATTGTCCTCAAATCTTCTGGTGACCTGTAGTCCCTGCAATGAATTGCAAATGTTAAAAGGACTCCCGGTATCCAATACTCATGTCTGATTATCATATATAGAAAAATTATAAGGTGTTATCATATAAATACTTTGTTGAGCAACATCTTGCTCCTTTTTCTTCTTTGGCCTGTTTGGATCAAGTGTGGCAATGTAAAGAGGACAGTTCCTCTTCCAGTGCCCTTGCATCTTGCAGTGAAAGCATTCAACTTAACTTTTATCAACTTTCTTCTTCTGCATCTGACCCCTTATAGATGTCCTAGCATGTTGCACCCTTTTATTATTCTTTTTCTTCTTCCCTTTCCCAAAGGGTTTACGCCCTACCTTAGATCCTTCAACCACATTAACCAAACCCTTAGAGAGCTGGTTATCCTTCTCAAAGTTCTGTAACAATCCCAACAAACCGTGGTAGTTGACTGCAGGCTTTGTCATTCGAAAATGAGTAAGGAAGGTCGAAAGGATGGAGGCAAGGAATTCAGGATCGCATCTTTTCCAAACTGCTCATGTAAGGAAAGCCGAGCTTGCTTAGGAGTTCTATCTTCCCGATCATGTACAATACATGATCAGCGACAGGAGATCCATCTCTCATTCGAGCATTGAAAATAGCACAACTAGTCTTGTGCCTTTCAACGTCGGGTGTGCCGAAAGATTCATTCAACGCTTGAATGATTTCTTCTGGCTGAGCATTCTCGAACCGACGATCGAATTCATCGTTCATTGCTACTAACATGATACAACGCACGCTAGTTCTATCATTGAGCCACTTCTGATAAGTGTCTCTCTCAGAACTTTGGGTGTTTGCATCAGGTATCTTTGGTGCAGGATTATTCAGAATATATAGAATCCTCTCATGCTCAAGGACGATCTTAAGTTTTCTGAATCAGCTATTGAAATTGGAACCATTCAATTTGTCACTATCCAATATGGACCTTAATGATAAATTAGCCATGTTCTGCATAAGAAAAACTAAAGTTTATTAGTATATAAATTGATTCAGTCTAAAGACTTGGACTTTAGTCTAAAGATTCTCCCACTATTTTGTTCAAATTGGCAGCCTCTACACCCTAATTCGAATAATTATTCTTAATTCTTTAGCGGGCACTAAGATCTACATAAACTACATACAGGCCCAAGTGAAGCTTGGCTAACCCATATGCATCTAAGAGTAGGTTCAAAACCAATTGTTTCCCCAAACAATTCTTAGTGTTTAGTTTTGCCCCATGTACCTCTTCAGCAGCATGAAGTGCCTCCAGTGAAAGTTCTGGTTAGGTCCAACCATTAAATGATATAATCAGTGTAACCTATCAATAGACAACCAAGCCCGAGTGAAGCTCGGCTCACCTAACTGTTTATTTAATAGTTACGCTGACTTATCATATAATGAATAATTCCGATGGTTGACAAGCACCAGGCATGGAGTGCCTCCAATGATTATCAAGACATCGGACTCATTATCACCCACCTTAATGGGAGGCTATGATCTAGTTATCATATAACTATTCATTTTAAGGACCTAATAATTTTAGAGGATTTTAATAATATGAAGATAAATTGACTAATCAAGTTTCCCACTGAATCTATGAAATCGGTAGAATGAAACAAGATTAAGTCAGGTTAAGTGGCACCTAAATCAGTCATACTAATATCCTTACATGCATGGGTCAACCCGAATCAGGTAAATGATCTGAATCATAAATGGTTCACACAATGACCAGGTGAGAGAGATCGATGGGAGGGATATGTCATTAACTCGTTAAAGACGCATCAATACGAGTAGCTCCCAATTAAAAACCATTCGATCGTTGATCCTAGAGCAACTTGCCATCCCACCTTGACATCATATGGTTAACCAATTCTGATTTGACCATCTAATAGATTCATGCTCAACCACGGAGCCTAATCTACTTCCATTTGGTTTAATCAAAGAGAAGGACTTGATCAACTACAACTATTGTTTGATTTAGAGCATTCTTAACCTAATCTAATTAGATTTGAACAAATACTCTTTTAGTCCAGTTGATTTAAACCTTAGAGTCTAACCCTTTATGGACCTGATTTAGCTAACCCAAATGATTAATATATTTTATGTTAACATGTCATATATTTCAATCAAGCATAATGTTACTACTCATAATTCTTATATTTAGATCATATCTAAAAAAAATTATGAACTAATATTTGACATTCAAATAAAACTCTCATAAATATTTGTATGTTTTATAACATAGACATCATGCCATCATATATCATATCTATGTTTTTATACTAAACATGCAAATATTATGGTTTTATACAACATCAATATGTATCAAATATAAAATATCTTTTGAGAGTGTGTGTAATCTATGTTTTGATGCCAAAGTATAATTTAAATTTTCTTTAAACAAAGCATAACGATAAAACAATCGCACGGCAATATGTCACAGAATACCTCATTGAATGGATAATTCGGATTTTCAATCCATCTGTGACCATATGGCCTTGTGATAAGTTTTAGCCATAATTACATAATTAATGAGAATATTAATTTACATGCAATAAATTAGATCATTAACAAAACCATGGCTCTGATACCATTTGTAAGGAGAAATAGTCTCTGAGGCATGCATATTTTTAAAAATTGATAACTATTATCATTGCGGAAATTAAAAGATTACATATTAATCTATCTAATATGCATCAAGATCATATCTTTGCCTATATATTCAGGGTCGTTTGATCTAAAATATGCATATAAAAATATCAAGATCATATCTTGATCTTCAAGATGACTAGTCACACTATTATCTTGAAGCCTGCCTTAAGATCTAGGGATCAAATCACTTACCTTAAGAACAATAGGTAAATCCTTATTGCTCTGCAGTCGTTCAATCGTCCGGCCTCTAGTATCGTCCACGCGAAGCCCCGAATGATCAGATTTCCGGGAGTGCTAGCTCGCGGAAAAATAGCTTTGCTGATCTTGAATCCTCTCACTTGAATCTACCTCCAAGATCCACCAGGCTTCCGCTAACACCAGAATCACTAGGATTTTCTATTCTAACATTTTAGAATTACAATCTACGATAATTTAGAATTACAATCCATACAAATCGTGTATTGTTGTTCTATTTTTGTTCTATGTTCTCTGGTGAGGGAATGCCCTCTATTTATAGTCTAGATTTAGCCTTGACATTTAATTCTAACATTTAAGAATCCGTCGTTTGGCAAAAGCGAAGAGACGCCGAAGGTGCGGCGCTTGGTTTAATTCCGATGTTCGGAGAAAACCAAGGAGTCGCGGCGTTTGGTTTAGTTCCGTCGTTCGGAGAAAACCAAAGAGACGAGGGATAAATCCAACGTTCGGTAAATAAATTCATGCATTAAATTCTATCTCATGAGATGAGATTTTAGCCATCTCATCATATGAGATCCATATTCGAGAGTTTGGGTTCTGATCTGAATTCATTTGACTTAACCCACATAGATCATGGTCCAAGCCCAAATCAAATTTGGCTAGTCCTGAATCTATTTAAATTCAAATCAAGTCTAATTTCAAATCAATATTTGAAATTGACTTGTCCTTCTAATAGACTTAAACCAAATTGAATCTTATTCAATTGTACTTAACCCAATTGAGATAATTCAATCAATCAAATTGATTAATTAAATCATATATGATTCTCAATCGTTGATCAGCAAATAGATCATCCTAGGAAACTTCTATGCATGTGACTCTCTAGGTTCGAACCTAAGCCGGTAGCATAGAAACAACTTTCTATACTAATCGATGTGCCCATCTAGCAATGGAACCGACGTCCGGATAGGTCGAAGAGTTGCCGAGCAAACTCCAAGAACCCTAAGAAACAGTTACCGTATAATTCATCCTCTTGACCACAAATGCTAAGATGGCTTAAGAGCCTGTCAACTCTAAATAGCAAATCCATAAAGTGATTTCAACTTTAGTGATCATGTGACTTTTACATGAAGTGCCTTGGCCAAGGTCTTGCTAAATTGAAACACAAGCATTTCTCCTTTTAATGGGATAGGTCAAATTCCATCTTGATCCATAACTGACTACCACAAGTACTTGACTGTACCCAGTAACCTTTCGTAGCTGGATTAGAAATCCAGGTGGTCCGGCACCTAAGTACAATGAGTTTCTTGTAAGCCACTGGTTGTGATCTTCAGGTCTGAAGGATACTTATACCTATATCTTCTCGGATTAACTCTTGACAGCAGAGTATCCGAAAATGAGTCACGTTCGGTGAAATGTACTCCTACACTTTCACCTGTATGTCATACCAGTGTCTCTACACTCCTTGGTTAAGAGGATAACCAACAAATATGATATACAACGTTCTATAATTGATAGTACTATGGCCCTGTCATAGTATATCATTTGGTCGCGAACTCTTTTAAGGACCTTCTAAGATAAATCCTCCTTTATCGTGAGGAAGATCCTAAGGGCTTCATCACTTTCAGGAGTATTAAGAAGATGTTCTTGTAATGAATAAACTGCTAAATAACTTTTATTAATATATCAATTTATATACAATTTACATCAGCACAATCATCAAATGATTGGCTTTAGGATACAATTCCCAACAGTAACTACAAGACATGATAATTTATTGGCAAGTGATATCATGCAAAGGAAGGACACTTAAACAAAGTATATGGGTGACCTCAAGTGACTGCTCTGTGCTCTGGTGACTGCTTTAAGATTCATGCCCGGAAGTTCTTCTTCCCCGATCGCCGACTTTCTGTGCTGCCTTCCTTGTTTATTCCTCTCTGCTTCATGGACAACCATGGGTCTTCGTCTCCGGCCGTGTCTGATGGGCCCAAGCGAGCCGGAATGGCATGGCGTCGAGCTCTTGAAGGACTGTTTGAGTGGGTAGCTCCATCACCTTCTCCGGCCGTCGTAGCCGATTTGGAGCGCCTGTATCCTGATATAGTCCAAGTTCCTGTGCAATCGCTGGAGGAGGAAGAAGCTAGATGGCTGAATCACTCAATCATCGCTCGCAGTCTCTCCCGTTGGATTCCACGGAGGCGATTATCCGGGAATTTTAGCGTGCGGGGATTCCAGCAAAATTGAAGCTGTAACTCTGGCTCACCGGCACTTCTTGGTCCGGTTCTCCGACCCTCAAGCCTTGGAGACTGCTCTCGGTAGACCATGGGTGGCCAATGGTCAGCCGCTTGCTGTTGCACAGTGGCAACCAGATTTTGTCCCGGTGGCGAGCTCAATCTTCCATGCCCTGCTTTGGATTCGTCTTCCCCAACTTCCGATCGAATATTGGACCGACGAGGTGCTGTCTTCGATTCTCTCGGTCGCAGGGCAGTTCTTGTTCACTGATGCTTCAACCAAGCAAAGGAATCGAGGGGGCTTCGCTCGAGCTTGCGTCTGTGTAGACTTGAGCAAGCCCCTGAGGCTAGGAGCTAGGATCCGTGGAAACAGGGCACCGTTCTGGCAGCCGTTCTCGTATGAGAATTTGGATGGAATCTGCGGCTCCTGCGGTGCCTTGCATCTTGATGGTGGTTGTGGGGCGGAGCAGGCTGCTTCGTCCTCCTCATCCCCTCTCCTGAACCAAGGTTTGGGCCTTGGATGGCTGCGCTCAGGCGTCGGAAGCCTTCTCAGGACCAGCAGCATTCGGCGCCCAGGAAGATGACCCCTGCTGGCAAGCCCGTTCCCTCTGCCTCTGCTTCTCGGAAGGCTGGACTGTTCCGAGGAAGGTTGCATGGAGGCCTGCTGGTCAGCTGCCCGTGAATCAGGAAGTTCAGCGAGGCACTCTCCTCCTGCGCAGAAGGATCAAGCGTGCCGGTTTTCCTTGAGTGTGCCGGTTGGCACTGGAAGTTCAGATGCCAATCCTTTTGCTAGGTTGGGTTCAGATCAAATTGCAGATAGTGAGAAAGGAAGCCTAATGCCCAGTAAGGAAGTTCAGATGGGTCAGTCTAAGAGGGCCCGGCCAGTTGAGCCACTTTTGCAGAGAGTGGTATCTAAGACCACTAAAGCAAAAGGGAAAGCATCCCTTAGGGGAAATGGAAGGGCGCAAGACCTTTTCAAGTTTTCAGCATCTTCAGATTCCCTTTTGGGATCAGGTGGTTTTAATGGGCCGGGATCAAAGAAGTCTCGTTGTAAGGACGGGCCTGCTCTGGTGTGTAGCTTCGGGCCCTCCTTGCCGACTCAGGATGGAGGGCTGGCCCATGACACGGCAGTCTCCATCCTCAAGAAGGCCATACAGAAGGAGGATTCAGTGGTGGTCATAGATGAGTCGCATTCTGCCAATCTGGGCACGGGGGCTGTTCTGCAGGGGGCCTGGGGCCCCAATTCTTCTAATGATCTGACTGAGTTGGTGTTACCTGGGGACATGGTTGAAGTCCCCCCCACACAAGTTTCTAAATGAAGATTCTTACCTGGAATGTGCGAGGTGCTCTGAAACCCTCGTTTCGTTCTTCGTTTGGGAGATTGTTGCAGCTTCATGCTTTCGACATCTGTGTCCTGTTGGAGACCCGTCTGTTTGGGGATAGTCTGGCTCGCCTCCGGAGACAGCTTTTAGATCGTGGGCTTCTTATGCAGTCGAGTCGGTTGGTCTCTCTGGTGGTATTCTAGTGCTTTGGAGACATGATAACATCATGGTTGACGCTTTCCACGGCTGTGGTCAGCAAATAGCTCTGGTTATATCCGAGGGGTCTTCTACTCCTTGGTTCCTATCGGGCATCTATGCTAGCACTGACTTCAGGATGCGTCGTATCCTTTGGGCTGAGATTCTTTCTCTTCTTGATCAGGGTCTTCCCTCCCTAATTGCTGGAGACTTCAATTGCATTGTGGGGGCTGAGGAGAAAAGAGGAGGTAGACAGTTTGTTGGATCCCCGGGCGTTGCTGAGTTCAGATCCTTCATCTCTTCTGCAGAGCTTTTGGATTTGGGATTCACCGGACCCCAATATACTTGGTGTAATAATCGCCAGGGTGCCGCTAGGGTGTGGGAAAGGCTGGACAGGGCCATGGCGACTTCTTCTTGGCTCCAGCTTTTCCCTTCTGTTACTGTTACTCATTTGCCCAGAATTGGCTCTGATCACTGCCCCATTCTTATTTCTACTGATCATTCTTCTCAGCAGAGTAGGCAGTTTAGATTCGAGAAGTTTTGGACTTTTTATTCTTCTGCCAGAACCACTATCTCTCAGGTTTGGCAATTACCTGTCAGAGGGAGTGCTACCTATAGACTTTCTCGTCGGCTGATCATTGCCAGACGCCGACTCTCTAGTTGGAATAAAAGAGAGGTGGGGATATTGTTAGGTAGGTTGAGCAAGTCGAAGCTACTATCTCTTCCTTGCAGTCAAAGGAGGATCAGGAGGGGTTCCTCTTAGATTTGATCTATTGACTCTCAGGTCCAGCCTGGCTTTGCATCACTCTCTTATGTTGCAGCAGGAGACTTTTTGGAGGCAAAGGTCCAGAATCCAATGGATTAAGGAGGGAGATCGCAACACTAGATTCTTTCATCAGGCTACTTTGAAACGTCGTGCGATGAATCATATCAGGCGGTTAGTTGATGAGGAGGGTGATATTCAGGAGGATGTCCAGATGATCAGGGATCAGTTTTTTCAGTTCTTCAAGTCTAAATGACTGAGCATTCTGGTGTGGGCTTCCCAGTTTTCCTTGTTCAGCCCTCCTACAGAGTCTCCACTGCTGACAATGCTAGTCTTGTCAGATCAGTCACGACGGAGGATATTCAGCGTGCTTTATGGGATCTTGGACCTGATAAGGCCCCTGGGCCTGATGGCTTCCCTCCGTTCTTCTTCCGCCACTATTGGGATATTGTGGGTCAGATGTGGTGCAGGCTATTCAGCTTGTCTTTCAGTCTCACACTATTCCCTCTGATTGGAATCGGACCCTTATTACCCTGGTGCCAAAACGTCCTGACGCTTCATCCCCACTGCACTATCGGCCTATCAGTCCTGTACCACCTTATATAAGGTTTGTGCTCGCCTCCTGGTTTCTCGGTTGGCTCCGGTGATCCCTCATCTCATTTCTCCTGAGCAGGGTGCTTTTATTAGGGGGTGCAGTATTACTGATAACGCTCTGTTAGCCCAGGAGTTCATGCATGACCTTCAGCGTGCTTCCAGTCGTTAGAGCCTTATGGCAGTGAAGCTTGATATGGAGAGAGCTTATGACAGATTGAGTTGGGATTTTCTACGCTATACCCTTCAGGAGTTTGGCTTCGATGACCTCTTTATTGCCTGGATTATGGCGTGTATTTACTGGCCGTCTTTCTCTCTCTTAATTAATGGAGGTCAGACTGATTACTTCCACTCTGAGGTCGGTCTAAGGCAAGGATGCCCTCTTTCCCCCTTCCTTTTTATCCTCTCCGCTGATGCTCTGTCTCGAGCTCTTACTCAGGCTCAGATGGATTCGTCCCTTGTTCCCTATTCTGCTGGTCCCCTTGGGCCCACTCTTTCCCACTTACTGTTTGCGGATGACTGTATTCTTCTGGGGAATGCTTCTACTCGTAATGCTTCCACCTTGGCGACCATTCTG